>SWDC01000139.1:755000-1049386 GCA_004919715.1 Linderniella brevidens | reverse complement strand
TTGCGCTATGTTCATGCGACATCTGATATGGGATTGTGCATAACCAGATCTGGATCCACCTTACTCAGTGCCGTCTCGGATGCCAACTGGGCTGGGAATCCTGATGATCGTCGCAACCTGGTGGCTATGAAATATCTCTAGAGGCAATTTGTCTCTTGGAGTTCTCGCAAACAACCAACTGTCTCTCGTTCAAGTACTCTGTTCAAGTAATGAGGCCCGAGTACAAAGTTGTTGCCAATGCCATACAGAATTAATATGGATCCAAGCTTTATTGCGCGAGCTCAGTATCTCTATTACGACCCCCAACTTATTATGTGACAACATTGGAGCTACCTACATGTCTGCTAATCCTATTTTTCATCGTCGTACCATGCATGTCGAAGTTGATTATCTTTTTGTTCGAGAACTGGTTTGTGAAAAGCAACTTGATGTACGGTTCATCTCCTCCAAGGATCAAATAGCCGATATCATGACTAAACCATCGGCGACATCTCTCTTCACTCAAGTTTCACACCGTCCAGATTGAGGGGGGATGTTAAACATAGAATGATATATCTATTTATAGGAGAATATTGTCAATAAATAGAGTTATATCTCCTTCTTAATTGTTGTGATATGCAGCTGTGATCTCCTCCTTGATTTTAGCTATGGATATATCTTTCCAATTGTACAACATCTATATATTTATGAAAGTACAAGACACATTGGGTCATTGAGAGCCATACATTATAACAGAAGACATGCGCATCTACCATTTGTTTGATTATTAAAATACATGATGTGTCTGTCTTAGAAGATAGTCATATGCAACGAATTAACCAGGATTTATTAGTTGAGGGGTCGAGAAATACTTTCCATACAAAATATTATTGATGCGTTCGGATAAAATCCCGAGGGAGCGTCACCCGGAGCAACTTATTCAATCCCGCTGGTATTGGTCTTTTCTTTTCAACTTCGTCTTCGGCTGCATGTCCCCCTTTACTTTTCCTGAAAAAGCCACTCTTAATTAGAGGGGAAGCTGGCAGGGTGTCGGCGAACCCCCTCCGACGCTCAAGTCAGTAAAGGTGTGTGGAAAAGGAGACCCAGAAAAAGATTCCCGGATCGCGAGACTAGTAAGTCGGACTTGTGAGACAATTATATTGTTCTCTTTTTTGCTTACCTGTAAACAAGGTCATATTACCTATTTATACGGGAAGTAGAGTCATGACCTTCCAATGGCCTGAATGTCCTTCATATAACATTCATATCCCTTTTATTATGCCTTGTTGAGCAAGTCGCACGCCTTGTTGACCAAGTCGAACGCCTTGTTGTCCAAGTAATGCCTTGTTAAAAAGGTCGAATGATTTGTGAACAAGTCGAATGCCTTATTGAACCAGTCGATGCCTTGTTTACCCAGTCAAATGCCTTGTTGACAAAGTAATGCCTTGTTGAACAAGTCGAATGCCTTGATGAACAAGTGGAATGCCATGTTGACTAAGTGATGCCTTGTTGAACAAGTCGAATGCCTTGTGACCAAGTCATGCCTTGTTGACTAAGTATAATACCTTGTTAACCAAGTCGAATGCCTTATGAACAAGTCGAATGCCTTGTTGACCAATTACAATGCCTTGTTGACCAGTCCAATGCCTTGTTAAACAAGCTAAATGCCTTGTTGACCAAATCGAATGCCTTATTGAACAAGTCGAATGCCGTGTTGACCAAGTCGAATGCCTTGTTGAACAAGTCGAATACCTTGTTGACCAAGTGGAATGCCTTGTTGAAGAAGTGGAATGCCTTGTTGACTAAGTGATGCCATGTTGAGAAAGTAGAAGGCTTTGTGAACAAGTCGAATGCCTTGTTGAACAAGTCGAATGCCTTATCGAAATAGTCGAATGTCTTGTCGACCAAGTCATGCCTTGTTGAGCAAGTCGTACGCCTTGTTGACCAAGTCGAACGCCTTGTTGTCCAAGTAATGCCTTGTTAAAAAGGTCGAATGATTTGTGAACAAGTCGAATGCCTTATTGAACCAGTCGATGCCTTGTTTACCCAGTCAAATGCCTTGTTGACAAAGTAATGCCTTGTTGAACAAGTCGAATGCCTTGATGAACAAGTGGAATGCCATGTTGACTAAGTGATGCCTTGTTGAACAAGTCGAATGCCTTGTTGACCAAGTCATGCCTTGTTGACTACGTATAATACCTTGTTAACCAAGTCGAATGCCTTATGAACAAGTCGAATGCCTTGTTGACCAGTCCAATGCCTTGTTAAACAAGCTAAATGCCTTGTTGACCAAATCGAATGCCTTATTGAACAAGTCGAATGCCGTGTTGACCAAGTCGAATGCCTTGTTGAACAAGTCAAATACCTTGTTGACCAAGTGGAATGCCTTGTTGAACAAGTGGAATGCCTTGTTGACTAAGTGATGCCATGTTGAGAAAGTAGAAGGCTTTGTGAACAAGTCGAATGCCTTGTTGAACAAGTCGAATGCCTTATCGAAATAGTCGAATGTCTTGTCGACCTAGTCATGCCTTGTTGAGCAAGTCGCACGCCTTGTTGACCAAGTCGAATGCCTTGTTGTCCAAGTAATGCCTTGTTAAAAAGGTCGAATGATTTGTGAACAAGTCGAATGCCTTATTGAACCAGTCGATGCCTTGTTTACCGAGTCAAATGCCTTGTTGACAAAGTAATGCCTTGTTGAACAAATCGAATGCCTTGATGAACAAGTGGAATGCCATGTTGACTAAGTGATGCCTTTTTGAACAAGTCGAATGCTTTGTTGACCAAGTAATGCCTTGTTGAACAAGTCGAATTCGTTGTTGACCAAGTCATGCCTTGTTGACTAAGTATAATACCATGTTAACCAAGTTGAATGCCTTGTGATCAAGTCGAATGCCTTGTTGACCAATTAGAATGCCTTGTTGACAAGTCGAATGCCTTGTTAAACATGCTAAATGGCTTGGTGACCAACTCGAATGCCTTGTTCAACAAGTCGAATGCCTTGTACAACAAGTCGAACGCCTCGTTGTCCAAGTATTGCCTTGTTGAACAAGTCGAATGCTTTGTGAAAAAGTCGAATGCCTTATTGAACCAGTCGAATGCCTTGTTTACCAAGTCAAATGCCTTGTTGACAAAGTAATGCCTTGTTGAACAAGTCGAATGCCTTGTTGACCAAGTAATGCCTTGTTGAACAAGTCGAATGCCTTGTTGACCAAGTAATGCCTTGTTGAACAAGTCGAACGCCTTGTGAACAAGTCGAATGCCTTGTTGACCCATCGAATGCCTTGTCAAACATGCTAAATGCCTTATTGACCAAGTCGAATGCCTTGTTAAACAAGTTGAATGCCTTGTGAACAAGTCGAAGGCCTTGTTGAACAAGTCGAGTGCTTTAATGACCAAGTCAAGCCTTGTTGAACAAGTAGAATGCCTTGTCGAACAACTAGACCGCCTTGTTGAACAGTCAAATGCCTTGTTGAACATGCTAAAAGCCTTGTTGACCATGCTGAATGCCTTGTTGAACAAGTCGAATGCCTTATCGACCAAGTCGAATGCCTTGTTGACCAAGTAATGCCATGTTGAAAAAGTCGAATGCCTTGTGAACAAGTTGAATGCCTTGTTGACCAATAAGAATGCTTTGTTGACCAGTAGATTACCTTGTTAAACATGTTAAATGCCTTGTTGACCAAGTCGAATGCCTTGTTGAACAAGTCGAATCCCTTGTTGACCAAGTAGAATGTCTTGTTAAGCATGTCGAATGCCTTGTTAACTAAGTGATGCATTGTTGAACAAGTCGTATGCCTTATAGAAATAGTCGAATGTCTTGTCGACCAAGTCATGCCTTGTTGAACAAGTCGAACGCCTTGTTGACCAAGTCGAATGCCTTGTTGTCCAAGTAATGCCTTGTTCAACAAGTCGAATGAGTTGTGAACAAGTGGAATGCCATGTTGACTAAGTGATGCCTTGTTGAACAAGTCGAATGCCTTGTTGACCAAGTCATGCTTTGTTGACTAAGTATAATACCTTGTTAACCAAGTCGAATGCCTTATGAACAAGTCGAATGCCTTGTTGACCAATTACAATGCCTTGTTGACCAGTCCAATGCCTTGTTAAACAAGCTAAATACCTTGTTGACCAAGTCGAATACCTTGTTGAACAAGTTGAATGCCTTGTTGACCAAGTCGAATGCCTTGTTGAACAAGTGGAATGCCTTGTTGACTAAGTGATGCCTTGTTGAGAAAGTCGAAGGCTTTGTGAACAAGTCGAATGCCTTATTGAACGAAGCGAATGCCTTGTTTACCAAGTCAAATGCCTTATTGACAAAGTAATGCTTTGTTGAACAAGTCGAATGTCTTGTTGACCAAGCAATGCCTTGTTGAACAAGTCGAAACCTTGTGAACAAGTTTAATGCCTTGTTGACCTATCCAATGCCTTGTCAAACATGCTAAATGCCATGTTGACCAAGTCGAATGCCTTGTTGAACAAGTCGAATGCTTTGATGACAAGTCAAGCCTTGTTGAACAAGTATAATGCCTTGTCGAACAACTAGAACGCATTGTTTAACAGTCGAATGCCTTTTGAACATGCTATAAGCCTTGTTGACCATGCCGAATGCCTTTTCGACCAAGTCGAATGCCTTGTTGACCAAGTAATGCCATGTTGAACAAGTCGAATGCCTTGTGAACAAGTTGGTTGCCTTGTTGACCAATTAGAATGCCTTGTTGACCAGTAGATTACCTTGTTAAACATGCTAAATGCCTTGTTGACCAATTCGAATGCCTTGTTGATAAAGTCGAATGCCTTGATGAACAAGTGGACTTGTTGAACAAGTCGAATGCCTTATCGAAATAGTCGAATGTCTTGTCGACCAAGTCATGCCTTGTTGAACAAGCTGCACGCCTTGTTGAACAAGCCGCACGCCTTGTTGACCAAGTCGAATGCCTTGTTGAACAAGTCGCACGCCTTGTTGACCAAGTCGAATGCCTTGTTGTCCAAGTAATGCCTTGTTGAACAAGTCGAATGATTTGTGAACAAGTCGAATGCCTTATTGAACCAGTCGAATGCCTTGTTTACCAAGTCAAATGCCTTGTTAACAAAGTATTGCCTTGTTGAACAAGTCGAATGCCTTGATGAACATGTGGAATGCCTTGTTGACTAAGTGATGTCTTGTTGAACAAGTCGAATGCCTTATCGAAATAGTCGAATGTTTTGTCGACCAAGTCATGCCTTGTTGAACAAGTCGCACGTATTGTTGATCAAGTCAAATGCCTTGTTGAACCAGTCGAATGCTTTGTGAACATGTCGAATGCCTTATTGAACCAGTCGAATGCCTTGTTTACCAAGTCAAATGCCTTGTTGAACAACTCGAATGCCTTGTTGACCAAGTAATGCCTTGTTGAACAAGTCGAGTTCGTTGTTGACCAAGTCATGCCTCGTTGACTAAGTATAATACCTTGTTAACCAAGTCGAATGCCTTATGAACAAGTTGAATGCCTTGGTTACCAATTACAATGCCTTGTTGACCAGTCGAATGCCTTGTTAAACATGCTAAATGCCTTGTGGACCAAATCGAATGCCTTGTTGAACAAGTCGAATGCCGTGTTGACCAAGTCGAATGCATTGTTGAACAAGTCGAATGCCTTGATGAACAAGTGGATGCCTTGTTGACTAAGTGATGCCTTGTTGAACAAGTCGAATGCCTTATCGAAATAGTCTAATGTCTTGTCGACCAAGTCCTGCCTTGTTGAACAAGTCGCACGTCTTGTTGACCAAGTCGAATGCCTTGTTGAACAAGTCGAATTCTTTGTGAACAAGTCGAATGCCTTATTAAACCAGTCGAATGCCTTGTTTACCAAGTCAAATGCCTTGTTGAACAAGTCGAATGCCTTGTTGACAAAATAATGCCCAGTTGAACAAGTCGAATTCGTTGTTGACCAAGTCATGCCGTGTTGACTAAGTAGAATACCATGTTAACCAAGTCGAATGCCTTGTGAACAAGTTGAATGCCTTGTGACTAAGTCGAATGCCTTGTTGACCAATTAGAATGCCTTGTTGACTAGTCGAATGCCTTTGTTAAACATGCTAAATGCCTTGTTGACCAAACCGAATGTCTTGTTGACCAAGTCGAATGCCTTGTTGAACAAGTCGAATGACTTGTTGACCAAGTCCAATGCCATGTTGAACAAGTGAAATGCCGAGTCGACTAAGTGATGCCTTGTTGAACAAGTCGAATGCCTTATCGAAATAATCTAATGCCTTGTTGACTTAGTCGAATGTCTTGTGGACGATGTAATGCCTTTTTTAACAAGTCGAATGCTTTGTGAATAAGTCGAATGGTTTAATGACCAACTCAAGCCTTGTTGAACAAGTACAATGCCTTGTTAACAGTCAAATGCGTTGTTGAACAAGTGGAATGCCGAGTCGACTCAGTGATGCCTTGTTGAACAAGTCGAATGCCTTATCGAAATAGTCTAATGCCTTGTTGACCAAGTCGAATGCGTTGTTGACGATGTAATGCCCTGTTCAACAAGTCGAATGCCTTGTGAACAAGTCGAAGGCCTTGTTGAACAAGTCAAATGCTTAAATGACCACTGAAGCCTTGTTGAACAATTACAATGCCTTGTTGAACAGTCAAATGCCTTGTTAAACATGCTAAATGCCTTGTTGACCAAGTAATGCCTAGCTGAACAAGTCGAATGTCTTGTGAACAAGTCGAAGGCCTTGTTGAACAAGTCGAATGCTTTGATTACCAAGTCAAGCCATGTTGAACAAGTAGAAGGCCTTGTCGAACAAGTCGAACGCCTTGTTGAACAGTCGAATGCCATGTTGAACATACTAAAAGCCTTGTTGACCATGTCGAATGCCTTGTTGAACAAGTCGAATGCCTTGTTGACAAAGTTGAATGCCTTGTTGACCATGTAATGCCTTGTTGCACAAGTCGAATGCCTTGTGAACAAGTCGAATGCCTTGTGAACAAGTCGAATGCCTTGTTGACCAATTAGAATGTCTTGTTGACCAGTCGAATGCCTTGTTAAACATACTAAATGCCTTGTTGACCAACTCGAATGCCTTGTGGAACAAGTCGAATTCCTTGTTGACCAAGTCGAATGCCTTGTTCAACAAGTCAAATTCCTTGTTGACCAAGGCGAATGCCTTGTTGACTATGTAATTGCCTTGTTGAACAAGTCGAATGCCCTATCGAAATAGTCGAATGTCTTGTCGACAAAGTCATGCCTTGTTAACCAAGTCGAATGTCTTGACGACCAAGTCATGCCTTTTTGACCAAGTCGAATGCCTTGTTGAACAAGTCGCACGCCTTGTTGACCAAGTCTAATGTCTTGTTGTCCAAGTAATTCCTTGTTGAACAAGTCGAATGCTTTGTGAGCAGATAGAATGCCTTATTAAACCAGTCGACTGCCTTGTTTACCAAGTCGAATGCCTAGTTGACCAAGTAGAATAACTTGTTAACCATGTAGAATGCATGTGAACAAGTCGAATGCCTTATTGAACAAGCCGAATGACTTGTCACCAAGTAATGTCTTATTGAACGAGACGAATGTGTTCTTGAACAAGTGGAATGCCTTGTTGCACAAGTGGAATGCCTTGTGGACCATGTCAATTGCCTTGTTGACTAAGCCGAATGCCTTACTGAACAAGTCGAATGCCTTGTTGACGATGTAATGCCTTCTTCAACAAGTCGATGCCTTGTGAACAAGTCGAATGCTTTAAAGACCAACTCAAGCTTTTTGACCAAGTCGAATGCCTTGTTAGTAATGCTTGTTTACCAAGTAAGGCCTTGTTGAACAAGTCGAATGCCTTGTGAACAAGTCGAAGGCCTTGTTGACCAAGTCGATTGCTTTGATGACAAAGTCAAGCCTTGTTGAACAAGTAAAATGCCTTGTCGAACAACTAGAACGCCTTGTTGAACAGTCGAATGCCTTGTTGAACATGGAAAAAGTCTTGTTGACCATGCCGAATGCCTTGTTGACCAAGTCAAATGCCTTGTTACACAAGTGGAATGCTGAGTCGACTAAGTGATGCCTTGTTGAACAAGTCAAATGCCTTATCGAAATAATCTAATGCCTTTGTTGACCAAGTCAAATGCCTTGTAGACGGTGTAATGCCTTTTTCAACAAGTCGAATGCCTTGTGAACAAGTGGAAGGCCTTGTTGAATAACTCGAATGGTTTAATGACCAACTCAAGCCTTGTTGAACAAGTACAATGCCTTGACGAACAAGTCGAACGCCTTGTTAACAGTCAAATGCGTTGTTGAACATACTAAAAGCCTTGTTGACCATGTCAAATGCCTTGTTGAACAAATCGAATGCCTTGATGACAAAGTCGGATGCCCTTTTGACCAAGTAATGCCTTGTTGAACAAGTCGAATGCCTTGTGAACAAATCGAATGCTGTTGACCAATTAGAATGCCTTGTTGACCAGTCAAATGCCTTGTTAAACATGCCAAAATGCCTTGTTGAACAAGTCGAATGCTTTGTGAACGAGTAGAATGCCTTATTGAACCAGTTGAATGCATTGTTTACCAAGTCAAATGCCTTGTTGACGAAGTAATGCCTTGTTGAACAAGTCGAATGCCTTGTTGACCAAGTAATGCTTTGTGAACAAGTCGAAGGCCTTTTTGACTAAGTAGAATACCTTGTTAACCAAGTAAAATGCCTTGTTGAACAAGTCAAATGCCTTGTTGACCAAGTAATGCCTTGTTGAACAAGTCTAATGCCTGTGAAAAAGTCGAATGCCTTCTTGAACAAGTCTAATGCGTTGTTGAACAAGTGAAATGCCTTGTTGCAGAAGTTGAATGCCTTGTGGAGCAAGTCGAATGCCTTGTTGACCAAGTGGAATGCCTTACTTAACAAGTCTAATGCCTTGTTGACCAAGTCGAATGCCTTGCTGAACAAGTCTAATGCCTTGTTGACCAAGTCGAATGCCTTGCTGACCATGTAATGCCTTTTTAACAAGTCGAATGCCTTGTGAACAAGTCGAAGGCCTTGTTGAACAAGTCGAATGCTTTAATGACCACTGAAGCCTTGTTGAACAAGTACAATGCCTTGTTGAACAGTCAAATGTCTTCTTAAACATGCTAAATGCCTTGTTGACCAAGTAATGCCTTGCTGAACAAGTTGAATGCCTTGTGAATAAGTCGAAGGCCTTGTTGAACAAGTCGAATGCTTTGATTACCAAGTCAAGCCATGATGAACAAGTAGAAGGCCTCGTCGAACAAGTCGAACGCCTTGTTGAACAGTCGAATGCCATGTTGAACATACTAAAAGCCTTGTTGACCATTTCGAATGCCTTGTTGAACAAGTCGAATGCCTTGTTGACAAAGTTGAATGCCTTGTGGACCAAGTAATATGCCTTGTTTTTTTTTTTTGGATGAATGTCCCATTATATATATATGAAGAGAAAAATACAAAATAGCACGTATGAGTAGAAACTCATGCCGCAAACAACCGATTACAAGCTATCGGATAACAACGATGACATCAACGACGACATCGACTACGACTGCGACAACTAAAGCTCGAAACAAGCTACCATGCAACTCGCCACAGACGGCGAATAGCAGCTACTTGTAAAGGATATCTATGTGCTATAGTGTCCAATCGTAAACAAGCATTCCCCAGAACCAAAGCAATCACTTGCTCAGGGTAGCCGCTGTTGGAAATGGTACCCGGTTTGTACCTGAGACGAAACGCCCCGGGATACGGTGCGGAATAAAATTTTTTCCGGGTTCCTTCGCAGCTCGGATCGAAAACTCTAATCACGTTGACACGTAATAGGGCGGGTCATACCCGTGAGAGATTACCTTTGAAGTGAGTGGTAGCTCCTCGTCGATTGCGTCGTCGGCCGCGGTCGTGTTGGGTATCGTCTAGATCGTCACGCCGACCTCGCAGTGTACCACGGTTTCGATTCTCCGAAGATGGCTAGAGAGAATTGATCCGTTGCTCGGGAGAGTGGTTTGCGTTTGTGTGTTCGTGTTTCGATTCTCGGGTCGAGAAATTTCGCGTCGATTCTCTTCCTGTGTCTTTTTCTATGACGAGGGTCTCACCCTTATTTATAGTAGGGGAGGACGAAATTTTCAGCCCTAAACAAGGCTAAAATCTCGAAATATTTGTTCCTAAATATGAGAGATATTCTTGCCAAAATATCTCTCCTAATTGAATTCAAAATTCTATTAAAGGAACATACTATAAATAGAAAACTAACTAAGATATTAAAATATCTTCAAATATGGTAAATAAATTTCGAAATTTATATAAAATATAAATTCGAAATTTAGTTTTAATAAATAATATTCCAATATTTTTATTACCATATTTGTAAATTACGAAAATACCCTTTAAGGCATTTTTCTAATTTCTCGGCTTAGGGTTGAATTCCAATTCTTCCCTCAAGTCTTTCTAAGCACTTAGCCAAGCCTAAGTCTTAAAGTTAGTTTCATATGAAGTTCGACTTCGGTCCACTTAATAACCTCGAGGCCCAATAAGGCGTGGCATAACGACCCGAGGCCCGTTAAGGCCCAAAACACAATCTCTCCTTCTCGGTACACATTGATGATCCTTTTTAAGCCCGACTCTCTAGGTTCGACTCAATCGGCAAGGGAGGAATCCAAGAGTCCGGTAGGTGCCTAGCCAATCCCGCAGTACCGGACAGATCCCGACTTGAGCACGAATTTCGAACTAGTCTCATTCCAGAACCTAACTATAGATTATAGTACTACGTACAAACCCTTCAGCTGTGTCCCGATCGAGTGAGAGCCATGGTATTTGTCAAACTCACTAAACTCGATACTATGATAAAATGACACGAGGCAAATTACCAAACTACCCTCCATGTCTAACATGAGTTAGTTTAATACCTTGGGCAAGGATTTTGTAATTTCCCGTCGTCATTCTCATAGGACACTTGTCTCGATTACTTGCGAGACTGTGAATCCGTACTTCGGCGGTCTAAGCCCGGCAATCACAAATATCCATCAAGACCGCATCTGTCCCGCTGACCCATGCAATAGCAAATCGGATCTAGCGAGACCAGTGATAGTCAAGACTTCAAAGTCAACTCCGTCAAAGCTCCTTTCGGTCTAAGGTTCAAGCAGACTACTATAGTTTTTGTCGTCGATCATTGACACTCCTTGAGTAATAAGCCATGTTTGATCGTACGAGCTGCGAGTCAGTGTCCATGAAACGATTCAATCCCTTGATTCGACTCGTATTACAAGTCATGACTTCCGCTTCCAAGCGGTATATCGGCACACGATAAGTCATCTACAAATAAGCCATGATTTGTTTTCCAGCACCCAACTGAAACCTAAGGCCTATGGACATTTTATGTTCGAGGTTAAGAGTCCACTGGTGCCTTCCTCTCTCGTACCCATCGAGAACAGTGACTCAACTCGACACATTTGGATTTATTCATTTATTGCTTTACCCGATGCTAAGTAAAGAACTCTGTTAGTCCGATTAGGCACTCAAGAGAGGATCAAAGGCTTAAAAATGATAAAGTTCTTAAAACACCTTCAGTGTGTGTTTGTGTGTGTGTGCCGAAATTAAGAACTTACTTTTAAGAATTATACATTGACCAACCCTAATTAGGGTTAATGGGATGCCTTATATACCACATGAGTTGGTATATTAAGGCTTGGGACTCAAACAATAAAATATTTACAATTTGACCCCAAATACAATAAATTAACTAATATTGACCCAAAACTCAAATACTAACTAAGGACACTACAATTAATTCCTAACATTCTCCCCCTTAGTGTCCTTTCTTCGTCTTTGTCTGTTTCTTTGAGCCTTTGGGTCGTTGCTGGGCGTACACGGAGTTCCGTAGTCCAAGCTTGTGCTCGTACGTCCTTATTTCCCTCCGGAACGAAAGCCTTTCTTGTATGTTGTTCAGCATATTCAGTATCTTGGCTTTTGTGTCCGGTCCTTCACCTTCCATCTTATCCAGTATGCTCCTCAACTTCTCTCGTATGATGAGGAGCGTTCCGTCGGAGAATTTTGGTATCTCCGATGTCTTCAATATTCGCTTTTCTCCCTTGTAGTTGATGTAGACCACCGCTGGATCTTCACTTTCGAACACGTGGCCTTCACCATATTCAACTTGTTCAGGGAGCTCGAATGATGGTTTGGTGAGGTTGACCTTTCTGACATTTGACTCCAGTGCTAGCTGCATGTCGTGCGTCGCTCCGTACTTGATTTGTCGGAGCATGAACCTTTTGATCGTCATGTATCCTAATTTGACGTCCTGGTCCTGCAGCGTTCCCACGTATCGGTAGCTTCCAATCATCTGTGAGATGTCTTCAGCTCTGATGTACGGGAAGTCAGCCTCTGTCAAGGTCTCTCTTGTACCGTCTTCCCTCACTACGTGGTAGACGCTTAGTAGGAAGGTCCCGAGCCGATCTATTCCAACTCTTTCTACGGCTTGTATTCGGGGCCTCTGCTTTTCCTCTCGCCTGAGAGCAGCCAGATCATTTCCTTTCCCTAAGAACATATGAAGACGTCTTAGGGAAAGAAGGTAGAGATTTGCTCTGCGCTCTGACAGGTGCGTCATCCCACGTAGCTCCAGCTCGTTCAATTTGACGAGCTGATCCTCTTTACGCCAGATTCTTTTCCTTATCTCTTCTTGGTATGGAACTAAGATTCTGACGTTTTGCCACGGAAGATCGACCGTTGCCCCGATCTTTGACATGAGAAGTGGAGCATCCTCATTTTGGACTTGATGTTTGAGTAGTTCCGGTAGATCGGGGAGGTCACTTTGCAGATCTTCCAGCTCCTCATCTTCATGGACTTTCACCAGGCTTATCGACGCCTTTTCGAGGAATAGTCTGGCGTTTTCTCGAAATCTGGCTTCGAGCTGGAGGTCCATCGGTTGCTTCAGCCATCCTTCTTCAAATATATATTTCTCTACCACATCATGTGGATTGTAGAGTTGGCTGATTTCTTCCGAGATTTGGAGGTCAATAGATGTGGCTTGAGGTGGACTTTGTCGGTAGAAGGTTCTTGGTGAGCTAAGGCTTATAGTGACTGGAGTGGGTGTCGAAAGGGAAAGTGTATTGGAGATCTCTTGTGTATTTTGTTCGGTTGTGGTTGAGATCTCCATGGTAGGGAATATTATTGTGGTGCTGGAGACTTGTTTTGTTTTGCCTTTTGAGCTTGAGGTATCCAGCGGGTTGGATTCTTGGACTGTTTTGGTTGTTGGCTGCTGCTGGTGAGGGGATTCGACTCCACGCTGTCGGTTCTCCCCCTCGGGACGCTCCTCGTCTTCAGGGTCGTCCCGCGATCCAGATAGGCCCCCGGCTTGTGTTTTTCTTTTCCAGAGCTTCTAGTTTTTTTCAAGTGTTCTAATGGAGAATTCTGGATATGCTCAAGCACGGTCAGTTTTGATGTCAGGGAAACTACTTTTTCTTCAGATTTTACTAGATTAGCTTCAGCTAATTCTAGTGATTTTTCTGAAGTAGCTAGTTTATTTTCTAGCTCAATGACCAAATTTTGTGTTTTGGCCAAGATGATGTCATTCGTGGCCATATCTTTATATGTAGACTTCCTACTTGAGCGTTCCTTTCGGAAGCTGTTCTTATTCTTAATTTTATGTCTGTAGAAGTCTATATTTTCTACCTCAATGTCCTCGGATGATTCAGTTTCGTCATTGCTCTCCGTCTCGGCTCCTTCTGCATCACCAGCTTCTTCTTCCACAAACGCCATTAGAGCCATGTTCTCGGGTTCATCCTCAGAAGTGTCATCGTACCATTCAGCTTGCTCCGCCAGCAGGGCTACGCCAGCTTTCTTCATTTTGGACAGTTTGAGCTTTTTGGCGTAGTAGTCTTCGTTCTTCTTCTTGGGAAGGAAACAGTCCCTGGCCCAATGTCCTGCCTTCCCACAATTATAGCATTTTGGAGGCTCAGGTAGGGATTTTTGTTCGGGCCGATGCGGAGTTTGTTGAGGTTGATGAGAAGATGAAACTCGTTGTTTGTTGGAAGAGGAGGAAGACTTCTTAAAGAATTTTCTGCCCATCATCTTAGTGATGAGGGCCATTTGTTTCTCGAATTCCTTTAGATCGGAATCCGATGAAGAGTCTGAGTTGTCTTCCTCAGATGAGCTTTCAAGTTTTACGGCCTTATCCTTTGTGGCGCGGGAAGGTTTCTTAGCTCTATTATCAGTTACTAAGGCTAGAGGATCTGCTGCTGATTTTCCTTTTGATTCCGCAGATTTTTGATGTACGTAGTCTGCATGTTGAGAGAGGCTCTCGAAAACGCAGTGGATGTCGATTTCATCAAGGTCTTTGTTCTGCCTGATTTGAGTGGCTATTTTCCTCCACTCTGGCTGCAGTGAGTTAAGGAATCTCACGTTCAATTCCATATTGGAGCGATGAACGTTCACCTTTCGCATCTCGTTGACTTGAGTCATAAACCGTCTATACGTGTCCTCTATGTCCTCCCCTTGCTTTGCTTTGAAGGTATCGTAGGCCGCGAGGGTGTTTGCCTTACGTGCTTTGATTCCCATTTCCGTCCCTTGCATCAGCTTATGGATCTCGTCCCACATTTCCTTAGCAGTGGTGAGGCTATCTACTTGCATGTAGATATCGTTGTGAATACCCTGGATGAGATAGTTGAGTGCAAGTCGATCTGCCTTGACCCTGTTCTTTTCTTCCATTGTGTAGCATGTGGGAGATTTTTTCTGAATGGATGGTAAGGTGGGAGGATTTGTTGTGGAATCACCCTCTATATTAACCCATATGTTATGGGTCCTTCCGAGAGGGACTCTAGGATTTCGTTTCCTATGTCCTTGGAGCTAACGAAATTTACAAATCGGTTTCTCCATGCTGTGAACTCCCCCCTTTTCATTGTTAGAATTGGGGGTCTGTTATCGCTTCCGATTGCTATGAAATTTACATATGGATGTAGTTGAGTGCCTTTTAATGATCGTTCACGGTCGTGATCTGCAATCCTAAATGGTCAGTTTCGAGAAATAACGTCAAAGATTAACGTTAAGTTTGAATAAATTTTGGTTGGATAGAAATTGTGTTTAAGTGATCGACTTTTTATTTTAATTTGAAAGAGTAAAATTCGGGCACTTGTAGAGTTGTTGCCGAAATTTGAATTCTGAAATTCGGATGAAAAGACTTTGTCGAGAATTTTGAAATCAAAGGAAATCAAAATTCGGGTGACAAATATAAGTTCGCCGAAGTTCAGGATTAAATTAAGGTAGGAAAAATTTTATCGAAAATTACTTTCAAAATTCGGGTAAACTAAATTCAGTCGAGAATTAAAAAAAATCAAAATTCGGGTGACTTTCTGATAAAAGTTCGCCGAGAATTAAGAAATTCGGGTGACTTAAATCAAAACTTCGCCGAAAATTTTAAGTTGAAATTCGGGCAATCTTAATTTTAAAATTCGACCAAATTCGCCGTGAATTTTAAACAGTAGAAAGCAAATTCGGCGAATAAACTTAGCTTACTCAAATTCGGTCAATTTTCTGATCGAAAATTTTCTCAATTTCGGCGAATTTCAATTGAAATTCGGCAATATGAGTTAATTTTCGGGTTCAAGAACGAACTTCGAGCGAATAAACACTGTTCTAGAGAAACGCCCGAAATTTTTCCAGCAACTTTAAAACACACCAATTTCAATCGATTTCTCCCCAGAAATTTCTCAAACTTGACGAAAATTAATCTAAACGAGTTCCTAAACAAGCCAAGACTGATAATCAAGCATTTAAAGGTTTAAAAACATCAATAACAGCAAGATCTAACCCAAAATACTTGAAAAAAATCGAAAATAAAATTTGCTTAGTAAACTCTTTCGATCTTGACGAAATCAAACGAAATTGGTATAGATTTGCACAGATCGATCCGTGTCTTGCTCTGATACCACTTGTTAGTCCGATTAGGCACTCAAGAGAGGATCAAAGGCTTAAAAATGATAAAGTTCTTAAAACACCTTCAGTGTGTGTTTGTGTGTGTGTGCCGAAATTAAGAACTTACTTTTAAGAATTATACATTGACCAACCCTAATTAGGGTTAATGGGATGCCTTATATACCACATGAGTTGGTATATTAAGGCTTGGGACTCAAACAATAAAATATTTACAATTTGACCCCAAATACAATAAATTAACTAATATTGACCCAAAACTCAAATACTAACTAAGGACACTACAATTAATTCCTAACAAACTCATATAACCAATAAACGAATAATGCCTTTATTAATACGCAAAACAATGTTTGATTACATTGACAATCGAATGATAAATAAGTTAATGCCCTATACATATCCAATCCTCGTATAGCATTCGAGGGCATATCCCTAACAATCTCCCACTTGCACCCAATGCCATGCGCTATTGTATCTAATACCCATCTTCTCGAGATGTTTGTTCAGCACTGCCTGAGATAAAGGCTTGGTGAATGGGTCGGCCACGTTGTCCGCAGTCGCAATCTTCGGGACGGCTATGTAGCCACTCTCAACGAATCCACGTAACACGTGGTATTTTCTTTCTATGTGTTTGGATTTACTGTGAGATCTTGGTTCCTTCGCTTGCGCGATTGCACCACTATTGTCGCACCACAATGGCAGTGGTTTTTCGGCAATCGGAACCACTTGTAGTTCTTCCAAGAACTTTCTCATCCAAACTCCTTCTTTAGCTGCCTCTGAGGCGGCTATGTATTCAGCCTCGCAGGTGGAATCAGCAGTTGTGCTCTGCTTGGAACTTTTCCAAGATACTACTCCACCGTTGAGAGTAAAGACGAAACCTGAAGTGGATTTTCGGTCGTCCACGTCTGACTGGAAATCCGAATCCGTATATCCTTCCACTTCTAATTCTCCATTTCCATACACCAGCATCATATCCTTTGTTCTTCTAAGATACTTGAGGATATTCTTGACTGCTGTCCAGTGTTCTTTACCCGGGTTGGCTTGAAATCGACTGACTTACGCTCACAACGTATGCTATGTCCGGTCGCGTGCAAAGCATTGCGTACATCAAGCTACCCATTGCGGATGCATAGGGGATTCCATTCATCTCTTTTCTATCTGCCTCACTTTGAGGACACATAGCTTTGGAGAGATGTATCCCATGCCCCATAGGTAAGAACCCTTTCTTAGAATTGTTCATTTTATATCGTTTCAGGATCTTTTCTAAGTATAGGGCTTGGGAGAGCCCTAACATCTTATTCGTTCTATCCCTATAGACACGAATTCCTAGGATGTAGGTCGCTTCTCCCAAGTCTTTCATGGAGAATTCGGTCGAAAGCCATGCTTTCACCATCGAGAGCATCCCAATATCGTTTCCTATCAAAAGGATGTCATCGACGTACAATACGAGGAACGATATCTTGCTCCCAGTGCTTTTTCTGTAGACGCATGGTTCATCTTCGTTCTTTATGAATCTGTAGCTCTTAACTACTTCATCAAACCGAAGATTCGAGCTCCTAGAGGCTTGTTTAAGTCCGTAAATTGACTTATTCAATTTGCATACTTTATGAGCATCCTTTTGTGATGTAAAACCCTTTGGCTGTTCCATATATATTTCCTCCTTGAGGTATCCATTTAGGAACGCGGTTTTCACATTCATCTGCCAGATCTCATAATCGTTATACGCTGCTATCGCAAGTAATATTTGAATGGACTTCATCATCGCAACGGGCGAAAAGGTTTCCTCATAGTCAATTCCTTCTTTTTGACTATAACCTTTCGCTACAAGCCTAGCTTTGTATGTATCCACCAGTCCGTCTGATCCAATCTTTTTCTTGAAGATCCACTTACACCCAATGGGTCTAAAACCATCGGGGAGATCAACAAGTGTCCAGACCCGATTTTCGTGCATTGAATCCATTTCGACTTGCATAGCTTCAAGCCATCTTACGGAGTCTATATCCGTCATTGCCTGGTCATAGGTAGCGGGGTCGTCCCCGACGTTACCCCCCGTCGCAGCATCCCCGTGCTCGACGTGTACCATTCCATATCTCTCAGGCTGGCGAGATACTCTACCAGACTTGCGCAACTCTGATTGCGTCTTGGACTGCTCTACGGTGTCTTCTAACACTAGAGTTTGTGAAATCGTTTCTGTCGTTTCTCCAAGAGTTACTTCACGACCCACTCCACCTTCTCGAACGAAATCTTCTTCGAGAAAGTGAGCCTGAAGGGCTATAACGATTTTCTGATCGTCGTGGAAGTAAAATTGGTATCCCATGGAATCCTCAGAATACCCGACAAAACGTCCTTTCACATCTCTCGATTCCAATTTTTCTGTCTTGAGCTTTTTCACAAAAGCGGGGCAACCCCATATTCTTATGTGGTTCAAGCTCAGCTTTCTACCAGTCCATATTTTATAAGGGATCTGGTCGACAAAACTAGAAGGGATTCGGTTTAAAACGTGCGTTGCGGTTAATAACGCATGACCCCACAGCGACAGTGGCAGGTCTGTGTAACTTAGCATTGATCGAACCTTGTCCAACAGCGTTCGATTTCTGCATTCGGACACACCATTTAATTGTGGTGTTCCCGGCGGTGTCATCTGTGAAATGATCCCGTTCTCTTTCAATAACTCGTCAAACTCGAGACTCATGTACTCGCCACCTCGATCAGATCGAATGGCCTTTATATGATTCCCAATTTGTTTTTCTACTAAAGCCTTATATTCCTTGAACTTATCAAGGGCTTCAGACTTGTATCTCATAAGATATACCTTCCCAAATCTTGAATGATCGTCGGTGAAGGTAATAAAGTAGTGGAAATTACCTCAAGCCGCTTCCCCGAATGACCCACAAACGTCTGTATGAATCAAAGTGAGAAGTTCTGTGGCTTTTTGGAAAGTCCCGGTAAAGGGAGACTTAGTCATCTTTCCAAGGATACACGATTCGCAAGTCGGATAAGGGTCCGAACCCAACGGCTTAATCATGCCATTTTTGTCCAACTCACGAATTTTTTGATCTCCTGCATGACCAAGTCGAAGATTGTGGCGACCCTACTTCCTAATTAAGTTAATTGGCGGATTTCCCCGCAACAGAACACGCGGAAGACCCGATAAAATTTTCTCTTTTTTTTTATTTTAAATTTAAATAACCTACATAGTATTATATCGGGTTTACAAAAATATCTACTATTAATACTTTGGGCCGAAGCCCCAAAATTTCAAACCCAATATCAAACACTATGCCACTCCACAGGTCGCGTCCCATGTACTGCGCCACCCTCAAAAGTCCGTGGAGTCACCGCCGCCAGCTCGCCATGAATCTCAACCCTGACACTAGTCGGTGTCGGGTTCATTCTTACCTACAAACAAAAATAGGATAGAACCCTGAGCTATTGCCCAGTAGGTGATTACATAACATGCAATACGTGCGTGCACTCCACCCAATCCCGGTTCCTCACAATATAATATAATGCACACTCGACAAATCTCATCTATCAATTCTCAATTCTCAACAGGGCCCTAGGTCAGACTCGGCACCCACGCGCGCAATGGCAAAGTACACCATCAACCATGCGGTAGCCCACACCGGCTGCGCCGGGTCGCTCCTTCCGCACACAATCTCAACCCGACGGCTTTTTCCCCGAATGTTATACCACAAGTTCGGGTAGACAGGAATCTCACATCTGTCTGCCGTCCCTGAGCCAAATAATATCCGGTGGTTTACACCTCGGGTGGCTCAATCCCGAGTAGATGGGTGTCGCAAACCCCCTCTCCCACCAAGTGCATAATCGAGTCTGAACCTGACTGCCAAAATCGGCAACTCTACCCTTCTCACATTCGACACAATATCGTGTCACCGTATCATTACGGTACCTTCACCTCTCTTATGCATGTCGTGAAATGCATATCACATTCGTCACATATATCACGTATTATTTCTTACAAATAATACCCCAAAATACTCTCGTATCTTAAAATAAGGGTTGACCCGAAAGTTCTAGTCAAAGTATGAATATATTTTGATTTAAAGATAAAATGAACTTAAAATAATTTTATTCAAAGATGTGGGCTATTACCCGAATTTAACCTTTTAAATTCGGCGAAATTTAAATATTTCGCTTAGATATCGAAATTCTGCCCGAATTTGAAATATTAAATTCGGCGAAATATAATGCCCGAATTTAACCTTTTAAATTCGGCGAAATTTAAATATTTCGCTTAGATATCAAAATTCTGCCCGAATTTGAAATATTAAATTCGGCGAAATATAATGCCCGAAGTTAACCTTTTAAATTCGGCGAAATTTAAATATTTCGCTTAGATATCAAAATTCTGCCCGAATTTGAAATATTAAATTCGGCGAAATATAATGCCCGAATTTAACCTTTTAAATTCGGCGAAATTTAAATATTTCGCTTAGATATCAAAATTCTGCCCGCGACCTTCTTTTCTCACTCACATCTTTACAAATCTTTCGGCCCGCGAATTTTATCGCAGCCCGCGATTTTCTTTCCTCTCTCACACTTCACGAACCTTTTGGCCCGCGAATTCTTTTCAACCCGCAAATACAACACATAATCATTCAAAGCTCCCGAAATTCATGAATTCGGATGACCTTTCATCCAAATTCGTTAAACTAAATAAATCAAACTTAAAAACAGTTTGTAGGGGTTAAAAACCACCTACCTCACTTCCAAGTTGGCCGAAATTGCTTAGTTCTTCTCTGCTTTTCTTCGTTTGTTTTCTCCTCTTTCTCTTTCTCTTTTCTTTCTTCTTACTAAGTGATTCTTTCGTTTGATATTTTCGTTTGTCCTTATCACCTTTTGAGATAAACCTTTAAAAGGAAAGTTACGTTTCCTTTCTCTTAAGGAAATCTCTTATTGGGCCTACTTTAAATTAATTTGGGCCCATATCTATTTATTTTACTCAAAGAGTATTTTTCTTATTTTCGGTTCAATTTCCCGAAAATTCGCTTTGTCCGAAAATTAACTTCATAATTTTCCGAAAATTACAGAATAATTTTCACGCTAATTGCGCATTATTCCCGTATTAATTTTACGGGTATTACATCCTCCCCCCCTAAAAGAAATTTCGTCCCCGAAATTTAAGTTGTCTGAAACAACTCAGGGTATTTCTCTCTCATTTCGTCTTCTCGCTCCCAAGTGGCTTCTTCCAATATCTGGTTTCGCCATAAGACCTTCACGAGGGGAATATTCTTATTTCGTAATTGCTTCACCTCATACATTAGAATCTCTACCGGCTTTTCTTCGTAACTCAAGTCCGGCTTCAATTGTTGGTGAAGTCTTTTGTCTCTTAGCACATGATACGGGTCCAACACATACTTTCGCAGTGTAGACACGTGGAATACGTCATGGACTTGTGCTAACGACGTCGGTAATTCTAGCTGATATGCTACTTCACCGACTCTTTTCAAAATTTTGAAAGGTCCTATATATCTCGGACTCAACTTTCCTTTTTGTCCGAACCGTTTGACACCCTTCATAGGTGATACTTTCAAAAATACTTTATCACCTTCTTCAAATTCTAACGACCTTCGTCTCTTGTCTGCATAACTCTTCTGGCGACTTTGGGCCGTTTGCATTTTCTCCCGAATTTTCTTAACAACTTCAGTCATTTCGCGTACCATCTCGGGACCTAATAGCGCCTTCTCGCCGATTTCATCCCAATGAACTGGGGATCGACATTTACGTCCGTATAAGGCTTCGTAAGGCGCCATTCCGATCGTTGCTTGATAGCTGTTGTTATATGAAAATTCTATTAACGGGAGATATTTACTCCAACTCCCTTGAAAATCCAGACACATGCTCTCAACATGTCTTCGAGTGTCTGGATCGTCCTTTCCGATTGTCCGTCAGTCTGGGGATGATAAGCTGAACTAAATGATAATTTAGTTCCCAGAGCTTTCTGTAAGCTTTTCCAGAACTGGGACAGAAATCTTGAATCTCGATCTGATATGATCGATATCGGAATTCCATGGAGTCTCACTATCTCTTGAATGTAGAGTTCAGCGAACTTCTCCATGGGATAGGTCTGGTGAATAGGCAAGAAATGGGCGGACTTAGTCAGTCTGTCAACAATCACCCAAATTGCATCATAACCTTTCACCGTTCTTGGCAACCCGACGACAAAATCCATTGTTATATGGTCCCACTTCCACTCGGGAATCGTCAAAGGTTGTAACATTCCTGCCGGTCTTTGATGTTCTGCTTTGATCTGCTGACAAGTCAGGCATCTATGTACAAATGCAGCAACATCCTTTTTCATTCCCGGCCACCAATAATTTAGTCGCAAATCACGATACATTTTCGTTGCACCGGGATGCACCGAATATATTGTCGTATGTGCCTCCGTCATTAAAGTTCGACGAATCTCTTCATCTTCCGGCACATATAAGCGACTTTTAAATCGTAAACTCCCGTCTTCTCGGAATTCAAATTCCGATGAGACTTCTTTATCTTGTTCTCTTTGTTTCTTCAAGTACAACTCATCTTTCTTTTGTACTTCAATGATTCGGTCTAATAGTGTTGGCTTAAGTGTCAACACTGCCAACTTTTCTTCAATCTCTCCGAAATTGATTACTTCAACTCCGAATTGGCGTAATTCAGTGTTTACAGTTTTGCGGCTCAATGCATCTGCGACTACGTTCGCTTTTCCTGGATGATAATTTATCACACAGTCGTAGTCTTTGACTAACTCGAGCCATCTTCTTTGCCTCATATTTAACTCCTTCTGGGTGAAGAAGTACTTCAAACTCTTGTGATCCGTGAAGATCTCGCATCTTTCTCCGTAAAGATAGTGTCGCCATGTTTTAAGAGCAAACACTACGGCTGCGAGTTCGAGATCATGAGTGGGGTAATTTTTCTCATATGGCTTTAATTGTCGGGAGGCATAAGCGATCACCTTCCCGTTTTGCATTAAAACACACCCCAACCCATATTTAGAGGCATCACTATAAACAGAAAAATTTCCAGTACCCGAAGGTATTGCTAACACTGGAGCAGTTGTTAGCCTTTTCTTTAATTCCTGGAAACTTTGCTCACATTCATCCGTCCATTTGAACGGAACATTTTTCTTTGTCAAATTGGTGAGCGTCGAGGCGATGCTGGAAAAGTCCTTAATGAACTTTCGATAATACCCAGCTAGCCCGAGAAAACTTCTTATCTCCGTGGGAGTGATTGGTCTTGGCCAATTTTCTATAGCTTCTATCTTGCTGGGATCTACTGAAATTCCGTTTCCCGAAATAACATGCCCCAGAAAGATTACTCGATCCAACCAAAATTCGCACTTTTTAAATTTGGCGAATAATTGTTTCTCCCGAAGAATTCTAGGACCGCTCTCAAATGTTCCTCATGTTCTTCTTTTGTCTTGGAATAAATGAGAATATCGTCGATAAAGACGATAACACATCGGTCCAGCAATTTTTTGAATACTCGGTTCATCAAATCCATGAAGGCTGCCGGAGCATTCGTCAATCCGAAAGGCATGACCAAAAATTCATAGTGGCCGTACCTCGTACTGAATGCGGTTTTTGGAATGTCCGCTTCCCGGATCTTCAGCTGATGATAACCGGAGCGCAGGTCGATCTTAGAAAATACTGTTGCTCCTTGGAGTTGATCGAATAAATCGTCAATCCTTGGCAATGGGTATTTATTCTTAATCGTGATCTTGTTGAGTTCACGATAATCGATACACATTCTCATCGACCCGTCCTTTTTCTTCACAAATAAAACCGGGGCTCCCCATGGTGAGAAACTGGGTTGAATAAAACCCTTCTGCAACAAATCTTCCAATTACTCCTTCAATTCTCGTAATTCGTTCGGTGCTAACCGATACGGGGATTTAGAGATCGGGGCAGCTCCAGGTACAAGATCGATTGCAAATTTAATCTCCCGATCAGGGGGTAATCCCGGAAGATCCTCGGGAAATACATCGGAATATTCGTTCACTATCGGAACCTCCTCAAGTTTAAGCTGGGAAGATTCCTCAGCATTCACCGCAAAAACTAGGAACGATTCGCAACCCATATTTACGAGTCGCTGAGCTTTTAAAGCAGAAATCCGAGGGATTGAGTTTCTATTCTTTCATCCCGAAAATTCAAACTCCTCTCCCTCTGGCGATCGAAACCTAACTACCCTTTTTGAACAATCAATAATGGCTCCGTATTTCGAAAGCCAATCCATCCCGAATATAATATCGTAATCATTCATCGGGATTACTATTAGGTTCACATCTAACTCTCTACCCTCAATTCTTACGGGACATTTCTCAACCACCAAATTTGATCGAGTTGGATCCCCATGTGGTAAAGATACCACGAAATCACATAATGAACGGGAGGGATAGATTCCTGCCCTGGTCACAAAGTTAGCCGATACAAACGAATGTGTGGCTCCCGAGTCAATCAAGATCAAGAGGGCACGTGAAATATACTCAACGTACCCGTAACTACATTCGGGTTTGCCTCCGCCTCCTCATTAGTCAGAGTAAAAACTCTTGCAGGCACAGGTGGAGGTCGAATGAGGTTACGCGGTTGAGTCTGCACTGGAGGCTGACCTCTCGGGCAATTCCGTGCGATGTGTCCGGCCTCACCGCACCGGAAACATTGCAGAGTCTGCACCGGTCGTGATCCGTAGCATATGCCAAAGTGATTTCGTCCACACTGTTGGCATTGGGGCGCTGGTATCGGGGGTCGGTTGGGAACATTGGCCGGTCTCTGATAAGCATTCGGGCGCCACATCTGTTGACTCGGTCGATTTCCTTTATTCTTCGGGTCCTTGCCGAAGAATTGTCGCTTTTGGCCGCTTCCTCCTTGCTGTTGCTGACTCTCTCTTTTCCTACTTGCCTCTTGGGCTTCCCTTACTACTCCTTCCGCTTGTTCTGCGATCAACGCTCGCTCCGTCGCCTGACGGAACTCTAATTGGCGTACTCCCGCCACACTTAAATCTCGATAAAATTCGGGCTTCAGCCCTCGAAGAAATCTCGTCACCTTTAGAGTATTGGTTGCCACGAGATGAGGTGCAAAACGAGATAATTCTTCAAATTTGCGGATGTATTCCGCAACTGGCATTCGCCCTTGTTTCAGGTTCATGAATTCATACATTCGCTGCTCCTGATCGTGAGCAGTGAAGTACTTATCATAAAATAGTTCCCTGAAGCGTTCCCATGTTATCGTCGCCGGATCTTCTAACACCTTTATGGTGTTCCACCAAAAACGCGCGCCTCCCCGAAATAGGGAAACGGCACACAACACCTTCTCATTGTTCGGCACACGACTGTATATAAATAAGTCTTCTATTGTGTCGATCCAGTCCTCAGCTGCCGCAGGATTAGTAGCTTCGGCGAAAACTGGTGGATTTAACTTACGAAATCGCTCCCCTATGATCTCTACGCGATCAGGCTGTGGGGATGGACGGTGCTCAGATGAGCTCTGGTGATTTATCAAATCATGAATTTGGTCTGACTGTCTTTGGATAAGTTCAGTCAGCCTATTTATCGTGTCATGCTCACGAGTCGGGGGTGGGGATTCAGATTCGCCCCTCCGACTGGACTCTCCAACGAACACGTTCCTCGGTCTTCCTCTTGGCATTTTCCAAATACTAGATAATTCATGTAACAAATATACATGAGATCACATAATCATATCAAAGTATTACACTTAACTTACAGGCGAGGCTGGTTCTCCCGGCTTTTGAGTGGCAGTACATGGACAGTCTTCAGAATCTAAAGCCTAAGCTCTGATACCACCTGTGGCGACCCTACTTCCTAATTAAGTTAATTGGCGGATTTCCCCGCAACAGAACACGCGGAAGACCCGATAAAATTTTCTCTTTTTTTATTTTAATTTAAATATCCTACATAGTATTATATCGGGTTTACAAAAATATCTACTATTAATACTTTGGGCCGAAGCCCCAAAATTTCAAACCCAATATCAAACACTATGCCACTCCACAGGTCGCGTCCCATGTACTGCGCCACCCTCAAAAGTCCGTGGAGTCACCGCCGCCAGCTCGCCATGAATCTCAACCCTGACACTAGTCGGTGTCGGGTTCATTCTTACCTACAAACAAAAATAGGATAGAACCCTGAGCTATTGCCCAGTAGGTGATTACATAACATGCAATACGTGCGTGCACTCCACCCAATCCCGGTTCCTCACAATATAATATAATGCACACTCGACAAATCTCATCTATCAATTCTCAATTCTCAACAGGGCCCTAGGTCAGACTCGGCACCCACGCGCGCAATGGCAAAGTACACCATCAACCATGCGGTAGCCCACACCGGCTGCGCCGGGTCGCTCCTTCCGCACACAATCTCAACCCGACGGCTTTTTCCCCGAATGTTATACCACAAGTTCGGGTAGACAGGAATCTCACATCTGTCTGCCGTCCCTGAGCCAAATAATATCCGGTGGTTTACACCTCGGGTGGCTCAATCCCGAGTAGATGGGTGTCGCAAACCCCCTCTCCCACCAAGTGCATAATCGAGTCTGAACCTGACTGCCAAAATCGGCAACTCTACCCTTCTCACATTCGACACAATATCGTGTCACCGTATCATTACGGTACCTTCACCTCTCTTATGCATGTCGTGAAATGCATATCACATTCGTCACATATATCACGTATTATTTCTTACAAATAATACCCCAAAATACTCTCGTATCTTAAAATAAGGGTTGACCCGAAAGTTCTAGTCAAAGTATGAATATATTTTGATTTAAAGATAAAATGAACTTAAAATAATTTTATTCAAAGATGTGGGCTATTACCCGAATTTAACCTTTTAAATTCGGCGAAATTTAAATATTTCGCTTAGATATCGAAATTCTGCCCGAATTTGAAATATTAAATTCGGCGAAATATAATGCCCGAATTTAACCTTTTAAATTCGGCGAAATTTAAATATTTCGCTTAGATATCAAAATTCTGCCCGAATTTGAAATATTAAATTCGGCGAAATATAATGCCCGAATTTAACCTTTTAAATTCGGCGAAATTTAAATATTTCGCTTAGATATCAAAATTCTGCCCGCGACCTTCTTTTCTCACTCACATCTTTACAAATCTTTCGGCCCGCGAATTTTATCGCAGCCCGCGATTTTCTTTCCTCTCTCACACTTCACGAACCTTTTTGGCCCGCGAATTCTTTTCAACCCGCAATTACAACACATAATCATTCAAAGCTCC
Source organism: Linderniella brevidens (assembly GCA_004919715.1). NCBI lineage: Eukaryota > Viridiplantae > Streptophyta > Magnoliopsida > Lamiales > Linderniaceae > Linderniella > Linderniella brevidens. Next base: position 1,022,263 of record SWDC01000139.1, on the reverse strand, counting down.
CGAAATTCATGAATTCGGATGACCTTTCATCCAAATTCGTTAAACTAAATAAATCAAACTTAAAAACAGTTTGTAGGGGTTAAAAACCACCTACCTCACTTCCAAGTTGGCCGAAATTGCTTAGTTCTTCTCTGCTTTTCTTCGTTTGTTTTCTCCTCTTTCTCTTTCTCTTTTTCTTTTCCTTCTTACTAAGTAACGATTCTTTCGTTTGATATTTTCGTTTGTCCTTATCACCTTTTGAGATAAACCTTTAAAAGGAAAGTTACGTTTCCTTTCTCTTAAGGAAATCTCTTATTGGGCCTACTTTAAATTAATTTGGGCCCATATCTATTTATTTTACTCAAAGAGTATTTTTCTTATTTTCGGTTCAATTTCCCGAAAATTCGCTTTGTCCGAAAATTAACTTCATAATTTTCCGAAAATTACAGAATAATTTTCACGCTAATTGCGCATTATTCCCGTATTAATTTTACGGGTATTACAAAGATGCCACAATTGTCTCATATTGGTCTCTAATTTTCGTTTGTTGGTAATTGTGTTCACAGATTCAGTTTTATCTTTGACATTTAGATAATATAATCCGTTAAGTAAAGTTGCACTTCCGACGCATTTATTTCCAAAATAAATATCGCAAATATTATTACTAAGCGGAACTCATATCCGTTTCCGCTCAAAACAGGAATAGAAATAATATTCTTAAGCCCTCTGGGCAATACTAAACAAACAGAAAGCAATAACTTATGTCTACTAGATAAAACAAGAGTTCTTGATCCAATGTGGGTCGCCGGCACACTATGTCCGCTTCCTACGTTGATCATGACCTCTCGATCCGCCAACCTCCTACTTCGTTCCAGACCCTGGTTTGAAACACAAATGTGAGCGCTAGCTCCTGAGTCTAGGATCCATGAAGTGGAGTACACAGTCATAGAACAATTAATTTCCAAAACATAAAGTTCTTTACCTGAGGCGGCTAGCTTCGGGCAATCGCGCTTCCAATGGCCGAGCTCATTGCATTGAAGGTATTTGTCCGTGGGCTTGACGCCTTTAGACACGTTTTACTTGGCCTTGCCTTTTGAAACTCCTCCCTTGGGCTTAATGGGCTTGTCCGACTTTTTCTTTCTAATCGACTTTCGAGTCTTATAAGTCGCAACAAGAGCCACTTCCTTTCCCTTTATCTTTTTCATCTGAGTTTGGGCCGTTGACAACTGGTTCATCAACTCAGTTAATGTCATCTCGACCCTATTCAGATTATAATTCACAATGAAGGGATTAAAGGAAGCCGGCAGTGACTGGAGCACGAGATCGTTTTGGAGCTCATTGTCCATGAGGAAGTCGAGTGCATCGAGTCTCTCGATCAAACCGATCATTTTCAGCACATGTTCTCTAACGTCGCTGCCCTCATCCATTTTGCAATGAAACAGTTGCTCTGTCAAAGAGTAGCAAGCACTCTTGGAGTGTTCACCAAAGAGCTCCTTCAAATGAAGCAAAATGGCGCCCACTTCCATTTCCGAGTGGCTTCGCTGCAACTCATTGCTCATGGATAGGAGTATATAGCCCTTGACCTTTGGCTCGTCTATTTGCCACTTGACATACGCAGCCCGGTCGTCGTCACTTGCATCAGTCTCTGGGACTTGCGGTGTAGGTGAATCGAGGACATAAGTCAAAGACTCCATACCTAGAACTATCTTGAGGTTACGGAGCCAGTCCATGTAGTTTGGTCCTACCAAACGGTTCTTTTCAAGCAGCATGTTTAAAAGATTCGTCATAGTAACTAGAAAGAAAATAACTCTGCAGAAGATAAAGATCACATAGTTAGGTTTATTCTATCATTCATCAAGCGCAAACACGGACTTTTCGTTTCGCTTGACTCCCAATATTTTTCTCGAAAATTCTATTCTCCCGATTTAAGAATTTCGGAAACTTCGTTGAGTAGTTTCATAGTGGAGTTGAGGTCCCCGACTCGATTAGACATGCCTCAGCCTTTAACGCAATATTTGGCCTGCCTAATCGATCGAAGTCGAGTTTCACTCGAACCCATCCTATGAGTATTTCAACTATCTTTGTCTCAGTCAGTGACCCTCACGGCTCTAACCCTGCATTTTGGGTATAACTGTCTAAGTGCAACCTAATCAACTTATGCTCTAACCGCACATTTGAATTCCGCCTTGCTGCCTTACGCTTCGTGGGGTGGAATATGCTATGGTGAGCGTCGTCAAACGAACCCGAAACGCTAATGCTAGGGCTTGATGTACGGCGCCAACTTACTCGGAACAAACCGTACAAACTCCCTAACACCAGACATCTCAAGCATGATAGAAGACAGGAACCCAATTTCTTTTCTCACTTTGTATTTATCAAACGGGAGAAAAAACCTTTTTCACATAAGAGCACATAAAGCATGCATATCATTTCACAAATCGACACGCACGTAAGTAGTAAATAAACCCTAGGAAAATAAACTACAAGGCAACACGAACGGGTTATTTATATTCTAGCCCTATTACGTGAATTATGTGTATGTGGCTTAAAAAAATCATCGGTTCTCCGTATGGGCTTTGAAGTCGACAATCGCCCTTCATCATTCGAACGGCCTCCAAGTCGTCGATCGTCCACCAAGTCATCTTCTCCCGGGGAGTCGTCAACCGTCGAACAGCTTCGTGTATTCTAAACTAAGCCTAATCTAATAAAGACTTTGAAGTACAACACGGGAGGATCATCAGTCCCAAACAACCCGTAAAAGACAAATACAACCCGGGGGGACGAGGCCCTTAACAAATAACCCGGAAAACCAAATAGAAATCCTAAACCCGTAAGTGTGCCTTAAATCATAATCATAATGAGCACGTTGACAATTTCATGAATTCTAACCGAAACCGACAATTTGGGCCTTAAATGGGCCAGGCCCAATAAAAAGGCCCGTTAGGGTTTTTGGGCGAAAAACCCTAGGCGGCCGTCGTGTCTCGGAGGCTGCAGTTTCGTGCGGGTACGCGGCTGTCCGCGCACCGCTGGCGCTGCTGTCAGAGGTGGCACCACCATCGGACAGCGGTGTGCCGCTGCCCGAGGCAGTAGCGCGGTGGTTCGGGTCTTCGTTGCCCGAACCCGCGGCAGCGGATATGCCGTTGAACGGTGCGGTTGCGCGTGCGGCTGTCTGCGTGTCGCAGCGTCTCGGCGGTGGTGCCTTCGACCCCGTCGAGCGGTATGGTGGTCGTGGGTTGCCAAGCGACGCATCGAGCAGCCCCACGCGCCTAGTGCGTTGGCTTTTCGATCATCTCCCACGAGCCTCGTTTCGATGTAATCATGTTATGATTCCGATCACGAGCCCTGGCTCTGATACCACTTTTGGGAATGGTACCCGGTTTGTACCTGAGACGCAACGCCCCGGGATACGGTGCGGAATAAAATTTTTTCCGGGTTCCTTCGCAGCTCGGATCGAAAACTCTAATCACGTTGACACGTAATAGGGCAGGTCATACCCATGAGAGATTACCTTTGAAGCGAGTGGCAGCTCCTCGTCGATTGCGTCGTCGGCCCCGGTCGTGTTGGGTATCGTCTAGATCGTCACGCCGACCTCGCAGTGTACCACGGTTTCGATTCTCCGAAGATGGCTAGAGAGAATTGATCCATCGCTCGGGAGAGTGGTTTGCGTTTGTGTGTTCGTGTTTCGATTCTCGGGTCTAGAAATTTCGCGTCGATTCTCTTCCTGTGTCTTTTTCTTTGACGAGGGTCTCACCCTTATTTATAGTAGGGGAGGACGAAATTTTCAGCCCTAAACAAGGCTAAAATCTCGAAATATTTGTTCCTAAATATAAGAGATATTCTCTTGCCAAAATATCTCTCCTAATTGAATTCAAAATTCTATTAAAGGAACATACTATAAATAGAAAACTAACTAAGATATTAAAATATCTTCAAATATGGTAAATAAATTTCGAAATTTATATAAAATATAAATTCGAATTTTAGTTTTAATAAATAATATTCCAAATATTTTTATTACCATATTTATAAATTACGAAAATACCCTTTAAGGTATTTTTCGAATTTGTCGGCTTAGGGTTGAATTCTAATTCTTCCCTCAAGTCTTTCTAAGCACTTAGCCAAGCCTAAGTCTTCAAGTTAGTTTCATATGAAGTCCGACTTCGGTCCACTTAATGACCCCGAGGCCCAATAAGGCGTGGCATAACGACCCGAGGCCCGTTAAGGCCCAAAACACAATCTCTCCTTCTCGGTACACATTGATGATCCTTTTTAAGCCCGACTCTCTAGGTTCGACTCAATCGGCAAGGGAGGAATCCAAGAGTCCGGTAGGTGCCTAGCCAATCCCGCAGTACCGGACAGATCCCGACTTGAGCACGAATTTCGAACTAGTCTCATTCCAGAACCTAACTATAAATTATAGTACTACGTACAAACTCTTCAGTTGTGTCCCGATCGAGTGAGAGCCATGGTATTTGTCAAACTCACTAAACTCGATACTATGATAAAATGACACGAGGCAAATTACCAAACTACCCACCATGTCTAACATGAGTTAGTTTAATACCTTGGCCAAGGATTTTGTAATTTCCCGTCGTCATTCTCATAGGACACTTGTCTCGATTACTTGTGAGACTGTGAATCCGTACTTGGCGGTCTAAGCCCGGCAATCACAAATATCCATCAAGACCGCATCTGTCCCGCTGACCCATGCAATAGCAAATCGGATCTAGCGAAACCAGTGATAGTCAAGACTTCAAAGTCAACTCCGTCAAAGCCCCTTTCGGTCTAAGGTTCAAGCAGACTACTATAGTTTTTGTCGTCGATCATTGACACTCCTTGAGTAATAAGCCATGTTTGATCGTACGACCTGCGAGTCAGTGTGCATGAAACGATTCAATCCCTTGATTCGACTCGTATCACAAGTCATGACTTCCGCTTCCAAGCGGTATATCGGCACACGATAAGTCATCTACAAATAAGCCATGATTGGTTTTCCAGCACCCAACTGAAACCTAAGGCTTATGGACATTTTATGTTCGAGGTTAAGAGTCCACTGGCGCCTTCCTCTCTCGTACCCATCGAGAACAGTGACTCAACTCGACACATTTGGATTTATTCATTTATTGATTTACCCGATGCTAAGTAAAGAACTCATATAACCAATAAACGAATAATGTCTTTATTAATACGCAAAATAATGTTTGATTACATTGACAATCGAATGATAAATAAGCTAATGCCCTATAACATATCCAATCCTCGTATAGCATTCGAGGGCATATCCCTAACAGCCGCGTCTATGCTCCTTCCACCGTGTATTCCGTTCCTGCCAAATGTGATAAACAAGCGACGACAAAACATGACGATAGGCTACAAGGTAAAGGTGATGCTTTCGCCACTTAGCCGTTGCCCATATGCCATCAACACGCCACTCCCAAAACGGCCATCTCCATCTAATCTGGCGGCTCAAAAGCCTCAAACAGCGTCTCGAGAAGCGACAATCAAAGAACAAATGGTTATGTGTCTCTCGTAGGTTATTGTCGCACAACAGGCATGTATCTGTTCCCGCTCGCTGTTCCACCCATGCAAATTCTCGAGTCGAAAGACGTCCCCGAATCGCCAGCCATAGAATGAATTCGTAGCGTGGAACTTGTAAACATCCGCCAAATAGCATAGCCCAATCCACCAGATCACTTCTCAATCGGATCGCTTCTCCTACTGATTTTTTCGAGAAATGACCATTCGGAGTGCCTTCCCACCGCAGTAAGTCACGACGTGACGGGTCCACTCCTGGTAGATGTGGACTAATCGTATTCAATGAACTCAACAGTAGATTGAGCAGGCCACATCCACCCATGTGTCGAGATAACAGCGCTACGAGGAGCATCATGTGGTAGTCCCATAACCAGCGGGCCTCGTGGAAAATGATCCATCAATGGATATGAAAACAACCAGGGGTCCTTCCATAGGGAAATGGAAGAACCATTCCCTATATGAAAAGAAATGAGTGACCTAAGTAGAGGCCGTAACTTCAACATCTTCTTCTAGCTCCAAGCGTCATTAGGTGCAAGACGCACCACCCAAAAAGAATTGGAGCGGAGTCGATTGAGAAGCAACCATTCCACCCAAATCGAGCTCTCCTCTCGGGAGACAACACTCCATAAATGCCGCAAAAGTAACGTCTTGTTGAACAAGTCGAATGCCTTGTGAACAAGTCGAATGCCTTGTTGACCAATTAGAATGCCTTGTTGACCAGTCGAATGCCTTGTTAAACATGCTAAATGCCTTGTTGAACAGATCGAATGCCTTGTTGAACAAGTCGAATTCCTTGTTGACCAAGTTGAATGCCTTGTTGAACAAGTCGAATTCCTTGTTGACCAAGTCGGTTGCCTTGTTCAACAAGTCAAATGCCTTGTTGACCAAGGCGAATGCCTTGGTTAACAAGTGGAATGCCTTGTTGACTAAGTAATGCCTTATTGAACAAGTCGAATGCGCTTTACTGTCCTTTATTTCATTTATTTAGTGAACGTTCCCCAAAAAAAAAGAACAAGTCGAATGCCCTATCAAAATAGTCGAATGTCTTGTCGACAAAGTCATGCCTTGTTAACCAAGTCGAATGACTTGTCGACCAAGTCATGCCTTTTTTACCAAGTCGAATGCCTTGTTGAACAAGTCGCACGCCTTGTTGACCAAGTCGAATGTCTTGTTGTCCATGTAATGCCTTGTTGAACAAGTCGAATGCTTTGTGAGCAGGTAGAATGCCTTATTAAACCAGTCGAATGTCTTGTTTACCAAGTCGAATGCCTAGTTGATTAAGTAGAATAGCTTGTTAACCTTGTAGAATTCCTGTGAACAAGTCGAATGTCTTATTGAACAAGCCGAATGACTTGTTCACCAAGTACTATCTTATTGAACGAGACGAATGTGTTCTTGAACAAGTGGAATGCCTTGTTGCACAAGTTGAATGCCTTGTGGACCAAGTCGATTGCCTTGTTGACCAAGTCGAATGCCTTACTCAACAAGTCGAATGCCTTGTTGACCAAGTCGGATGCCTTGTTGATGATTTAATGCCTTCTTCAACAAGTCGATGCCTTGTGAACAAGTCGAATGCTTTAAAGACCAACTCAAGCTTTTTGAACAAGTACAATGCGTTGTTGAACAGTCAAATGCCTTGTTAAACATTCTAAATGCCTTGTTGACCAAGTAAGGCCTTGTTGAACAAGTCGAATGCCTTGTGAACAAGTCGAAGGCCTTGTTGACCAAGTCGAATACTTTGATGACCAAGTCAATCCTTGTTGAACAAGTAGAATGCCTTGTCGAACAACTAGAACGCCTTTTTGAACAGTCAAATGCCTTGTTGAACATGCTAAAAGTCTTGCTGACCATGCTGAATGCCTTGTTGAATGCCTTGTTGACTAAGTGATGCCTTATTGAACAAGTCGAATGCCTTATCGAAATAGTCGAATGCCTTGTTGACTAAGTGATGCCTTATTGAACAAGTCGAATGCCTTATCGAAATAGTCGAATGCCTTATCGAAATAGAGCGAATGTCTTGTCGACCAAGTCATGACTTGTTGGCAGAGTTGAATGCCTTGTTGAACAAGGGGAATGCCTTGTTGAACAAGTCGAAGGCCTTGTTGAACAAGTCGAATGCTTTGATTACCAAGTCAAGCCTTGTTGAACAAGTAGAAGGCCTTGTCGAACAAGTCGAACGCCTTGTTGAACAGTCGAATGCCATGTTGAACATACTAAAAGCCTTGTTGACCATGTCGAATGCCTTGTTGAACAAGTCGAATGCTTTGTTGACAAAGTCGGATGCCTTGTTGACCAAGTATGCCTTGTTGAACAAGTCGAATGCCTTGTTGACCAGTCGAATGCCTTGTTAAACATGCTAAATGCCTTGTTGACCAAATCGAATGCCTTGTTAAACAAGTCGAATTCCCTGTTGACCAAGTCGAATGCCTTGTTGAACAAGTCGAATTCCTTGTTGACCAAGTCGAATGCCTTGTTAAACAAGTCAAATGCCTTGTTGACCAAGGCGAATGCCTTGTTGAACAAGTGGAATGCCTTGTTGACTAAGTAATGCCTTGTTGAACAAGTCGAATGCCCTATCGAAATAGTCGAATGTCTTGTCGACGTTGAACAAGTCGAATGCCTTGTTGACCAATTAGAATGCCTTGTTAAACATGTTAAATGCCTTGTTGACCAAATCGAATGCCTTGTTGAACAGGTCGAATTCCTTGTTGACCAAGTCGAATGCCTTGTTGAACAAGTCCAATGCCTTGTTGACCAAGGCGAATGCCTTGTTGACCAAGGCGAATGCCTTGTTGAACAAGTGGAATGCCTTGTTGAACAAGTCGAATGCGCTATCGAAATAGTCGAATGTCTTGTCGACCAAGTCATGCCTTGTTAACCAAATCGAATGCGCTATCGAATTAGTCGAAATGTCTTGTCGACCAAGCATGCCTTGTTAACCAAGTCGAATGTCTTGTCGACCAAGTCATGCCTTTTTGATCAAGTTGAATGTCTTGTTGAACAAGTCGCACGCCTTGTTTACGAAGTCGGATGTCTTGTTGTCCAAGTAATGCCTTGTTGAACAAGTCGAATGATTTGTGAGCAGGTTAAATGCCTTATTCAACCAGTCGAATGTCTTGTTTACCAAGTTGAATGCCTTGTTGACCAAGTAGAATAGCTTGTTAATCATGTAGAATGCCTTGTTGAATAAGTCGAATGCCTGTAAACCAGTCGAATGCCTTATTGAACAAGCCGAATGACTTGTTCAACAAGTAATGTCTTATTGAACGAGACGAATGTGTTGTTGAACAAGTGGAATGCCTTGTTGCACAAGTGGAATGCCTTGTGGAGCAAGTCGATTGCCTTGTTGACCAAGTCGAATGCCATACTGAACAAGTTGAATGCCTTGTTGACCAAGTCGAATGCCTTGTTGACGATGTAATGCCTTTTTCAACAAGTTGAATGCCTTGGGAAAAAGTCGAAGGCCTTGTTGAACAAGTCGAATGCTTTAAAGACCAACTCAAGCCTTGTTGAACAAGTACAATGCCTTGTTAAACAGTCAAATGCCTTGTTAAACATTCTAAATGCCTTGTTGACCAAGTCGAATGCCTTGTTGACCAAGTAATGCCTTGTTGACGAAGTAAGGCCTTGTTGAACAAGTCGAATGCCTTGTTGAACAAGTCAAATGCCTTGTTGACCAAGGCGAATGCCTTGTTGAACAAGTGGAATGCCTTGTTGACTAAGTAATGCCTTGTTGAACAAGTCGAATGCCCTATCGAAATAGTCGAATGTCTTGTCGACGTTGAACAAGTCGAATGCCTTGTTGACAAAGTCGAATGCCTTGTTGACCAAGTAATGCCTTGTTGAAGAAGTCGAATGCCTTGTGAACAAGTCGAATGCCTTGTTGACCAATTAGAATGCCTTGTTAAACATGCTAAATGCCTTGTTGACCAAATCTAATGCCTTGTTGAACATGTCGAATTCCTTGTTGACCAAGTCGAATGGCTTGTTGAACAAGTCGAATTCCTTGTTTACTAAGTCGAATGCCTTGTTGAACAAGTCAAATGCCTTGTTGACCAAGGCGAATGCCTTGTTGAACAAGTGGAATGCCTTGTTGACTAAGTAATGCCTTGTTGAACAAGTCGAATGCGCTATCGAAATAGTCGAATGTCTTGTCGACCAAGCATGCCTTGTTAACCAAGTCGAATGCGCTATCGAAATAGTCGAATGTCTTGTCGACCAAGTCATGCCTTGTTAACCAAGTCGAATGTCTTGTCGACCAAGTCATGCCTTTTTGATCAATTTGAATGCCTTGTTGAACAAGTCGAACGCCTAGTTTACCAAGTCGAATGTCTTGTTGTCCAAGTAATGCCTTGTTGAACAAGTCGAATGATTTGTGAGCAGGTAAAATGCCTTATTGAACCAGTCGAATGCCTTGTTTACCAAGTCGAATGCCTTGTTGACCAAGTAGAATAGCTTGTTAACCATGTAGAATGCCTTGTTGAATAAGTCGAATGCATGTAAACAAGTCGAATGCCTTATTGAACAAGCCGAATGACTTGTTCAACAAGTAATGTCTTATTGAACGAGACGAATGTGTTGTTGAACAAGTGGAATGCCTTGTTACACAAGTGGAATGCCTTCTGGAGCAAGTCGATTGCCTTGTTGACCAAATCGAATGCCTTACTGAACAAGTTGAAAGTCTTGTTGACCAAGTCGAATGCCTTGTTGACGATGTAATGCCTTTTTCAACAAGTCGAATGCCTTGGGAACAAGTCGAAGGCCTTGTTGAACAAGTCGAATGCTTTAAAGACCAACTCAAGCCTTGTTGAACATGTACAATGCCTTGTTAAACAGTCAAATGTCTTGTTAAACATTCTAAATGCCTTGTTGACCAAGTCGAATGCCTTGTTGACCAAGTAATGCCTTGTTGACGAAGTAAGGCCTTGTTGAACAAGTCGAATGCATTGTGAACAAGTCGAAGGCCTTGTTAACCAAGTCAAATGCTTTGATGACCAAGTCAAGCCTTGTTGAACAAGTAGAATGCCTTGTCGAACAACTAGAACGCCTTGTTGAACAGTTAAATGCCTTGTTGAACATGCTAAAAAGTCATGTTGACCATGACGAATGCCTTCTTGCACAAGTCGAATGCCTTGTCGAACAAGTCGAATACCATGTTGAACTAGTCGAATGCCTTGTTGACCAAGTTGAATGCCTTGTTGACCAAGTCGAAAGCCTTGATGAACAAGTGGAATGCCTTGTTGACTAAGTGATGCCTTGTTAAACAAGTCCAATGCCTTATCGAAATAGTCTAATGTCTTGTCGACCAAGTCATGGCTTGTTGAACAAGTAGCACGCCTTGTTGACCAAGTCGCACGCCTTGTTGACCAAGTCGAATGCCTTGTTGTCCAAGTAATGCCTTGTTGAACTAGTCGAATAATTTGTGAACAAGTCGAATGCCTTATTGAACCAGTCAAATTCCTTGTTGACAAAGTAATGCCTTGTTGAACAAGTCGAATGCCTTGATGAACAAGTGGATGCCTTGTTGACTAAGTGACGCCTTGTTGAACAAGTCGAATGCCTTATCGAAATAGTCGAATGTCTTTTCGACCAAGTTATGCCTTGTTGAACAAGTCGCACATCTTGTTGACCAAGTCGAATGCCTTGTTGAACAAGTCGAATGCTTTGTGAACAAGTCGAATGCCTTATTAAACCAGTCGAATGCCCTGTTTTCCAAGTCAAATGCCTTGTTGGACAAGTCGAATGCCTTGTTGGACAAGTCGAATGCCTTGTTGACCAACTAATGCGTTGTTGAACAAGTCAAATACGTTGTTGACCAAGTCATGCCTTGTTGACTAAGTAGAATACCTTGCTAACCAAGTAGAATGCCTTGTTGAACAAGTCGAATTTCTTGATGACCAACTAATGCCTTTTAGAACAGGTCGAATGCCTGTGAACATGTCGAATGCCTTGTTAACCAAGTAATGTCTTATTGAACGAGACGAATGCGTTGTTGAGGAAAAGGGGAATGCCTTGTTGCACAAGTGGAATGCCTTGTGGAGCAAATCGAATGCCTTGTTGACCAAGTCGAATGCCTTGTTGACCAAGTAATGCCTTTTTGAACAAGTCGAATGCCTTGTGAACAAGTCGAAGGCCTTGTTGAACAAGTCGAATGCTTTAATGACCAACTCAAGCCTTGTTCAACAACTACAATGCCTTGTTGAACAAGTCAAACGCCTTGTTGAACAGTCGAATGCCTTGTTGAACATACTAAAAGCCTTGTAGACCATGTCAAATGTCTTGTAGAACAAGTCGAATGCCTTGTTGACCAAGTAATGCCTTGTTGAACAAGTCTAATGCCTTTTGAACAAGTCGAATGCCTTGTTGACCAATTAGAATGCCTTGTTGACCAATCGAATGCCTTGTTAAACATGTCAAAATGCCTTGTTGACCAAATCGAATGCCTTGTTGAACAAGTCGAATTCCTTGTTGACCAAGTCGAATGCCTTGTTGAACAAGTGGATGGCTTGTTGACCAAGGCGAATGCCTTGTTGCACAAGTGGAATATGCCTTGTTTACTAAGTGATGCCTTGTTGAACAAGTCGAATGCCCTATCGAAATAGTCGAATGTCTTGTCGACCAAGTCATGCCTTGTTGACCAAGTCGAATGCCTTTTTGAATAAGTCGCACGCCTTGTTGACCAAGTCGAATGTCTTGTTGTCCAAGTAATGCCTTGTTGAACAAGTCGAATGCTTTGTGAACCCCAGTAGAATGCCTTATTTAACTAGTCAAATGCCTTGTTGACAAAGTAATGCATTGTTGAACAAGTCGAATGCCTTGTTGACCAAGTAATGCCTTGTTGAACAAGTCGAATGCGTTGTTGACCAAGTAATGCCTTGTTGACTGAGTCGAATGCCTTGTTGACCAAGTAATGCCTTGTTGGCTAAGTAGAATACCTTGTTCACCAAGTAGAATGCCTTGTTGAACAAGTCAAATGCCTTGTTGACCAAGTAATGCTTTGTTGAACAAGTTAATGCCTGTGAACAAGTCGAATGCCTTATTGAACAAACCGAATAACTTGTTCACCAAGTAATGTCTTTTTGAACGAGACGAATGCGTTGTTGAACAAGTGGAATGCCTTGTAGTGCAACTCGAATGCTTTGTTGACCAAGTCGAATGCCTTACTGAACAAGTCTAATACCTTGTTGACCATGTCGAATGCCTTGTGAATAAGTCGAAGGCCTTGTTGAACAAGTCGAATGCTTTAATGACCAACTCAAGCCTTGTTGAACAAGTACAATGCCCTTTTGAACAAGTCGAACTCCTTGTTGAACAGTCAAATGCCTTGTTAAACATGCTAAATTCCTTGTTGACCAATTTGAATGCCTTGTTGACCAAGTCGAATGCCTTGTTGACCAAGTAATGCCTTGCTGAACAAGTCGAATGCCTTGTGAACAAGTCGAAGGCTTTATTGAGCAAGTTGAATGCTTAGATTACCAAGTCAAGCCTTGTTGCACAAGTAGAAAGCCTAGTCGAACAAGTCGAATGCCTTGTGGAACAGTCGAATGCCTTGTTGAACATACTAAAAGCCTTGTTTTGACCATGTCGAATGCCTTGTACAACAAGTCGAATGCCTTGTTGACAAAGTCGAATGCCTTGTTGACCAAGTAATGTCTGGTTGAACAAATCGAATGCCTTGTGAATAAGTCGAATGCCTTGTTAACCAGTCGAATGCCTTGTTAAAAATGCTAAATGCCTTATTGACCAAATCGAATGCCTTGTTGAGTCGAATTTCTTGTTGACCAAGTCGAATGCCTTGTTGACCAAGGTGAATGCCTTGTTCACCAAGGGTAATGCTTGTTGAACAAGCGGAATGCCTTGTTGACTAAGTGATGCCTTCTTGAACAAGTCGAATATCCTATCGAAATAGTCGAATGTCTTGTCAACCAAGTCATGCCTTGTTGACCAAGTCGAATGCCTTGCTGAACAAGTCGCACCCTTGTTGACCAAGTAATGTCTTGTTGAACAAGTCAAATGCTTTGTGAACAAGTAGAATGCCTTATTGAACCAGTCGAATGCCATGTTGAACATACTAAAAGCCTTGTTGAACAAGTCGAATGCCTTGTTGACAAAGTCGAATGCCTTGTTGACCAAGTAATGCCTTGTCGAACAAGTCGAATGCCTTGTTGAACAAGTCGAATGCCTTGTGAACAAGTCGAATGCCTTGTTGACCAATTAGAATGCCTTGTTGACCAGTCGAATGCCTTGTTAAACATGCTAAATGCCTTGTTGACCAAATCGAATGCCTTGTTGAACAAGTCGAATTCGTTGTTGACCAAGTCGAATACCTTGTTGAACAAGTCAAATGCCTTGTTGACCAAGGCGAATGCCTTGTTGAACAAGTGGAATGCCTTGTTGACTAAGTAATGCCTTGTTGAACAAGTCAAATGCCCTATCAAAATAGTCTAATGTCTTGTCGACCAAGTCATGCCTTGTTAACAAAGTCGAATGTCTTTTGGACCAAGTCATGCCTTTTTGACCAAGTTGAATGCCTTGTTGAACAAGTCGCATGCCTTGTTGACCAAGTCGAATGTCTTGTTGTCCAAGTAATGCCTTATTAAACAAGTCGAATGCTTTGTGAGCAGGTAGAATGCCTTATTGAACCAGTCGAATGCCTTGTTTACCAAGTCGAATGCCTTGTTGACCAAGTAGAATAGCTTGTTAACCATGTAGAATGCCTTGTTGAATAAGTCGAATGCCTGTGAACAAGTCGAATGCCTTATTGAACAAGCCGAATAACTTGTTCACCAAGTAATGTCTTATTGAACGGGACGAATGTGTTGTTGAACAAGTGGAATGCCTTGTTGCACAAGTGGAATGCCTTGTGGAGCAAGTCGATTGCCTTGTTGACCAAGTCGAATGTCTTACTGAACAAGTCGAATGTATTGTTGACCAAGTCGAATGCCTTGTTGACGATGTAATGCCTTTTTAACAAGTCGAATGCCTTGTGAACAAGTCGAATGCCTTGTTGAACAAGTCGAATGCTTTAAAGACAACCTAAAGCCTTGTTGAACAAGTACAATGCCTTGTTGAACAGTCAAAAGCCTTGTTAAACATTCTAAATGCCTTGTTGACCAAGTCGAATGCCTTGTTGACCAAGTAATGCCTTGTTGACCAAGTAATGCCTTGTTGAACAAGTCGAATGCCTTGTGAACAAGTCGAAGGCCTTGTTGAACAAGTCGAATGTCTGTGAACAAGTCGAATGGCTTATTGAACAAGCCGAATGGCTTGTTCACCAAGTAATGTCTTATTGAACGAGACGAGTGCGTTGTTGAGGAAAAGGGGAATGCCTTGTTGCAGAAGTGGAATGCCTTGTGAACAAGTCGAAGGCCTTGTTGACTAAGTCGAATGCTTTGATGACCAACTCAAGCCTTGTTGAACAAGTAGAATGCCTTGTCGAACAACTAGAACGCCTTGTTGAACAGTCGAATGCCTTGTTGAACATGCTAAAAGTCTTGTTGACCATGCCGAATGCCTTGTTGAACAAGTCGAATGCCTTGTCGACCAAGTCGAATGCCTTGTTGACCAAGTAATGCCATGTTGAACAAGTCGAATGCCTTGTGAACAAGTAAAATGCCTTGTTGACCAATTAGAATGCCTTGTTGACCAGTAGATTACCTTTTTAAACATGTTAAATGCCTTGTTGACTGAGTCGAATGCCTTGTTGAACTAGTCGAATTCCTTGTTGACCAAGTCGAATGCCTTGTTGACCAACTCGAAAGCCTTGATGAACAAGTGGAATGCCTTGTTGACTAAGTGATGCCTTGTTAAACAAGTCCAATGCCATATCCAAATAGTCGAATGTCTTCTCGACCAAGTCCTGCCTTGTTGAACAAGTCGCACGCCTTGTTGACCAAGTCGAATGCCTTGTTGAACAAGTAATGCCTTGTTGAACAAGTCGAATGATTTGTGACCAAGTCGAATGCCTTATGGAATCAGTCAAATGCCTTGTTGAACAAGTCGAATGCCTTGACGAACAAGTGGATGCCTTGTTGACTAAGTGATGCCTTGTTGAACAAGTGGAATGTCTAATGGAAATAGTCTGAATGTCTTGTGGACCAAGCCATCCCTTGTTGAATAAGTCGCACGTCTTGTTGACCAAGTCGAATGCCTTGTTGAACAAGTCGAATGCTTTGTGAAAAAGTCGAATGCCTTATTAAACCAGTCGAATGCGTTGTTTACCAAGTCAAATGCCTTGTTGAACAAGTCGAATGTCTTGTTGACCAAGTAATGCCTTGTTGACTAAGTAGAATACCTTGCTAACAAAGTAGAATGCCTTGTTGAACAAGTCGAACTTCTTGTTAACCGAGTAATGCCTTTTTGAACAAGTCGAATGCCTCTGAACAAGTCGAATGCCTTATTAAACCAGTCGAATGCGTTGTTTACCAAGTCAAATGCCTTGTTGAACAAGTCGAATGTCTTGTTGACCAAGTAATGCCTTGTTGACTAAGTAGAATACCTTGCTAACAAAGTAGAATGCCTTGTTGAACAAGTCGAACTTCTTGTTAACCGAGTAATGCCTTTTTGAACAAGTCGAATGCCTCTGAACAAGTCGAATGCCTTATTGAACAAGCCGAATGGCTTGTTCACCAAGTAATGTCTTATTGAACGAGACGAATGCATTGTTGAGGAAAAAGGGAATGCCTTGTTGCACAAGTAGAATGCCTTGTGGAGCAAGTCGAATGCCCTGTTGACCAAGTCGAATGCCTTACTGAACAAGTCTAATGCTTTTTTGAACAAGTGGAATGCCTTGTGAACAAGTCGAAGGCCTTGTTGAACAAGTCGAATGCTTTAATGACAAACTCAAGCCTTGTTGAACAAGTACAATGCCTTGTTGAACAAGTCGAACGCCTTGTTGAATAGTCAAATGCCTTGTTAAAAATGCCAAATGCCTTGTTGACCAAGTTGAATGCCTTGTTGACCAAGTTGAATGCCTTGTTGACCAAGTAATGCCTTGTTGAACAAGTCGAATGCTTTGATTACCAAGTCAAGCCTTGTTCACAAGTAGAAGGCCTTGTCGAACATGTCGAACGCCTTGTTGAACAGTCGAATGCCTTGTTGAACATACTAAAAGCCTTGTCGACCATGTCGAATGTCTTGTTGAACAAGTCGAATGCCTTCTTGACAAAGTCGAATCCCTTGTTGAACAAGTAATGCCTTGTTGAACAAGTCGAATGCCTTTTGAACAAGTCGAAAGCCTTGTTGACCAATTAGAATGCCTTGTTGACCAATCGAATGCCTTGTTAAACATGTCAAAATGCCTTGTTGACCAAATCGAATGCCTTGTTGAACAAGTCGAATTCCCTGTTGACCAAGTCGAATGCCTTGTTGGACAAGTGGATGGCTTGTTGACCAAGGCTAATGCCTTGTTGCACAAGTGGAATGCATTGTTTACTAAGTGAAGCCTTGTTGAAAAAGTCAAATGCCCTATCGAAATAGTCGAATGTCTTGTCGACAAGTCATGCCTTGTGGACCAAGTCGAATGTCTTGTTGACCTAGTCGAATGCCTTGTTGAATAAGTCGCACGCCTTGTTGACCAAGTCGAATGTCTTGTTGTCCAAGTAATGCATTGTTGAAAAAAGATCTCCATTATTACGAGCTACTTTCTCTCTCTAGGGGATTTTTCTCTCATCTCTCTCTAGAGTTCCTTAACGAATATCATCCATAATATAGTCCAGATTCATTACAAACTACCTCCAAAATCTCTACGGCGTGTTGACGGGCGGCGGAACACGGTGGCGCACCTCCATCGCCGGGATCAGACGGCTTTGGAGGGTTTGATTCTCATTTTTTGAGTTTTGGTTTTACATTTTTTCGACTTTGCTTGACAATGGCATCGACATCCCTCATGTATGGATCGATAATGAGTGGATCTTCTACATCGATGAAGAATTCGGATCCGAAAGATTGTTCACGAGATATTGATTCACTAAGGCGGGAATACCCATCATTCGCCTCTAGATTTGATGGAGCACGTTTTAATTCTTTGATGGCTAGGATTAATGGCCGCTCCGATGGCGGAACAGAAGACGATCCTCACATTCCCGAAGGGGGCCGTGACGGGGGTAATAGACGGAATGTAGTGACAATACTACAACCACTACGTGGCGCTCGGGTGGGAGCCGAATATCATCGACCGGGAACGCCACCACCACCTAGCCGGAGAGCCAATCGACGAGGGGACGTGTCGGACGTGACAACCAAAATTGCGCAAGATTCATTGAACCTAGACACCCCTGCAATTGCACAAGATTCATTGCACCTAGATACGCTTGAAATTGTGCAAGATTCATTGTACCTAGACACGCTTGCGCAAGATTCATTGAACCTAGACACGGTTGATAATGAATTGGAAGAGGCTATTTCGGGAAGAGATCCTGCATATCTGGCTGAAAATGCAAAGGGTCACCCTAGTATGGAAAAGATCTTGCATTATCTTCGTAAAGATTTGGGGCTATCTTTGTGCGATTCTCAATATGCGGTACCCCAACCACACGCCGTGAATTCCATAGTGACCTCGGCAATGATCACATCGCCGACAATCATCACGCCGGCCATAAAAGCCCCGGTGAACGGTCTACGAGCTGAATCATTGGCTGCCCCGCCACGACCGAACGAAGTACCAAGGCCGACGTTAAACGACATCGGGATAAATTTGGAGGCTCCGGCGGCGTCTACATCAGCGGGCAATGGTGGGAACACGCCGGGAATCATATCGACAATACAACATGGGAATGACACTAGGGTTTCTGAACCCGTTCTGACGCCATCGTTCACAGATATTTTTTTTTTTGGGAAAAGGTCATTAAAATAAAATATGGAAAGATACAATGTTCAGCAGCAATAAGCTGCACCGCTCGGTAACATGCTACCTATAAACAACGCAAGCAATCCAATCGAGCAAGCAAACATCAAAAGCAAGCAAGCAGACTGTAAGCAAGTGACTACGTGCTCGGCCACGCAATGCGCCAAACACGTCGAAGCGCACAGGACTGTAGCTGATACTTCCCTCCAAGGGTAGAGAGCCGTATACAGAGTGTAGTCTCGACGTCCGCAACGATATGAGTAGGAGGTCTTCGTCTTCCTTCCCGCCATCGTAGGTTGCGCTCGGCCCATAGGTGATAGACAAGCGATGCAAGCGCATGTCGGGGCCCCATCCATGCGAGGTGCTTGCCCCGCCACCTTTGAGCAGCCCAGTGAACCCCTGCGATCCAGTCCGTGTAAGGTCATCCAAAACGTAACTTTCCCTGCAAAGACTGTAGGCAATGTCTGGAAAATGAACACTCAAAGAAAAGATGCCGTGTTGTCTCTATAGCATGGCCATCATCACACAAGAGGCAAGCTGAACTTCCTGCTGCCGCGGCCACCCATGGCTTGTCCCTCGTCGCCAGGCGTTCCCTAATCGCCAGCCATAAAATGACTTCATGCCGTGGTATCGAGATAGGGCCTCCAAACAGGTTGGTCCAGAATGCAGGCGGAGAATGTTGGCGTATGCAATTTCTTGCGGAGTGAGTAGAGAAGACGCAATTGGGAGTCCCCCGCCATCGAATCGTGTACATCTCACCGTGTTGAATGGGAGGTAGGAGACCAGCAAAATCCATGAACTCCACCGTTGTCTGTCCTGGCCAATGCCATCCCGACTCATCAATCACCGCCTCAATCGTGAATCAAGTGGGAGGCCCATAACAGATGGACCACGCGGGTACCGTTCCACCAGCGGAATCGTGAGTAGCCATGGGTCAGTCCAGAGGCGTGTATTCGCTCCATTCCCAATGCGGAACTCTAGAAGTGGCCGGATGATGGGTCTGAGCTTGAGGAGCTTATTCCAGCTCCATGAGGTATTAGCCGTGGATCTGATGGTCCAGAAGGATGTGTTGTGCAGCCGCGTCCGTCGTATCCATGTGGCCCTTATCGAAGACTCATCTCCCCTGAGAATGTTCCAAATAAGACGCATCATCAGCGCCTTGTTCTCCACCTCAATCGATCTCAGTCCAAGTCCCCCATCGTCCCTTGGTGCGCATACGTCGGTCCATGCCACCTTTGCGCTAGATCCCTTCCACAAGAAAGCTCGAAGACGCTTCTCGATACTGCGGATGATTCCCTTGGGGAGTAAGAAGACTCCCGCCCAATACACATGGATAGCCATAAGGACCGATCGAATGAGCTGTACCCTCCCGGCGTATGAGAGCGAGTGGTTGGTCAAGGAACCAAGCCGACGATCAATAGAACGTCATAAGGGGGCGCAATCATCGATAGTCAATCGCGATGTGATAAGGGGGAAGAGACTCGATAGGGAAGCCCATAACAGCCTGGAAGTGTACCCTTCAGTCGTTCTGCCCGTTTCGAGATAAACATCTCGCTTTTACTGGAGTTTGCCCGTAGCCCTGAAAGCGAAGCAAAAAGCTCGAGGCTGTCGCGGAAGATACTGACTGATTGAACGTCCGCCTGCGAGAAAAGAAGAAGATCATCGGCGAAGGTCAACATGAAGAGGGATGTGGCCTCGCATCGCCAATGGTATCGGAAGCTGCTGCTAAGTTGAATGCGGGACGCTATGATTCCATTTAAAGCCTCCATCACCAACACAAAGAGATAAGGTGATATGGGGTCGCCTTGTCTGAGACCCCGCCGTCCTTTGAAGAAACCCTCCGGCCTACCGTTGATGTTGATGGAAAAATGCATCGACGTGAGGCATGACCGGACCCACCCAATGAAGATCGGGTGGAAGTGAAGCGCCTGAAGTGTGGCAATGATGAAATCCCACTCGATTTTATCATATGCCTTCGCTAGGTCAACCTTAAGAGCCACCCGTTCAGGCAGCCCGGCTCTGTTGTATCCGTGACAAATCTCTTGGGCTAAGTCAGATCCTCCACCTTCACGTGGAATGCGAATATTGAAGCTTTCAAGAAAAGGCTCCTGGAGATTCTTTGATATGAATACCCGAGCGTAGTCAATACGTTCCGCTGAAATCGTCATAGAATCTGCGAAGAGTGGCTTCCCGACGACGCTAGCGACAATGCCTAACCCCTCCTGTGTCCAGAACTCGCCCGGAACGTTACGCAATTTCACCCATAGCGGAACATGGGTGTGCTGAATTTTCTCGAGAGACATCCCCGTTCGCCAAGCCTCGAGAAAAATGGGTTGACCTTGCATGAGCCACGGTCCTCCTTCAAGAACCGCATTGGCTGCTGCCGCGGTTGCAAATCTGAATTTGAAAAAACCGTTGGCCGTTGCGCGTACCTCCAACAGTTCCTCCCAAATTGAACGGAAATGCCATTCAACAAACGGGAAATATGGTTTTTTCCCCAGAAAATACCCTACGAGGGTATTGTCCCAACGTGCCGCACCCCTCTTTGCGACCTCCCATGATGGGCAGGCCTCCGCAACACCGTCCTTGAGAGTTGGGGCTATATATGTCAAGGTATAGCATGTAGGGCTTGGTTTGCGAGGTGCTTCTTCGTGCACCGTCCCGCGAGTTACCGCAGCAAACGATGGCTGAGGGTTTGCGTGCGGCGAGGTAGACACCTCCTTGCGCGTCGGCAATGGTGCCATGGTTTGCAGCCCATGAGGTACAGCCGGGTGAGTTATTAACGGCGAAACTCTAGGATTGATAACCCTAGGCCCATAAGTGGAAACCCGAGACGGCGAGATCCTAAACGTTGAAGCCCTAGTTCCTTCCGCCGCAGCCCTAGACGGCGAAACCCTGGGCGGCGACTCCTTGGGCCCATCAGCAACCCGGGACAGTGAAACCCTAGGCCCATCAGCATCGGCCCTAACCTCGTTCCTCGCAGCCGTCGTGGTCGGTGACTGCGGCTTTATCGTTGGATCATCTGACGCATCATCGTTGATCAAGGCCATGCCAGATGGCGGCGGTGGTGTGTCTGGGCGTATAGGGCGGTCATTTCCAATCCGTGGGTCACGTAGCGGGCCGATAATGTCCGGGTAGCGCCGTTGGCGGCGGGTCCACGGGCGCATAGGATTATTCCGTGTGTCCGGCCTGTATAGCGAGCCGCTAGCCATATGTGTCGACGGTGGTGGTTGCTGCTCTGGTGGAGCTCCATGAACGCGCCCAATTAGATCTTCGAACGCTGCCACATCAAATCGTTCGCTAAATCCGGGAATATTTTCTGAAAGCGAATTGTAGAGAATGGATCCAATCTCAGCCCAATCCGTCGTTGAGGATTCCATACAAGGCATTTTATTTTTGGGTGCCCGATCTTGGTGCAGATACATCGAACCTGGACGAGATATTCCCATATCTGCCCGAAGATATGCGAGGATCTTTACCATAATTGGGTTATTCTCTGCTTGCTGCTCCAGATGCGCCAAATCTTCGCCGGAAATAGATGAATCCATAGCCCGATCTTGGTGCAGATACGTCGAACCTGGACGGGATATTCCCATATTTGCCCGAAGATATGCAAGGATCTTTACCAAAATTGGATTATTCTCTGCTTGATGTTCCAGATGCGCCAAATCTTCGCAGGAAATAGATGGATCATGCAAAAACGTCGTCATCTCCGCTGATGCATCCATCGTCGGGTCGTGATCCTGAACCCGCGCCTTCAAAGATGCAAACGCCGATAATTGCGTGGCAAACTCCGGGTATGCAGAACGTAGCCCATCAAGATCTGGTTGTTGCAAGCGTGGATCGCATGAATTAGAAGATGCCGAGAGCTTTGAACCATCCATGGAAGAAGGAGATGCCATAACTAGGATCCTAAAAAATTCAAAAATTCAAAGAGTAAAAGCACGTGGTGTAACCCTCGAAACGCCGGACTAACGCCGGTGATGGAGGTCCCTGCCACCGGCTGGTCACGCCCTATCCGGGAGTGGCCAAAAACGGCGGTGGTAGGCGATGAAAACAGCCCCGGCGGCCGAACACGTTGGGTTTACGAATTCTCTCTAGTTTCTCTCTCTAGCAAAAATTTTTTTTATGTGTTCACAGATATTCTCAAAGGGAGACGTCCATCTCCACCTACCGATACTCGTCGACGGACTGATAGGGTTCACCTCCAGTATACTGCACCTATGCTTGTCAATGGAATGATTGAGGTTCAGCCAACTAAAGAGATAGCGTCGAAGGGCTGCCTTCGATGGGCTAATATAACGGTGGGATATTTCTTGGGACGCAAACCTTACTTCCCACATGTGGATCGCCATTTCCGCACAAGATGGCCGGGGCTGGTGGAAGTGCGTGCTACCTCGAATGGCTTCTTCAAATTCCGTTTCGACTCCACGGCTACGATGGTTGATGCTTTGGAGGGTGGCCCATGGTTATTGTATGGCCAGCCCCTCTTTCTTGAGAAGTGGCGGCAAGGGATGACTTTGGAAAAGCGACCGCACGATGAGGTCCCGACGTGGGTTCGTTTTCGCCACCTCCCATCGGAATACTGGACTCCGGAGGGAGTAGGACTCGTGGCCAGTGCGGTTGGTACACCGCTATTTCCCGACGCTTTTACGATCAGCATGGAGCGTATCGATTTTGCACGCGTTTGCATTATGAAGAAGATCGCTGATCCATATGTTGAAGCTTTCAACCTTCACCTACCCAATACGAACAGGGTGATCACGATTCGAGCGGAATATGAATGGAAACCGCCACGATGTTCGGCGTGTTCGACTATGGGTCATTTGATTGGTGCATGCCCCATGACCGCCCCAACGGCCCCGAAGGCTACGACAAAACGGGCAGCCCCAACTATTACGCGGATCTGGCGGCCAATCGCGAAGGCCAAGTCGACGGGTGAGACACGCCGCGTAGCCACTGAGCAACATAATAGGCCTCTCGTACCCATTGTCTCCAGCGAGCAGCAGGGAGAATGTTCCAGGCAACCTCATCATGGATCCTCTCCAGACTCGGCGGGTACGGGAGGCGTGATTCGACCAACCATCGAGAATAGCATGGTGGTGGTGCCAAGCCCTGCTCAGATGACACCACCTCCTACGAACCCATTTGACATGCTTCACCTCATTGATGAAGATGGGGACTTCCTACATCCGGGCCCTGATAATGACGCAGCCCTTCATGGGGTTGTCTTATGATACCATTTGGCTGCTGGAATGTACGTGGTCTCAACAAGAGAGACCATGGGAGAGCGGTAGGGGATTTGATTCGTCGTTTTGACCTTAAGCTTGTTGGATTGCTAGAGACACGAGTAACAGTGGCAAACGCTGATTCGATTGCCAACAGTATTAAGCAGTGGGCATGGTTCTTCGATTATGATATGGGCCCCGGGAAGCGTATCTGGCTAGGATGGGACGCGCGATATCTTCGTGTTGATGTTATCGGGATGACGACGCAAGCCCTACACTGCAGAGTTCTATCGTTGGCGACTCGTCTGGTTTTCTTTATTACATTCATATATGGGCTCAATCAGCGGGAGGAGCGCTGCGCATTATGGGATGAGTTAGTTACGATCTCCGAAGCTCGCGCGGATGACGCTTGGTTAGTGGTTGGTGATTTCAATGCGATAGTGGAACCTAATGAAGCACGGGGAGGATCTCCACATCCAGCAGACTATCATGATCTGACTCGATGTCTCATCTCGGCTGATCTCCATAACGTACCATGCTCTGGTCAATATTTCACGTGGTTTAATCAACGACGAGGTGATGCAGGTATTTGGCACCGTTTGGACAGGATGGTTGCTAACCCGACGTGGTTTGCTAAATTTGGGGATCTTCGATATCGATGTGAACTACCAGCCACTTCTAACCATTCTCCTCTTATTCTGGAGCCGGGGCGATCGACGTTTTCTCGAGGTACGGTGTTTCGATTCGATAATTTTCTCACGTCGGATCCACAGTTTGGCTCTGTCGTAAGCTCAGGGTGGCAGCTTCCTATTTCGGGATACCCGATGTTTCGGGTCCTTGCACGTCTGAAGGCCCTCAAGCGAGCGTTCAAGGATATGAGGCGTGCTAAAGGGAATCTGGCGCGTAACGTGGTAAAGCCGCGAAATTTCCTTGACATTGCCCAGGAGTTTGTCTCATTGTACCCGCATGATGATCGTTTTTTGGTACTACAATCTATATGTCGACGTCTCTATGCAGCTGCGGTAGCAATGGAGCAATCGGCCCTAGCACAACGGGCCAAAATGACTTGGCTCAAAGAAGGTGACCGTTGCTCCGCTTTTTTCTTCAAGAAGGTTGCCATACGACGAGTGGCAAACCGTATCTTCTCGCTTGAGGATGATGCTGGGAACTTAATTGAAGGGGAGCCACAAGTAAAGGGCGAGCTTCTTAGACACTACAAGAACCTCTTGGGTACGATCGCTCGGAGCGGCCCGCTGGATCGCTCTGCTATCTATGCGGCCATATCTCGTACATTACC
Source organism: Linderniella brevidens (assembly GCA_004919715.1). Lineage (NCBI taxonomy): Eukaryota > Viridiplantae > Streptophyta > Magnoliopsida > Lamiales > Linderniaceae > Linderniella > Linderniella brevidens. The sequence goes on along the minus strand of SWDC01000139.1, from coordinate 997,380 downwards.
CAATCACGCACCGGGAGATCTACTTCGGCTCATCGACGAAGGTGAGATTAAGCTGGCACTTTCTTCTATTATGGATGACAAAGCACCGGGTCCGGATGGTTTCACTTCGGCTTTTTTTAAAGCCGCTTGGCCTACTATTGGAGGGGACATCATATCTGCTATTCAGGAATTTTTTCGTACATGCCATCTTCTGAGGGAGCTGAATACTACACTTCTTACGTTGATCCCTAAGCCGGACTCCCCACGACAACCTGCTGAATTTCGGCCTATATCGTGCTGTAATGTCTTATACAAGATTATTTCGAAGATCTTGGCTAATCGTCTGAAAACTTATCTCCCAGGCTTAGTGGATGTCTCCCAGACTGCATTTATCCCTGGTCGCAGGATCAGCGATAATATTCTCCTCGCTCAGGAGTTATGCTCTGGCTACCGGAATCAGAGCTTACCGGCATGGGCTACGCTGAAGGTTGACTTGGCAAAGGCATACGATCATGTCGAGTGGGACTTTTTAGTGTGTGTGTTGGAGGCCATGGGTTTTCCTTTGCGGTTCGTTGCATGGATCCAGGTGTGTTTGACGACTCCTTATTACTCGATCAATATCAATGGTCGAGCGGAGGGGTATTTTCCGGGACAGCGGGGTCTTCGTCAGGGCGATCCTATATCTCCGTATCTTTTTACGTTGCCCATGGAGGTGCTTCATGGTATTCTTCGGAACAAGATTCTTTTGGAGGGGAGATTTACTTTCCATTGGAGATGCGAGCGTTCCCGTATTTTCAAGCTGACATTTGCCGATGATCTTCTTCTTTTCAGTCACGCGGACACTGAATCCATCCAGACTTTCCGAGCGGGGTTGGATGAATTTGCGATACTTTCGGGGTTAAGGGCTAACCCTGGAAAGAGCGAGATGTTTCTTTCCAAACGGGCGAGCGGCTGCCAACCCTTATTATCTATTATGGGTTTTCCTTTAGGCAATTTACCAGTGAGGTATTTGGGTGTCCCGTTACTTACATCACGACTGACTATTCAGGACTGTAATCCACTTGTACAGCGCATTGACCAATGCTTAGGCTCTTGGCTCAATCACTTTCATATGCTGGGAGGGTACAGTTGATCCGTTCAGTCCTTGCTGCGTTGCATGGGTATTGGTCCGGGGTGTTCATCCTGCCCAAAGGCGTTATTAGAGTGATTGAGCAACGATTCAGATCGTTCATCTGGGCGGGTTCTGCTGCCAAGGTTGCTTGGGATGATGTATGTTTCCCGGTGGATGAGGGTGGTTTGGGCATTCGCTCGCTTGTGGACGATAACAAGGCCCTTCTTCTTAAGCACCTATGGAGTATTCTGAGCAAGGATCCCAATTCTATTTGGGTATCGTGGCTTCTCCAGACGCGACTGCAAAATCGCTCGTTGTGGACTATATCGGAAACCGCCCAATCGGCGTGGAGTTGGAGAAAACTCTTACAACTTCGCCCTATGCTTCGATCGAAGGTTAGTATCCGTATTGGTAATGGCGAAACTATTTGGTTGGGGCAGGACCCATGGATCGATGATAGGCCGCTTCTGGAACGATTTCCACGGGGACCGATGATTATGGGCCTTTCTGATGATTCACGTTTGAGTCGAGTCATTGCTAGTGACGGTTGGAGGTGGCCAACGACTTCCTCGATGGAATTTCTGATGATTGAACCCATGCTCCCGGACGTTCACCCATTGGAAGCTGACTCTTACCGATGGCTACCGTCTACCACAAGTCTTTTCACCACTGCTTCTGCTCGGGATGCGTTCTGGCAGAAACGCTCGTCGGTTCATTGGGCAGCCCTATTTGGGGGGGTGCTTAGGGTCCCAAGCTATGAATTCATCTTATGGCTTGCTATTCGTGAACGCCTAGCTACCAGAGATAAGCCTTGGGTTGCGCTCAAGGCCGTGTCGAGTGCTTGCTTATTGTGTGACACGGATGAGATGGAGACGATCAATCACCTTTTGTTTGATTGCCCATACACATCTCGATGCTTACGACTTCTTCGGCGGCAGATTCGGTTTCTCTGGCCTTACCGCGATTGGCAGCAGGGGATTAGGTGGGCTGGCCTGCGGTGGAAAGGTATGCACCTCCAGCATCTGGCATATCGACATGTTCTGGCTTCGACGATTCACCACATCTGGACTGAGCGATTAGAATGCCTTATTAAACATGCTAAATGCCTTGTTGACCAATTAGAATGCCTTGTTAAACATGCTAAATGCCTTGTTAACCAAATCTAATGCCTTGTTGAACAAGTCGAATTCCTTGTTGACCAAGTCGAATGCCTTGTTGAACAAGTCAAATGCCTTGTTGACCAAGGTGAATGCCTTGTTGAACAAGTGGAATGCCTTGTTGACTAAGTAATGCCTTGTTGAACAAGTCGAATGCGCTATCAAAATAGTCGAATGTCTTGTCGACGAAGTCATACCTTGTTAACCAAGTCGAATGCGCTATCGAAATAGTCGAATGTCTTGTCGACCAAGTCATGCCTTGTTAACCAAGTCGAATGTCTTGTTGTCCAAGTAATGCCTTGTTGAACAAGTCAAATGCTTTGTGAACAACTAGAATGCCTTATTGAACCAGTCGAATGCCTTGTTTACCAAGTCAAATGCCTTGTGACAAAGTAATGCCTTGTTGAACAAGTCGAATGCCTTGTTGAACAAGTCGAATACGTTGTTGACCCAGTCATGCCTAGTTGACTAAGTAGAATACCTTGTTAACCAAGTAGAATGCCTTGTTGAACAAGTCGAATGCCTGTGAACAAGTCGAATCACTTGTTCACCAAGTAATGTCTTATTGAAAGAGACGACTGCGTTGTTGAACAAGTGGAATGCCTTGTGAAGCAAGTCAAATGCCTTCTTGACCAAGTCGAATGCCTTCTTGACCAACTAATGCCTTTTTGAACAAGTCGAGGCGTTGTTGAAAAGGTCCAATGCTTTAATGACCATGTCAAGCCTTATTGAACAAGTACAATGCCTTGTTGAACAAGTGGAACACCTTGTTCAACATGCTAAATGCCTTGTTGACCATGTCGAATGCCTTGTCGAACAAGTCGAATGCCTTGGTGACCAAGTCGAATGCCTTGTTGACCAAGTAATGCCTTGCTGACCAAGTCGAATGACTTGTTGACCAAGTAATGCCTTGTTCAACAAGTCGAATGCCTTGTGAATAGGTCGAAGGCCTTGTTGAACAAGTCAAATGCTTTGATGACCAAGTCAAGCCTTGTTGAACAAGTAGAATGCATTGTCCAACAAGTCGAACGCGTTGTTGAACAGTTGAATGCCTTGTTGACCATACTAAAAGCCTTGTTGACCATGTCGAATGCCTTGTTGACAAGTCACACGCCTTGTTCACCAAGTCGAATGTCTTGTTGACCAAGTAATGCCTTTTTGAACAAGTCGAATGCCATGTTGACCAATTAGATTGCCTTCTTGACCAGTCGAATGCCTTGTTGACTAAGTAATGCCTTGCTGAACAAGTCAAATGCCTTGTTGACGAAGTCGAATTCCTTGTGGACCAAGTAATGCCTATTTGAACAAGTCGAATGCCTTGTGAACAAGTCGAGCCCTTGTTGAACAAGTCCAATGCTTTGAAGACATAGTCAAGCCTTGTTGAACATGTCGAATGCCTTGTTGACCAAGTAATGCCTTGTTGAACATGTCGAATGCCTTGTTTTTTTGCGGGTCTATTGGGCTGGGGTCTTCCTCCTCCCGAAAGGAGTGATCAAGGCCTTGGAGTCTCGCTTTCGAAGATTTCTGTGGGATGGATCTCCGGCTAAGGTGGCTTGGGATGACGTCTGCAAGCCTGTGGAAGAAGGAGGTCTTGGCGTTCGATCTCTCTTGATCGACAATCAGGCTCTCCTCTTCCATCACCTCTGGAACATTGTCTCTCGTGACCCTGACTCGATTTGGGTCCAGTGGCTTTATGCCACTAAACTCAGGGACCGCTCTTTCTTGGATGTTCAGCCCAACTCCTCGGACGCTTGGAGCTGGCGTATGCTGCTCCACCTCAGAGGTACCTTCCGATCCCTTCTCTCCTTTCGTATTGGAAATGGGAACTCTCTTTGGCTCTGGAAGGACCCTTGGCTGTCTGATACCCCTCTCATTGAGAAATTCCCGAGGGGGCCTTTGGTTATGGGTCTCCCTTTGGATTCCCGGCTCTCTGCTTGTGACGAATGCTGGATGGACCTGGCCTGCCCAGCAGTCGGTGGAGTTTCTTCTGCTTCAGCCCCTTCTTCGGCTGTGGACCCCTCTGCTGCTGACTCCATTTGTTGGAAGGTGGCTCGGATGGGAAGTTCTCTGTTAGAAGTGCTCGTGAGGCTATCCGGACCCACTCTCCGAGGATTGCTTGGACTTCTCTGTTTGGGGGCCCTTTTCGAGTCCCTAGACATGAATTTCTTCTGTGGCTTGCTATTCGTGAAAGGTTGGCGACTAGGGACCGTGCTTGGGTGATGGTTCGTTCGGGTTCGGATGCTTGCTCTCTTTGTGAGTCGCAGAGCACGGAGACGGTCCGTCACCTCTTCTTCGAGTGCTCTTTCTCTAGGAGATGCATTCTCTTACTGAGAAGGAAGACCCATTGGAGGTGGCCGCATCGGGATTGGATTCACGGGATCGAGTGGGCCGCTGCTCGTTGGCGGAGTCATCATCTTCATAATGAGATCTCTCGTCATCTTCTCGCCTCTCTGGTCTACCATATCTGGCAGAGAGGAATAGGCGTTGGCGGGATCAGACTCGTTGCTCCCGGAGCGAATTGTGAGTATGGTCTTAGAGATCGCGTGCTTGAGGTTGAGCCAGGCTCCCTCCCGCTTCATTCTGCAAGCGGCCTCGCTCAGGAACCTCTGGCGCATTGCATGGTAGTCTGCTTTTGTTTGTTTTGTGGCTTTGTTTTGTTTTGAGGCTTTGCTTGGCTTTGTCGGCTGCTGTTGTCGATTGTTTTGCCTCGTTTGTTTGCTTCCGGTAGCTTGTTACCGGTTTTCTGCGGCATGGGATTTCCCTTGGGCGCTTTTCTGTTTTCATTCAGTTTTATTTTAGGAAATTTTACCAAAACAAATGCCTTGTTGACCAAGTCGAATGCCTTGTTGACCAAGTAATGCCTTGGTGACCAAGTCGAATGCCTTGTTGACCAAGTCGAATGCCTTGTGGACCAATTAGAATGCCTTGTTGACCAAGTGGAATGCCTTGTTGAACAAGTCGAATGCCTTGTTGACCAAGTCGAATGCCTTGTTGACCAAGTAATGCCTAGTTGAACCAGTCGAATGCCTTGTCAAATAGTCGAAGGCTTTGTTGAAATACTCGAATGCTTTGATGACCAAGTCAAGCCTTGTTGAACAAGTAGATTGCCTTGCCGAACAAGTCGAACGCCTTGTTGAACAGTCGAATGCCTTGTTGAACATACTAAATGCCTTGTTGAACGAGTCAAATGCCTTGTTGACAAGTCGAATGCCTTGTTGACCAATTAGAGTGCCTTGTTGACCAACCGAATGCCTTGTTAAACATGCTAAATGCCTTGTTAACCAAATCGAATGCCTTGTTGAACAAGTCAAATGCCTTGTTGACCAAGTCGGATGCCTTGCTGAACAAGTCGAATGCCTTGTTGACCAAGTCGAATGCCTTGTGGACTAAGTGATGCCCTGTTGATCATGTCGAATGCCGTATCGAAATAGTCAAATGTCTTGTCGACCAAGTCAGGCCTTGTTGACCAAGTCGAATAACTTTTTGAACAAGTCGTACGCCTTGTTGACCAAGTCGAATGCCTTGTTGACCAAGTCGAATGCCTTTTTGAAGAAGTCTCACGCCTTGTTGACCAAGTCGAATGCCTTGTTGAACAAGTCGCACGCCTTGTTGACCAAGTCGAATGCCTTGTTCTCCAAGTAATGCCTTGTTGAACAAGTCGAATGCTTTGTGAAAAAGTCGAATGCCTTATTGAACCAGTCAAATGCCTTGTTTACCAAGTCAAATGCCGTGTTGACAAAGTAATGCCTTGTTGAACAAGTCGAATGCCTTGTTGACTAAGTAATGCCTTGTTGAAAGGGTTGAATGCCTTGTTGACTAAGTACAATACCTTATTGACCAACTAGAATGTGTTGTTGAACAAGTCGAATGCCTAGTTGACCAGGTAATGCCTTGTTGAACAAGTCGAATGCATGTGAACAAGTCGAATGCATGTGAACAAGTCGAATGCCTTATTGAACAAGTCGAATGACTTGCTCACCAAGTAATGACTTATGTCAAATGCTTTGTTGAACAATTGGAATGCCTTGTTGACTAAGTGATGCCTTGTGGAAAAAGTCAAATGCCTTGTTGACAAACTAATGCCATATTTAAGAAGTCGAATGTCTTGTTGACCAAGTAATGCCTTGTTGAACACGTCGAATGCCTTGTTGACTAACTCATGCCTTGTTGACTAAGTAGAATACCTTGTTCATCAAGTAGAATGTCTTGTTAAACAAGTCGAATGCCTTGTCGACCAAGTCGAATGTCTTGTTGAGCAGCCGAATGCCTTGTTGACCAGCCGAATGCCTTGTTAAACATGCTAAATGCCTTGTTGACCAAATCGAATGCTTTGTTGAACAAGTCGAATGCCATGTTGAACAGTCGAATGCCTTGTTTACCAAGTCAAATGCCTTGTTAACAAACTAATGCCATGTTTAAGAAGTCGAATATCTTGTTGACCAAGTAATGCCTTGTTGAACAAGTCGAATGCCTTGTTGACCAAGTCATGCCTTGCTGACTAAGTAGAATACCTTGTTCACCACGTAGAATGTCTTGTTAAACAACTTGAATGCCTTGTTGACCAAGTCGAATGCCTTGTTGACCAGCCGAATGCCTTGTTGACCATGTCGAATGTCTTGTTGAACAAGTCGAATGCCTTGTTGACCAATTAAAATGCCTTGTTGACCAGCCGAATGCTTTGTTAAACATGCTAAATGCCTTGTTGACCAAATCGAATGCCTTGTTGAACAAGTCGAATGCCTTGTTCACCAAGTCGAATGCATTGTTGAACAAGTCGAATGCCTTGTTGACCAAGTCGAATGCCTTGTTGAACAAGTGGAATGCCTTGTTGACTAAGTGATGCGGTGTTGAAAAAGTCGAATGCCTTATCGAAATAGTCGAATGTCTTGTCGACCAAGTCATGCCTTGTTGACCAAGTCGAATTCCTTTTTGAACAAGTCGCACGCCTTGTTGACCAAGTCGAATTTTTTAACAAGTCGCATGACTTGTTGTCCAAGTAATGCCTTGTTGAACAAGTCGAATGCTTTGTGAAAAAGTCGAATGCCTCATTGAACCAGTCGAATGCCTTGTTTACTAAGTCAAATGCCTTGTTGACAAACTAGCCATGTTTAGGAAGTCGAATGCCTTGTTGACCAAGTCATGCCTTGTTGACTAAGTAGAATACCTTGTTCACCAAGTAGAATGTCTTGTTAAACAAGTCGAATGCCTTGTTGACCAAGTAATGCCTTGTTGAACAAGTCGAATGCCTTTTTGAACAAGTCGAATGATTTGTTACCCAAGTAATGTCTTATTGAATGAGACGAACAAGTGGAATGCCTTGGTGAACAAGTGGAATGCCTTGGTGACCAAGTCGAATGCCTTGCTGAACAAGTCGAATACCTTGTTGACCAAGTCGAATGTCTTGCTGACCAAGTCGAATACCTTGCTGAACAAGTCGAATGCCTTGTTGATCAAGTCGAATGCCTTGTTTGACCAAGTAATGCCTTTATGAACAAGTCGAATGCCTTGTTGACCAATTAGAATGCCTTGTTGACCAAGTTGAATGCCTTGTTGAATAAGTCGTACGCCTTGTTGAAGTCGAAGGCCTTGTTAAGAATGTAATGCCTTGTTGAACAAGTTGAATACGTTGTTGACCAAGTCATGCCTTGTTGACTAAGTAGAATACCTTGTCAACCAAGTAGAATGCCTTGTTGAACAAGTCGAATGCGTGTGAACAAGTCGAATGACTTGTTCACCAAAGTAATGTCGTATTGAACGAGACGAATGCGTTGTTGAACAAGTGGAATGCCTTGTTGAACAAGTGGAATGCCTTGTAGAGCAAGTGGAATGCCTAGTTGACCAAGTCGAATGCCTTGCTGAAAATGTCGAATGCCTTGTTGACGAAGACGAATGCCTTGTTGACCAAGTAATGCCTTTTGAAAAAGTCGAATGCCTTGTGAACAAGTCGATGCCTTGTTGAACAAGTGGAATGCTTTAATGACCAAGTCCAGCCTTGTTGAACAAGTACAATATCTTGTTGAAGAAGTCGAACGCCTTGTTGAACAGTCAAATGCCTTGTTTAACATGTTAAATGCTTCGTTGACGATGTCGAATGCCTTGTTGAACAAGTCGAATGCCTTGTTGACCAAGTCGAATGCCTTGTTAACCAAGTAATGTCTTGTTGACCAAGTCGAATGCCTTGTTGTACAAGTCAAATGCCTTGTGAAAAAGTCGAAGGCCTTGTTGAACAAGTCGAATGCCTTGTTGACCAAGTAATGCCTTTTGAAAAAGTCGAATGCCTTGTGAACAAGTCGATGCCTTGTTGAACCAGTCGAATGCTTACTGACCAAGTCAAGCCTTGTTGAACAAGTACAATGCCTTGTTGAACAAGTTGAACGCCTTGTTGACCTAGTCGACTGCCTTGTTGACCAAGTAATGCCTTGCTGTACAAGTCGAATGCTTTGTGAAAAAGTCGAAGGCCTAATTGAACAAGTCGAATGCTTTGATGACCAAGTCAAGCCTTGTTAAAAAAGTAGAATGCCTTGTCGAACAAGTCGACCGCCTTGTTGAACAGTCGAATGCCTTGTTAAACATACTAAATGCCTTGTTGACCATGTCGAATGTCTTGTTGAACAAGTCGAATGCCTTGTGAACAAGTCGAATGCCTTGTTGACCAATTAGAATGTCTTGTTGACCAGCCGAATGCCTTGTTCAACATGGTAAATGCCTTGTTGACCAAATCGAATGCTTTGTGGAATAAGTCAAATGCCTTGTTAACCATGTCGAATGCCTTGGTGAACAAGTGGAATGCATTGGTGACCAAGTCGAATGCCTTGCTGAACAAGTCGAATACCTTGTTGACCAAGTCGAATGTCTTGCTGACCAAGTCGAATACCTTGCTGAACAAGTCGAATGCCTTGTTGATCAAGTCGAATGCCTTGTTTGACCAAGTAATGCCTTTATGAACAAGTCGAATGCCTTGTTGACCAATTAGAATGCCTTGTTGACCAAGTTGAATGCCTTGTTGAACAAGTCGTACGCCTTGTTGAAGTCGAAGGCCTTGTTAAGAATGTAATGCCTTGCTGAACAAGTTGTATACGTTGTTGACCAAGTCATGCCTTGTTGACTAAGTAGAATACCTTGTTAACCAAGTAGAATGCCGTGTTGAACAAGTCGAATGCGTGTGAACAAGTCGAATTGAACGAGACGAATGCGTTGTTGAACAAGTGGAATGCCTTGTTGAACAAGTGGAATGCCTTGTAGAGCAAGTGGAATGCCTAGTTGACCAAGTCGAATGCCTTGCTGAAAATGTCGAATGCCTTGTTGACGAAGACGAATGCCTTGTTGACCAAGTAATGCCTTTTGAAAAAGTCGAATGCCTTGTGAACAAGTCGATGCCTTGTTGAACAAGTGGAATGCTTTAATGACCAAGTCCAGCCTTGTTGAACAAGTACATATCTTGTTGAAGAAGTCGAACGCCTTGTTGAACAGTCAAATGCCTTGTTTAATGTTAAATGCTTCGTTGACGAGTCGAATGCCTTGTGAACAAGTCGAATGCTTGTTGACCAAGTCGAATGCTTGTTAACCAAGTAATGTCTTGTTGACCAAGTCGAATGCCTTGTTGTACAAGTCAAATGCCTGTGAAAAAGTCGAAGGCCTTGTTGAACAAGTCGAATGCCTTGTGACCAAGTAAGCCTTTTTGAACGAGTCGAATGCCTTGTGAACAAGTCGAGGCCTGTTGAACCAGTCGAATGCTTTACTGACCAAGTAAGCCTTGTGAACAAGAACATGCCTTGTTGAACAAGTGAACGTCTTGTTGACCTAGTCGAATGCCTTGTTCACAAGTAATGCCTTGCTGTACAAGTCGAATGTTTGTGAAAAAGTCGAAGGCCTAATTGAACAAGTCGAATGCTTGATGACCAAGTCAAGCCTTGTTAAAAAAGTAGAATGCCTTGTCGAACAAGTCGACCGCTTGTGAACAGTCGAATGCCTTGTTAAACATACTAAATGCCTTGTTGACCATGTCGAATGTCTTGTTGAACAAGTCGAATGCCTTGTGAACAAGTCGAATGCCTTGTTGACCAATTAGAATGTCTTGTTGACCAGCCGAATGCCTTGTCAACATGGTAAATGCCTTGTTGATCAAATCGAATGCTTTGTGGAATAAGTCAAATGTGTTTAACCATGTCAATGCCTTGGTGAACAAGTGGAATGCATTGGTGACCAAGTCGAATGCCTTGCTGAACAAGTCGAATACCTTGTTGACCAAGTCGAATGTCTTGCTGACCAAGTCGAATACCTTGCTGAAAAAGTCGAATGCCTTGTTGATCAAGTCGAATGCCTTGTTTGACCAAGTAATGCCTTTATGAACAAGTCGAATGCCTTGTTGACCAATTAAAATGCCTTGTTGACCAAGTTGAATGCCTTGTTGAACAAGTCGTACGCCTTGTTGAAGTCGAAGGCCTTGTTAAGAATGTAATGCCTTGTTGAACAAGTTGAATACGTTGTTGACCAAGTCATGCCTTGTTGACTAAGTAGAATACCTTGTCAACCAAGTAGAATGCCTTGTTGAACAAGTCGAATGCGTGTGAACAAGTCGAATGACTTGTTCACCAAAGTAATGTCGTATTGAACGAGACGAATGCGTTGTTGAACAAGTGGAATGCCTTGTTGAACAAGTGGAATGCCTTGTAGAGCAAGTGGAATGCCTAGTTGACCAAGTCGAATGCCTTGCTGAAAATGTCGAATGCCTTGTTGACGAAGACGAATGCCTTGTTGACCAAGTAATGCCTTTTGAAAAAGTCGAATGCCTTGTGAACAAGTCGATGCCTTGTTGAACAAGTACAATATCTTGTTGAAGAAGTCGAACGCCTTGTTGAACAGTCAAATGCCTTGTTTAACATGTTAAATGCTTCGTTGACGATGTCGAATGCCTTGTTGAACAAGTCGAATGCCTTGTTGACCAAGTCGAATGCCTTGTTAACCAAGTAATGTCTTGTTGACCAAGTCGAATGCCTTGTTGTGCAAGTCAAATGCCTTGTGAAAAAGTCGAAGGCCTTGTTGAACAAGTCGAATGCCTTGTTGACCAAGTAACGCCTTTTTGAACGAGTCGAATGCCTTGTGAACAAGTCGAGGCCTTGTTGAACCAGTCGAATGCTTTACTGACCAAGTCAAGCCTTGTTGAACAAGTACAATGCCTTGTTGAACAAGTTGAACTCCTTGTTGAACTAGTCGAATGCCTTGTTGACCAAGTAATGCCTTGCTGTACAAGTCGAATGCTTTGTGAAAAAGTCGAAGGCCTAATTGAACAAGTCGAATGCTTTGATGACCAAGTCAAGCCTTGTTAAAAAAGTAGAATGCCTTGTCGAACAGTCGACCGCCTTGTTGAACAGTCGAATGCCTTGTTAAACATACTAAATGCTTTGTTGACCATGTCGAATGTCTTGTTGAACAAGTCGAATGCCTTGTGAACAAGTCGAATGCCTTGTTGACCAATTAGAATGTCTTGTTGACCAGTCAAATGCCTTGTTAACATGTCAAATGCCTTGTGAACCAAGTCGAATGCTTTGGTGGACCAAGTCGAATGCCTTGCTGAACAAGTCGAATACCTTGGTGACCAAGTCGAATGTCTTGCTGACCAAGTCGAATACCTTGCTGAACAAGTCAAATGCCTTGTTGATCAAGTCGAATGCCTTGTTTGACCAGTAATGCCTTATGAACAAGTCGAATGCCTTGTTGACAATTAGAATGCCTTGTTGACCAAGTTGAATGCCTTGTTGAAAAGTCGTACGCCTTGTTGAAGTCGAAGGCCTTGTTAAGAATGTAATGCCTTGTGAACAAGTTGAATACGTTGTTGACCAAGTCATGCCTTGTTGACTAAGTAGAATACCTTGTTAACCAAGTAGAATGCCTGTTGAACAAGTCGAATGCGTGTGAACAAGTCGAATGACTTGTTCACCAAAGTAATGTCGTATTGAACGAGACGAATGCGTTGTTGAACAAGTGGAATGCCTTGTTGAACAAGTGGAATGCCTTGTAGAGCAAGTGGAATGCCTAGTTGACCAAGTCGAATGCCTTGCTGAAAATGTCGAATGCCTTGTTGACGAAGACGAATGCCTTGTTGACCAAGTAATGCCTTTTGAAAAAGTCGAATGCCTTGTGAACAAGTCGATGCCTTGTTGAACAAGTGGAATGCTTTAATGACCAAGTCCAGCCTTGTTGAACAAGTACAATATCTTGTTGAAGAAGTCGAACGCCTTGTTGAACAGTCAAATGCATTGTTAACATGTTAAATGCTTCGTTGACGATGTCGAATGCCTTGTTGAACAAGTCGAATGCCTTGTTGACCAAGTCGAATGCCTTGTTAACCAAGTAATGTCTTGTTGACCAAGTCGAATACTTGTTGTACAAGTCAAATGCCTTGTGAAAAAGTCGAAGGCCTTGTTGAACAAGTCGAATGCCTTGTTGACCAAGTAACGCCTTTTTGAACGAGTCGAATGCCTTGTGAACAAGTCGAGGCCTTGTTGAACCAGTCGAATGCTTTACTGACCAAGTCAAGCCTTGTTGAACAAGTACAATGCCTTGTTGAACAAGTTGAACGCCTTGTTGACCTAGTCGAATGCCTTGTTGACCAAGTAATGCCTTGCTGTACAAGTCGAATGCTTTGTGAAAAAGTCGAAGGCCTAATTGAACAAGTCGAATGCTTTGATGACCAAGTCAAGCCTTGTTAAAAAAGTAGAATGCCTTGTCGAACAAGTCGACCGCCTTGTTGAACAGTCGAATGCCTTGTTAAACATACTAAATGCCTTGTTGACCATGTCGAATGTCTTGTTGAACAAGTCGAATGCCTTGTGAACAAGTCGAATGCCTTGTTGACCAATTAGAATGTCTTGTTGACCAGCCGAATGCCTTGTTCAACATGGTAAATGCCTTGTTGACCAAATCGAATGCTTTGTGGAACAAGTCAAATGCCTTGTTAACCATGTCGAATGCCTTGGTGAACAAGTCGAATGCCTTGTTGACCAAGTCGAATGCCTTGTTGAACAAGTGGAATGCCTTGTTGACTAAGTGATGCCTTGTGGAAAAAGTCGAATGCGTTATCAAAATAGTCGAACGTCTTGTCGACCAAGTCATGCCTTGTTGACCAAGTCGAATGCCTTTTTGAAAAAGTCGCACGCCTTGTTGACCAAGTCGAATGCCTTGTTGAACAAGTCGCACGCCTTGTTCACCAAGTCGAATGCCTAGTTGTCCAAGTAATGCCTTGTTGAACAAGTCGAATGCTTTGTGAAAAAGTCGAATGCCTTATTGAACAAGTCGAATGCCTTGTTTACCAAGTCAAATTCCTTGTTGACAAAGTAATGCCTTGTTGAACAAGTCGAATGTCTTGTTGACCAAGTAATGCCTTTTTGACCATGTCGGATGCCTTGTTGACCAAGTCGAATGCCTTGTTGACCAAGTAATGTCCAGTTGACCAAGTCGAATGACTTGTTGACCAAGTTATGCCTTGTTGTATAAGTCGAATTCCTTGTGAAAAGTTGAAGGCCTAATTGAACAAGTCGAATGCTTTGATGACAAAGTCAAGCCTTGTTGAACAAGTAGAATGCCTTGTCAAACAAGTCGAACGCCTTGTTGAACAGTCGAATGCCTTGTTAAACATACTAAATGCCTTGTTGACCATGTCCAATGTCTTCTTGAACAAGTCGAATGCCGTTTGAACAAGTCGAATGCCTTGTTGACCAATTAGAATGCCTTGTTGACCAGTCGAATGCCTTGTTAAACATGCTAAATTCGTTGTTGACCAAATCGAATGCCTTGTTAACAAAGCCGAATGCCTTGTTGAACAAGTCGAATGCCTTGTTTTTTTTTTTTGGGAACGTTCACTAAATAAATGATATAAAGGACAATAAAGCGCATATGATATGATTCATGTCGCAAAGACCAGCGACATGCCACTGTGTACAAGATGGATCTTATCTCTATCTACCAAACAAACTACCTAATAAAGATGATACATCTACCAAGCAATGTGCTACATGCGACGCAGGACACAATACTGTAGCTCATATCGACATGGTAGTAATGACAGGTGCATAAGCAATACCCTCACAATATCCTCAACGAGCTGCTGGGGATGCTGTTGTCTGCCATCAGTCCAACGGTGGTTTCGCTCAGTCCAGATGTGGTGAATCGTCGAAGCCAAAACATGTCGATATGCCAGATGCTGTAGGTGCATACCTTTCCACCGCAGGGCAGCCCACCTAATCCTCTGCTGCTAATCGCGGTAAGGCCAGAGAAACCGAATCTGCCGCCGAAGAAGTCGTAAGCATCGAGATGTGTATGAGCAATCAAACAAAAGGTGATTGACCGTCTCCATCTCATCCGCGTCACATAATAAGCAAGCACTCGACGCGGCCTTGAGGGCAACCCAAGGCTTATCTCTGGTAGCTAGGCGTTCACGAATAGCAAGCCATAAGATGAATTCATAGCTTGGGAACCTAAGCACCCCCCCAGATAGGGCTGCCCAATGAACCGGCAAGCGTTTCTGCCGGAACGCATCCCGAGCAGAAGCCGTGGTGAAAAGGCCTGTGAGAGACAGTATCCATCGGTAAGAGTCAGCTTCCAATGGGTAAACCTCCGGGAGCATGGGTTCAATCATCAGAAATTCCGTCGAGGAAGTCGCCGGCCACCTCTAACCGTTACAAGCAATGACTCGACTCAAACGTGAATCATCAGAAAGGCCCATAATCATCGGTCCCCGATAAAATCGCTCCAGAAGCGGCCTATCATCGATCCATGGGTCTTGCCACAACCAAATAGTTTCGCCATTACCAATACGGATACTAACCTTCGACCGAAGCATAGGGCGTAGTTGTAAGAGTTTCTTCCAACTCCACGCCGATTGGGCGGTTCCCGATATAGTCCACAACGAGCGATTTTGCAGCCGCGTCTGGTGAAGCCACGATACCCAAATAGAATTGGGATCCTTGGTCAGAATACTCTATAGGTGCTTAAGAAGAAGGGTCTTGTTATCGTCCACAAGCGAGCGAATGCCCAAACAACTCTCATCCACCGGAAAACATACATCATCCCAAGCAACCTTGGCATCAGAACCCGCCCAGAGGAACGATCAGAATCGTTGCTCAATCACTCTAATAACGCCTTTGGGCAGGATGAACACCCCGGACCAATACCCATGCAGCGCATCAAGGACTGAACGGATCAACTGTACCCTCCCAGCATATGAAAGAGAGCGATTGAGCCAAAAGCTTAAGCGTTGGTCAATGCGATGTAGAAGTGGAGTACAGTCCTGAATACCTCACTGGTAAATGGCCTAAAGGAAAACCCATAATAGATAATAAGGTTTGGCAGCCGCTCGTCCATTTGGAGAGAAACATCTCGCTCTTTCCAGGGTTAGTCCTTAACCCCGAAAGTATCGCAAATTCATCCAACCCCGCTCGGAAAGTCTAAATGGATTCAGTGTCCGCGTGACTGAAAAGAAGAAGATCGTCGGCAAATGTCAGCATGAAAATACGGAAAGGCTCGCATCTCCAATGGAAAGTAAATCTCCCCTCCGAAAGAATCTTGTTCCGAAGAATACCATGAAGCACCTCCGTGGCCAATGTAAAAAGATATGGAGATATAGGATCGTCCTGACGAAGACCCCGCCGTCCCGGAAAATACCCCTCCGCTCGACCATTGATATTGTTCGAGTAATAAGGAGTCGTCAAATACACATGGATCCATGCAACGAACCGCGAAGGAAAACCCATGGCCTCGAGCACACACACTAAAAGTCCCACTCGACATGATCGTATGCCTTTGCCAAGTCAACCTTCAGTGTAGCCCGTGCCGGTAAGCTCTGATTCTGATAGCCAGAGCATAACTCCTGAGCGAGGAGAATATTATCACTGATCCTGCGACCAGGGATAAATGCAGTCTGGGAGACATCCACTAATCCTGGGAGATAAGTCTTCAGACGATTAGCCAAGATCTTCGAAATAATCTTGTATAAGACATTACAACACGATATAGGCCGAAAGTCAGCAGCTCGTCGTGGGGAGTCCCGCTTGGGGATCAGCGTAAGAAGTGTAGTATTCAGCTCCCTCAGAAGATGACCTGTTCAAAAAAATTCCTGAATAGCAGAAATGATGTCCCCTCCAATAGTAGGCCAAGCGGCTTTATAGAAAGCCGAAGTGAAACCATCCGGACCCGGTGCTTTGTCATCCGCAATAGAAGAAAGCGCCAGCTTAATCTCACCTTCGTCGATGAGCCGAAGTAGATCTCCCGGTGCGTGAGTGGGTAATGTGCTAGATATGGCCGCATAGATAGTAGAGCGATCCAGCGGGCCGCTCCGAGCTATCGTACCCAAGAGGTGCTTGTAGTGTCTAAGAAGCTTGCCCTTTACCTGTGGCTCCCTTTGAATTAAGTTCCCAGCATCATCTTCAAACAAGAAGATACGGTTTGCCACTCGGCGTATGGCAACCTTCATGAAGAAAAATGCGGAGCAGCGGTCGCCTTCTTTGAGCCAAGTCATTTTGGCCCGTTGTGCTAGGGCCGATTGCTCCATTGCTACCGCAGCTGCGTAGAGACGTCGACATATGGATTGTAAACGAATGCCATGTTGACCAAGTCGAATGCCTTGTTGAAGTAGTGGAATGTCTTGTTGACTAAGTGATGCCGTGTTGAAAAAGTCGAATGCCTTATCGAAATAGTCGAATGTCTTGTCGACCAAGTCATGCCTTGTTGACCAAGTCGAATACCTTTCTAAACAAGTCGCACGCCTTGTTGACCAAGTCGCACGCCTTGTTGACCAAGTCGAATGCCTTGTTGAACAAGTATCACGCCTAGTTGACCAAGTCGAATGCCTAGTTGTCCAAGTAATGCCTTGTTGAACAAGTTGAATGCTTTGTGAAAAAATCGAATGCCTTATTGAACCTGTCGAATGCCTTGTTGACCAAGTCAAATGCCTTGTTGACAAAGTAATGCCTTGTTGAACAAGTCGAATGCCTTGTTGACCAAGTAATGCCTTGTTGAACAAGTCGAAGGCCTTGTGAACACGTTGAATGCCTTGGTTACTAAATAGAATACCTTATTGAACAAGTTGAATGTCTTGTTGAATAAGTCGAATGCCTTGTTGACCAAGTAATGCCTTGCTGAACAAGCCGAATGCCTGTGAACAAGTCGAATGCCTTATTGAACAAGTCGAATGACTTGTTCACCAAGTAATGACTTTTGGAATGCCTTGTTGAACAAGTCGCGCGCCTTGTTGACCAAGTCGCATGCCTTGTTGTCCAAGTAATGCCTTGTTGAACAAGTCGAATGCTTTGTGAACAAGTCGAATGCCTCATTGAACCAGTCGAATGCCTTGTTTACCAAGTCAAATGCCTTGTTGACAAACTAATGCCATGTTTAAAAAGTCGAATGTCTTCTTAACCAAGTAATGCCTTGTTGAACAAGTCAAATGCCTTGTTGACCAAGTCATGCCTTGTTGACTAAGTAGAATACCTTGTTCACCAAGTAGAATGTCTTGTTGAACAAGTCGAATGCCTTGTTGACCAAGTAATGCCTTGTTGACCAAGTAGTGCCTTGTTGAACAAGTCGAATGCCTGTGAACAAGTCGAATGCCTTTTTGAACAAGTCGAATGATTTGTTCACCAAGTAATGACTTATTGAATGAGTCGAATGCCTTGCTGAACAAGTCGAATGCGTTGTTGACCAAGTCGAATGCCTTGCTGAACAAGTCGAATGCGTTGTTGACCAAGTCGAATGCCTTGCTGACCAAGTCGAACACCTTGCTGAACAAGTCGAATACCTTGCTGACTAAGTCGAATGCCTTGTTTGACCAAGTAATGCTTTTTGAACAAGTCGAATGCCTTGTTGACCAATTAGATAGCCTTGTTGACCAAGTCAAATGCCTTGTTGAACAAGTCGTACGCCTTGTTGACCAAGTCGAATGCCTTCTTGACCAAGTAATGCCTTGTTGAACAAGTCGAATACGTCGTTGACCAAGTCATGCCTTGTAGACTAAGTAGAATACCTTGTTAACCAAGTAGAATGCCTTGTTGAACAAGTCGATTGCTGTGAACAAGTCGAATGACTTGTTTACCATGTAATGTCTTATTGAACGAGACGAATGCGTTGATGAATAAGTGAATGCCTTGTTGAACAAGTGTAATGCCTTGTGGAGAAAGTCGAATGCCTTGTTGACCAAGTCAAATGCATTGCTGAAAAAGTCAAATGCCATGCTGACGAAGTCGAATGCCTTTTGAACAAGTCGAATGCCTTGTGAACAAGTCGATGCCTTGTTGAACAAGTCGAATGCTTTAATGACCAAGTCCAGCCTTGTTGAACAAGTCCAACGCCTTGTTGAACAGTCAAATGCCTTGTATAACATGCTAAATGCCTTGTTGACCATGTCGAATGGCTTGTTGAACAAGTCGAATGCCTTATTGACCAAGTCGAATGCCTTGTTGACCAAGTAATATCTTGTTGACCATGTCGAATGCCTTGTTGACCAAGTAATACCTTGTTCTACAAGTTGAATGCCTTGTGAAAAAGTCGAAGGCCTTTTTGAACAAGTCGAATGCTTTGATGACCAAGTCAATCCTTGAACGAGTAGAATGCCTTGTCGAACAAGTCGAACGCCTTGTTGAACAGACGAACGCCTTGTTGAACAGTCGAATGCCTTGTTGAACAATACTAAATGCCTTGTTGACCATGTCAAATGCCTTGTTGAACAAGTCGAATGCCTTGTTGACCAAGTCGAATGCCTTGTTGACCAAGTAGAATGCCTTGTTGAAAAGGTGGAATGCCTTGTTGACCAAGTGGAATGCCTTGTTGAACAAGTGGAATGCCTTGTTGACTAAGTGATGCTTTGTTGAACAAGTCGAATGTCTTGTCAACCAAGTCACGCCTTGTTGACCAAGTCGAATGTCTTTTTGAACAAGTCGCACGCCTTTTTGACCAAGTCGAATGCCTTGTTGAACAAGTCTAATACGTCGTTGACCAAGTCATGCCTTGTTGACTAAGTAGAATACCTTGTTAACCAAGTAGAATGCCTTGTTGAACAAGTCGAATGCTGTGAACAAGTTGAATGACTTGTTCACAAAGTAATGTCTTCTTGAACGAGACGAATGCGTTGATGAATAAGTGAATGCCTTGTTGAACCAGTGTAATGCCTTGTGGAGAAAGTTGAATGCCTTGTTGACCAAGTCAAATGCATTGCTGAAAAAGTCAAATGCCTTGTTGACGATGTCGAATGCCTTGTTGACCACGTAATGCCTTTTGAACAAGTCGAATGCCTTGTGAACAAGTCGATGCCTTGTTGAACAAGTAGAATGCTTTAATGACCAAGTCCAGCCTTGTTGAACAAGTCGAACGCCTTGTTGAACAGTCAAATGCCTTGTATAACATGTTAAATGCCTTGTTGACCATGTAGAATGCCTTGTTGAACAAGTCGAATGCCTTATTGACCAAGTCGAATGCCTTGTTGACCAATTAATGTCTTATTGTACAAGTTGAATGCCTTGTGAAAAAGTCGAAGGCCTTGTTGAACAAGTCGAATGCTTTGATGACCAAGTCAATCCTTGTTGAACAAGTAGAATGCCTTGTCGAACAAGTCGAACGCCTTGTTGAACAGTCGAATGCCTTGTTGAACAATACTAAATGCCTTGTTGACCATGTCAAATGCCTTGTTGAACAAGTCGAATGCATTGTTGACCAAGTCGAATGCCTTGTTGACCAAGTAAAATACCTTGTTGAACAAGTGGAATGCCTTGTTGACCAAGTCGAATGCCTTGTTGAACAAGTGGAATGCCTTGTTGACTAAGTGATGCCTTGTTGAACAAGTCGAATGCCTTATCGTAATAGTCGAATGTCTTGTCAACCAAGTCACACCTTGTTGACCAAGTCGAATGCCTTTTTGAACAAGTCGCACGCCTTTTTGACCAAGTCGAATGTCTTGTTTGTCCAAGTAATGCCTTGTTGAACAAGTCGAATGCTTTGTGAAAAAGTTGAATGCCTTATTGAACCAGTCGAATGCCTTGTTTACCAAGTCAAATGCCTTGTTGACAAAGTAATGCCTTGTTGAACAAGTCGAATGCCTTGTTGACCAAGTAATGCCTTGTTGAACAAGTCGAAGGCCTTGTGAACAAGTTGAATGCCCTGGTTACTAAGTAGAATACCTTATTGACCAAGTACAATGTCTTGTTGAACAAGTCGAATGCCTTTTTGACCAAGTATTGTCTTGTTGAACAAGTCGAATGACTTTTTGACCAAGTCGAATGCCTTGTTGAAGGAGTCGCACACCTTGTTGACCAAGTCGCATGCCTTGTTGTCCAAGTAATGCCTTGTTGAACAAGTTGAATGCTTTGTGAACAAGTCGAATGCCTCATTGAACGAGTCGAATGCCTTGTTTACCAAGTCAAATGCCTTGTTGACAAACTAATGCCTTGTTTACCAAGTCGAATGCCTTGTTGACCAAGTAATGCCTTTTTGAACAACTCGAATGCCTTGTTGACCAAGTCATGCCTTGTTGACTAATTAGAATACCTTGTTAACCAAGTAAAATGTCTTGTTGAACAAGTCGAATGCCTTGTTGACCAAGTCGAATGCCTTATTGACCAAGTCGAGTGCCTTATTGAACCAGTCGAATGCCTTGTTTACCAAGTCAACTACCTTGTTGAACAAGTATAATGCCTTGTTGACTAAGTAGAATACCTTATTGACCAAGTTGAATGTCTTGTTGAACAAGTCGAATGCCTTGTTGACCAAGTAATGCCTTGTAGAACAAGTTGAATGCCTGTGAACAAGTCG
Source organism: Linderniella brevidens (assembly GCA_004919715.1). Taxonomy (NCBI): domain Eukaryota; kingdom Viridiplantae; phylum Streptophyta; class Magnoliopsida; order Lamiales; family Linderniaceae; genus Linderniella; species Linderniella brevidens. The sequence goes on along the minus strand of SWDC01000139.1, from coordinate 976,341 downwards.
AATGCCTTTTTGAACAAGTCGAATGATTTGTTCACCAAGTAATGTCTTATTGAATGAGACGAATGCGTTGTTGAACAAGTAGAATGCCTTGTAGAGCAAGTCGAATGCCTAGTTGACCAAGTCGAATGCCTTGCTGAAAAAGTCGAATGCCTTATTGGCGAAGTCGAATGCCTTTTGAACAAGTCGAATGCCTTGTGAACAAGTCGAATGCCTTGTGAACAAGTAGATGCCTTGTTGAACAAGTCGAATGCTTTAATGACCAAGTCCAGCCTTGTGGAACAAGTACAATGCCTTGTTGGACAAGTTGAACGCCTTGTGGAACAGTCAAATGCATTGTTTAACATGCTAGATGCCTTGTTGACCATGTCGAATGCCTTGTTGACCAAGTCGAATGCCTTGTTGACCAAGTAATGTCTTGTTGACCAAGTCGAATGCCTTGTTGACAAAGTAATGCCTTGTTGTACATGTCGAATGCCTTGGGAAGAAGTCGAAGGCCTTGTTGAACAAGTCGAATGCTTTGATGACCAAGTCAAGCCTTGTTGCACAAGTAGAATGCCTTGTCGAACAAGTCGAACGCCTTGTTGAGCAGTCGAATGCCTTGTTGAACATACTAAATGCCTTGTTGACCATGTCAAATGCCTTGTTGAACAAGTTGAATGCCTTGTTGACCAAGTTGAATGCCTTGTTGACCAAGTAACGCCTTGCTGAACAAGTCGAATGCCTTGTGAACAAGTCGAATGCCTTGTGACCAGCCAAATGCCTTGTTGACCAAATCGAATGCCTTGTTGACCAAGTAATGCATTGCTGAACAAGTCGAATGGCTTGTTGACCAAGTCGAATGCCTTGTTGACCAAGTAATGCCTTGTTGAACAAGTCGAATGCCTTGTGAACAAGTCGAATGCCTTGTTGACCAATTAGAATGCCTTGTGACCAGCCAAATGCCTTGTTTAACTTGCTAAATGCCTTGTTGACCAAATCGAATACCTTGTTGAACAAGTCGAATGCCTTGTTGACCAAATAGAATGCCTTGTTGAACAAGTGGAATGCCTTGTTGACCAAGTCGAATGCCTTATTGAACCAGTCGAATGCCTTATTTACCAAGTCAAATACCTTGTTGAACAAGTCGAATGCCTTGTTGACCATAATGCCTTGTTGAACAAGTTGAAGGCCTTGTGAACAAGTTGAATGCCTTGTTGACTAAGTAGAATACCTTATTGACCAAGTAGAATGTCTTGTTGAACAAGTCGAATGCCTTGTCGACCAAGCAATGCCTTGTTGAACAAGTCGAATGCCTGTGAACAAGTCGAATGACTACCAAGTTATGTCTTATGCAATGCCTTGTTGAACAAGTTGAATGCCTTGTGCAGCAAGTCGAATGCCTTGTTGAACAAGTCGCATGCTTTGTTGACCAAGTCGTATGCCTTGTTGTCCATGTAATGCCTTGTTGAACAAGTCGAATGCTTTGTGAACAAGTCGAATGCCTTGTTTACCAAGTCAAATGCCTTGTTGACAAACTAATGCGTTGATTAACAAGTCGAATGCCTTGTTGACAAAGTAATGCCTTGTTGAACAAGTCGAATGCCTTTTTTCACCACGTCATGCCTTGTTGACTAAGTGGAATACCTTGTTAACCAAGTAGAATGTATTGTTGAATAAGTGGAATGCCTTGTTGACCAAGTAATGCCTTGTTGAACAAGTCGAATGCCTGTGAACAAGTCGAATGCCTTTTTGAACAAGTCGAAGACCTATTCACCAAGTAATGTCTTATTGAATGAGACAGATGCGTTGTTGAACATGTGGAATGCCTTGGTGACAAGTGGAATGCCTTGCTGAACAAGTGGAATGCCTTGGTGACCAAGTCGAATGCCTTGCTCACCAAGTCGAATACCTTGCTGAATAAGTCGAATGCCTTGTTGACCAAGTCGAATGTCTTGTTGACCAAGTAATGCTTTTTTGAACAAGTTGAAAGCCTTGTTGACCAATTAGAATGCCTTGTTGACCAGTCGAATGCCTTGTTGACCAAGTCGAATGCCTTGCTGAATAAGTCGTACGCCTTGCTGACCAGTCAAATGCTTTGTGAACAAGTCGAATGCCTTATTGAACCAATCGATTGCGTTGATTACCAAGTCAAATGCCTTGGTGAACAAGTCGAATGCCTTGTTGACCAAGTAATGCCTTGTGAAACAAGTCGAATACCTTGTTGACTAAGTAGAATACCTTGTTAACCAAGTAGAATGCCTTGTTAAGCTAGTCGAATGCATTGTTGACCAAGTAATGCCTTGCTGAACAATTCGAATGCCTGTGAACAAGTCGAATGACTTGTTCACCAAGTAATGACTTATTGAATGAGACGAATGCGTTGTTGAACAAGTGGAATCCCTTGTGGTGCAAGTCGAATGCCATGTTGACCAAGTCGAATGCCTTGCTGAACAAGTCGAATGCCTTGCTAAACAAGTCGAAGGCCTTGCTCAACAAGTCGAATGCCTTGTTGACCAAGTAATGCCTTTTTGATCAAGTCGAATGCCTTGTGAACAAGTCGAATGCTTTGATGACCAAGTCAAGCCTTGTCGAACAAGTCGAACACCTTGTTGCACAGTCGAATGCCATGTTGAACAATTTAAAAGCCTTGTTCACCATGTCGAATGCCTTGTTGAACAAGTCGAATGCCTTGTTGACCAAGTAATGCCTTGTTGAACAAGTCGAATGCCTTGTTGACCAATTAGAATACCTCTTTGACCAGTCGAATGCCTTTTAAACATGCTAAATGCCTTGTTGACCAAGTCGAATACGTTATTGAACAAGTCGAATTCCACGTTGACCAAGTCGAATGCCTTGTTGAACAAGTCGAATGCCTTGGTGACCAAGTCTAATGCCTTGTTGAACAAGTGGAATGCCATGTTGACTAAGTGATGCCTTGTTGAACAAGTCAAATGCCTTATCGAAATAGTCGAATGTGTTGTCTACCAAGTCATGCCATGTTGACTAAGTGATGCCTGTTGAACAAGTCGCACCAAGTCGAATGCCGTGTTGAAAAAGTCGAATGCTTTGTGAACAAGTCGAATGCCTTATTGAATCAGTCGAATGCCTTGTTTACCAAGTCAAATGCCTTGTTGACAAAGTAATGCCTTGTTAACCAAGTAATGCCTTGTTGAACAAGTCGAATGCCTTGTTGACTAAGTTTAATACCTTGTTGACCAAGTAGAATGTCTTGTTGAACAAGTCGAATGCCTTGTTGACCAAGTAATGCCTTGTTGTACAAGTCTAATGTGTGTGAACAAGTCGAATGCCTTATTGAACAAGTCGAATGACTTGTTCACCAAGTAATAACTTATTGAACAAGTCGCAATGCCTTGTTGACCAAGTCGAATGCCTTGTTGACCAAGTCGAATGCTTTATTGACCAAGTCAAGACTTGTTGAACAAGTAGAATGCTTTGTCTAACAATTTGAACGCCTTGTTGAACAGTCGAATGCCTTGTTGAACATGCTAAAAGCTTTGTTGACCATGTCGAATGCCTTGTTGACAAAGTCGAATGCCTTGTTGAACAAGAAATGCCTTGTTTAACAAGTCGAATGCCTTGTTGACCAATTAGAATGTCTTGTTGACCTGTCGAATGCCTTGGTAAACATGCTAAATGGCTTGTTGACCAAGTCGAATGCCTTGTTGAACAAGTTGCATGCCTTGTTGACCAAGTCGAATGCCTTGTTGAACAAGTCGCATGCCTTGTTGACCAAGTCGAATGCCTTGTTGAACAAGTCGCATGCCTTGTTGACCAAGTCGAATGCCTTGTTGAACAAGTGAAATGCCATGTTGACTAAGTGATGCCTTGTTGAAAAAGTCGAATGCCTTATCAAAATAGTCGAATGTGTTGTCGACCAAGTCAGCCTTGTTGACAAAGTTGAATGCCTTGTTGAACAAGTCGCACGCCTTGTTGACCAAGTCGAATGCCTTGTTGTCCAAGTAATGCCTTGTTGAACAAGTCGAATGCTTTGTGAACAAGTGAATGCATTATGGAACCAGTCGAACGCCTTTTTTACCAAGTCAAATGCCTTGTTGACAAAGTAATGCCTTGTTGAACAATTCGAATGCAATGTTGAACAAGTCGAATGCCTTGTTGACCATGTCATGCCTTGCTGACTAAGTAGAATATCTTGTTGACCAAGTAGAATGTCTTGTTGAACAAGTCGAATGCCTTGTTGACCAAGTAATGCCTTGTTGTACAAGTCGAGTGCCTGTGAACAAGTCGAATGCCTTATTGAACAAGTCGAATGACTTGTTCACCAAGTAATGCCTTATTGAACAAGTCGCAATGCCTTGTTGACCAAGTCAAATGTCTTGTTGAACAAGTCGCACGCCTTGTTGACCAAGTAATGCCTTATTGACCAAGTCGAATGCCTTGTTGACCAAGTCGAATGCCTGGTTGACCAAGTAATGCCTTGTTGAACAAGTCGAAGGCCTCGTGGAACAAGAAGAATGCTTTATTGACCTAGTCAAGCCTTGTTGAACAAGTAGAATGCCTTGTCGAACAACTTGAACGTGTTGTTGAACAGTCGAATGTCTTGTTGAACATGCTAAAAGCCTTGTTGACCATGTCGAATGCCTTGTTCACCAAGCCGAATGCCATGTTGACCAAGTAATGCCTTGTTGAACAAGTCGAATGCCTTGTTGACCAATTAGAATGCCTTGTTGACCAGTCGAATGCCTTGTTAAACATGCAAAATGCCTTGTTGACCAAGTCGAATCCCTTGTTAAACAAGTCGAATGCCTTGTTGACCAAGTCGAATGCCTTGTTGAACAAGTCGAATGCTTTATCGAAATAGTCGAATGTCTTGTCGACCAAGTCATCCCTTGTTGACGAAGTAGAATGCCTTGTTGAACAAGTCGCATGCCTTGTTGACCAAGTCGAATGCCTTGTTGTCCACGTAATGCTTTGTGAACAAGTCGAATGTCTTATTGAACCAGTCGAATGCCTTGTTTACCAAGTCAAATGCCTTGTTGACAAAGTAATGCCTTGTTGAACAAGTCGAATGCCTTGTTAACCAAGTAATGTCTTGTTGATCAAGTCGAATACCTTGTTGACCAAGTGATGCCTTTTTTTTTTTGGGGGAACGTTCACTAAATAAATGAAATAAAGGACAGTAAAGCGCACATGATAGGATTCATGTCGCAAAGACCAGTGACATGCCACTGTGTACAAGATGGATCTAATCTCTATCCACCAAACAAACTACCGTAAATAACGATGATACATATACCAAGCAATGTCACAGGCGACGCAGGGCACAATACTGTAGCTCATATCGACACGGTAGTAATGACAGTGCATAAGCAATACCCTCACAATATCCTCAACGAGCTGCTGGGGATGCTGCTGTCTGCCATCAGTCCAACGGTGGTTTCGCCCAGTCCAAATGTGGTGAATCGTCGAAGCCAGAACATGATGATATGCCAGATGCTGGAGGTGCATACCTTTCCACCGTAGGGCAGCCCACCTAATCCCCTGCTGCCACTCGCGGTAAGGCCAGAGAAACCGAATCTGCCGCCGAAGAAGTCGTAAGCATCGAGATGTGTATGAGCAATCAAACAAAAGGTGATTGATCGTCTCCATCTCATATGCGTCACACAATAAGCAAGCACTCGACGCGGCCTTGAGGGCGACCCAAGGCTTATCTCTGGTAGCTGTTTACGAATAGCAAGCCATAAGATGAATTTATAGCTTGGGACCCTAAGCACCCCCCCAAATAGGGCTGCCCAATAAACCGGCAAGCGTTTCTGCCGGAACGCATCCCGAGCAGAAGCCGTGGAGAAAAGGCCTGTGGGAGACGGTAGCCATCGGTAAGAGTCAGCTTCCAATGGGTGAACCTCCGGGAGCATGGGTTCAATCATCAGGAATTTCGTCGAGGAAGTCGCCGGCCACCTCCAACCGTCACTAGCAATGACTCGACTCAAACGTGAATCATCAGAAACGCCCATAATCATCGGTCCCAGTGGAAATCTCTCCAGAAGCATCCTATCATCGATCCATGGGTCCTGCCACAACCAAATAGTTTTTCCATTACCAATACGGATACTAACCTTCGACCGAAGCATAGGGCGTAGTTGTAAGAGTTTCCTCCAACTCCACACCGAGCGATTTTGCAGCCGCGTCTGGAGAAGCCACGATACCCAAATAGAATTGGGATCCTTGGTCAGAATACTCCATAGGTGCTTAAGAAGAAGGGCCTTGTTATCGTCCATGAGCGAGCGAATACCCAAACCACCCTCATCCACCGGGAGACATACATCATCCCAAGCAACCTTGGCAGCAGAACCCGCCCAGAGGAATGATCTGAATCGTTGCTCAATCACTCTAATAACGTCTTTGGGCAGGATGAACACCCCGGACCAATACCCATGCAGCGCAGCAAGGATTGAGTGAATCAACTGTACCCTCCCAGCATATGAAAGAGAGCGATTGCGCCGAGAGCTTAAGCGTTGGTCAATGCGCTGTAGAAGTGGAGTACAGTCCTGAATAGTCAGTCGTGATGTAAGTAACGGGACACCCAAATACCTCACTGGTAAATGGCCTAAAGGAAAACCCATAATAGATAATAAGGGTTGGCAGCCGCTCGCCTGTTTGGAAAGAAACATCTCCATCTTTCAAGTGTTAGCCCTTAACCCCGAAAGTATCGCAAATTCATCCAACCCCGCTCGGAAAGTCTGGATGGATTCAGTGTCCGCGTGACTGAATAGAAGAAGATCGTCGGCAAATGTCAGCATGAAAATACGGAAAGGCTCGCATCTCCAATGGAAAGTAAATCTCCCCTCCGAAAGAATCTTGTTCCGAAGAATACCATGAAGCACCTCCGTGGCCAATGTAAAAAGATATGGAGATATAGGATCGTCCTGACGAAGACCCCGCCGTCCCGGAAAATACCCCTCCGCTCGACCATTGATATTGATCGAGTAATAAGGAGTCGACAAACACACCTGGATCCATGCAACGTACTGCGAAGGAAAACCCATGACCTCCAGCACACACACTAAAAAGTCCCACTCGACATGATCGTATGGCTTTCCCAGTCAACCTTCAGCATAGCCCGTGCCGGTAAGCTCTGATTCTGGTAGCCAGAGCATAACAGCTGAGCGAGGAGAATATTATCACTGATCCTGCGACCAGGGATAAATGCAGTCTGGGAGACATCCACTAAGCATGGGAGATAAGTCTTCAAACGATTAGCCAAGATCTTCGAAATACTCTTGTATAAGACATTACAGCACGATATAGGCCGAAAGTCAGCATGTCGTCGTGGGGAGTGCCGGTTAGGGATCAGCGTACGAATTGTAGTATTCAGCTCCCTCAGAAGATGACATGTACGAAAAAATTATTGAATAGCAGAAATGATGTCCCGTCCAATAGTAGGCCAAGCGGCTTTATTGAAAGCCGAAGTGAAACCATCCGGACCCGGTGCTTTGTCATCCGCAATAAAAAAAAGCACCAGCTTAATCTCACCTTCGTCGATGAGCCGAAGTAGATCTCCCGGTGCGTGAGTGGGTAATGTGCGAGATACGGCCGCATAGATAGCAGAGCGATCCAACGGCCCGCTTCGAGCTGTCGTACCCAAGAGGTGCTTGTAGTGTCTAAGAAGCTCGCCCTTTACCTGTGGCTCCCCTTCAATTAAGTTCCCAGCATCATCCTCATGCGAGAAAATACGGTTCGCCACTCGGCCTAGGTCAACCTTCTTGAAGAAAAATGCGGAGCAGCGTTCGCCTTCTTTGAGCCAAGTCATTTTGACCCGTTGTGCTAGGACCGATTGCTCCATTACTACCGCAGCTGCGTAGAGACGTCGACGTATAGATTGTAGTACCAGAAAACCATCATCATGCGGGTACATGAGACAAACTCATGGGCAATGTCGAGGAAATTTCGCATCTCCACCACGTTACGCGCCAGATTCCCTTTAACACGCCTCATATCCTTGATCGCTCGCTTGAGGGCCTTCAGACGTGCAAGGACCCGAAACATCGGGTATCCCGAAATAGGAAGCTGCCACCCTGAGCTTACGACAGAGCCAAACTGTGGATCCGACGTGAGAAAGTAATCGAATTGAAACACCGTACCTGAGAAAACGTCGATCGCCCCGGCTCCAGAATAAGAGGAGAATGGTCAGAAGTGGCTGGTAGTTCACATCGATATCCAAGATCCCCAAACTTAGCAAACCACGTCGAGTTAGCAACCATCCTGTCCAAACGGCTCCAAATACTGGCATCACCTCGCCGTTGATTAAACCACGTGAAATATTGACCCGAACATGGTAAGTTATGGGATCAGCCGAGATGAGACATCGAGTCAGATCCTGATAGTCTGCTGGATGTGGAGATCCTCCCCGTGCATCATTAGATTCCACTATCGCATTGAAATCACCGACCACTAACCAAGCGTCTTCCGCGCGAGCTTCAGAGATCGTAACTAACTCATCCCATAATGCGCAGTGCTCCTCCCACTGATTGAGCCCATAGATGAATGTAATAAAGAAAACCAGACGAGTCGCCAACGATAGAATTCTTTTTTTTTGGATTAATGTCCCTTTATATATATAATGAAAAGAAGAATACAAAAGAGCGCGCAGGAGAAAAACTCATGCCGCATCAACCGATAACATGCTATCGGGTACAACTACGATATCAACAACGACATCGACAACTAGCTCCCCCACCGCCCTTCCGTGGTCCCTCTTATTGAGACCACGCACATTCTACACACCTACAGGGATCATGGATCACCCCCTGTTGGGGCTGCCGTTGCTTCAGGGCCCGTAGAAAAAGGAGGATCATTATCCTCATCCCGTAACGAGTGCAAAATAGCGAAAGAGTTAGAGGCCAACCCAACCTCCTCATGCACGGACACCACCCGCGGATGTGGCTCTGTGGTCCGAGACGATGTCGACAATCCTCCAGCACACTCTGTTGACCGGGCCAGTTTTCTACCGTTGGCTGCCCCATCCCGTGGTTCCACCCTCACGGCTTTGCCCTTTGCGCCCACATGCATCCACTCTACACGTGCGCTAGGAATCACCGCCCCTCCATTTCCCGCTCGAACCCCATCTGCCCCAACATGTGACTCCACCCATGCTGCTTTGCCCTTTGCTCCCACCTGGCCGCCCCTCTACTCGTGGCTTATTGACACCCACCCGAACAGCCCTCAGCCAAGGATCCGGTCGTTTCCCGGTGCGCTTTGTCCATCGGAGGACATCGGACACGCCGTTGACGCATGATTCCAAGAAGCACACTTCAGACATTTGGTTGGTCTCCATTCGTACTCCACCCGCACAGTTGCCACACCCGATGTACCCCCACACTCTAACGGCAGTCGAATATTAAAGTGCTCCACAAACGGGTCAGCAAGCTTCTTAAGTACACAAACACGTGCAAAATCAATACGCTCTCCACTTGTTGTAACGCCATCAGCAAACAAGGGCTACCCCACAGCACTAGCAACGACCACCAAACCAGCCTGAGTCCAGAATTCGCTTGGGACATTCCATAACTTAACCCATTGAGGTACTTCTACTAGATCCCGCTTCGCAAACGACATTCCTGGCCTCCAAACCTCCAAGAAGAGTGGCTGCCCTTGGAAGAGCCAAGGTCCCCCTTCAAGGACCCCATGCATTGCATCCGCTGACATAAAACGAAACTTTAAGAAACCATTAATGGTAGCCCTGACCTCGGCAAGGTCAGCCCAATTCGCCCGCACAAATCGCTCCACAAAGGGAAAATATGGCTTCTTTCCCAAAAAATAGCCCACCAGTGTATGCTCCCATCGAGCAAAACCTTGACGGCCCTCCCACGTAGGTCGAACCTCCGCCACCCCATCTATGACTGCCGGTGCAGTGTTAACCAACGGAAGTCGCCGCACTCCGGTGCGGTTAGCCTGCCTCGCCGACCCTTGGCAACCACCGCAAACGTCGGCTTTGGCGGATTTACCTTAGCCGGCACCGAAACCGTATCCGTCACCTTTGCCACCACTGTAGAAACTCTAGGTCCGTCATCAAGGATAGAAATTTTTTCCACGGTAGCCGTCGGCGCTAACGTCGTCATCCCCTCTTTCGCACCATCCCCAATCGTGAGATTGCCTCTACCAGCCTCCCGTTCCGGAGAAAACCTAGGCCCAAGACCTCGTGGATGCTTGTGGCCCATATCAATCAAAGAAACCCTAGCCTTCATACGATGATCATGCAAATTTCCCGCATCGAGCTGTGCGTCATCCCCAACCACCGTATGATCAATGCGTGGAGTATGATGCGTGACCAATGGCGCAGTCGCATCAACCAATATCTCGTTATCCCATCCAAAATCTTTACGAAGATATTGTAGTATCCTTTCCAAAGACGGATTAGTAGCAGATTCCTTCATTAAATATACGAGATCCTCTCCCAAAATAGAAGCATTTTCCATATCTTCAAGATCTCCCAGCGATTTCTTACCATCCAGCTTGATCCTTTCCAAAGACGGATTAGTAGCAGATTCCTTCATTAAGTATACGAGATCTCCTCCCAAAATAGAAGCACTTTCCATATCTTCAAGATCTCCCAGCGATTTCTTACCATCCGGCATGATCCTTTCCAAAGACGGATTAGTAGCGGATTCCTTCATTGAGTGAGATCTCCTCCCAAAATAGAAGCACTTTCCATATCTTCAAGATCTCCCACCGATTTCTTACCATCCGGCCTGATCCTTTCCAAGACGGATTAGTAGCAGATTCCTTCATTGAGTATACGAGATCTCCTCCCAAAATAGAAGCACTTTCTATATCTTCAAGATCTCCCAATGATTTCTTACCATCCGACCTTCGTTGATCTTCAAGATCTCCCAGCGATTCCTTACCATCCAGCCTTCGCTGATCACGAGTAGGTGGTGGTGTATCCGGCCTTCGTCGAATCAGATCTCGAACCGGAGATCCCGATCAACGTAGTGGCTGTAGAATCGTGATACCCGCCCCCGATTGTGGCATCTCGTGCGTTTGGGCAGCCACGAACCGGATCTACCATGAACTTTCTCCATCAACGCATTAAAACGTGCCCCGTCAAAACGCTTAGCAAACGTAGGATAGTCTTGCAGTAAAGAATCTAGCTCGAGCGGCCGGGGATCCTCAGCAATCACCATCTCAACTGAAGAGATTGAATTCATCGTTGATCCACACATCAACGAGCATGAAGCCATAACAACACCGTAAAAGTGAATTAACTAACGAATTGAAACTAATTGAAGAGACACAACCCTCCAAAGCCGTCTGATCCCGGCGATGAAGGCGGCCGATCGTGATCCACCGCCCTACAAAGTGGCGTTAGGTTGGTGATTATAAAAAGAGTGAAGATTTGGCCGATTGTGGACGAAAATGTTAGAGAAATTCTAGAGAGAGAAGAGAGCAAAATCACCTAGAGAGAGAGAGCATTCTTCAACACAAGCTGTTCGCTGCTAACTAAGTCGAATACCAATGATAGAATTCTGCAGTGTAGGGCTTGCGTCGTCATCTCGATAACATCAACACGAAGATATCGCGCGTCCCATCCTAGCCAAATACGCTTCCCGAGGCCCATATCATAATCGAAGAACCATGTCCACTGCTTAATACTGTTAGCAATCGAATCAGCGTTTGCCACTGTTACTTGTGTCTCTAGCAATCCAACAAGCTTAAGGTCAAAACGACGAATCAAATCCCCCACCGCTCTCCCATTGTCTCTCTTGTTGAGACCACGTACATTCCATCAGCCAAATGGCATCATAAAACAACCCCATGAAGGGCTGTGTCATTATCAGGGCCCGGATGTAGGAAGTCCCCATCTTCGTTAATGAGGTGAAGCATGTCAAACGGGTTCGTAGGAGGTGGTGTCGTCTGAGCAGAGCTTGGGATCACCAACATGCTATTCTCGATGGTTGGCCGAATCACGCCTCCCATACTCGTCGAGTCTGGAGAGGATCCATGATGAGGTTGCCTGGAACATTTTCCCTACTGCTTGCTGGAGACAATGGGTACGAGAGGCCTATTTTGTTGCTCAGTGGCTACGCGGCGTGTCTCACCCGTAGACTTGGCCTTCGCAATTGGACGCAGATCCGCGATAGTCGGGGCTGTCCGATTTGTCGTAGGGGCGGTCGTGGGGCATCCACCAGTCGAATGACCCATAGTCGAACAGGTCGAACATCGCGGCGGTTTCCATTCATATTCCGCTCGAATCGTGATCACCCTGTCCGTATTGGGTAGGCGAAGGTTTAAACCTTCCACATATGGATCATCGATTAAGTAGAATACCTTGTTAACCAAGTAGAATGCCTTGTTGAACAAGTCGAATGCCTTGTTGACCAAGTAATGCATTGTTGAACAAGTCGAATGCCTTATTGAACAAGTCGAATGACTTGTTCATCAAGTAATGTCTTCTTGAACAAGATGAATGCGTTGTTGAACAAGTGGAATGCCTTGTTGAACTAGTGGAATTCCTAGTGGAGCAAGTCAAACGCCTTGCTGACCAAGTCGAATACCTTGTTGAACAAGTCGAATGCCTTGTTGACCAAGCCATGCCGTGTTGGCCAAGTAGGATGCCTTGTTGAACTAGTCGAATGTCTTATTCAACAAGTAAAAAGCCATTTACGCCTTGTTGACCAAGTCGAATTCCCTTTTGAAGAAGTAGAATGCATTGTTGATAACTTCGTTGTTGGAATAAAAAATTTTCGCTAGAGAGAGAAACTAGAGAGAATTCGTAAACCCAACGTGTTCGGCCGCCGGGGCTGTTTTCATCGCCTACCACCACCGTTTTTGGCCACTCCCGGATAGGGCGTGACTAGCCGGTGGCAGGGACCTCCATCACCGGCGTTAGTCCGGCGTTTGGAGGGTTACACCACGTGCTTTTACTCTTTGAATTTTTGAATTTTTTAGGATCCTAGTTATGGCATCTTCTTCTTCCATGGATGGTTCAAAGCTCTCGGCATCTTCTAATTCATGCGATCCACGCTTGCAACAACCAGATCTTGATGGACTACGTTCTGCATACCCGGAGTTTGCCACGCAATTATCGGCGTTTGCATCTTTGAAGGCGCGGGTTCAGGCGGACGATTCATCGGCGGAGATGACGACATGATCCATCTACCGGCGAAGATTTGGCGCATCTGGAACATCAAGCATCCAATTTTGGTAAAGATCCTTGCGGAGAATATCCCGTCCATGTTCGACGTATCTGCACCAAGATCGGGCTATGGATTCATCTATTTCCGGCGAAGATTTGGCGCATCTGGAGCAGCAAGCAGAGAATAACCCAATTTGGTAAAGATCCTTGCATATCTTCGGCAAATATGGGAATATCCGTCCATGTTCGACGTATCTGCACCAAGATCGGGCTATGGATTCATCTATTTCCGGCGAAGATTTGGCGCATCTGGAGCAGCAAGCAGAGAATAACCCAATTATGGTAAAGATCCTCGCATATCTTCGGGCAGATATGGAATATCTCGTACAGGTTCGATGTATCTGCACCAAGATCGGGCACCCAAAAATAGAATGCCTTGTATGGATTCATCTATCTCCGGCGAAGATTTGGCGCATCTGGAGCAGCAAGCAGAGAATAATCCAATTATGGTAAAGATCCTTGCATACCTTCGGGCAGATATGGGAATATCTCGTCCAGGTTTGATGTATCTGCACCAAGATCGGGCACCCAAAAATAGAATGCCTTGTATGGATTCATCTATCTTCGGCGAAGATTTGGCGCATCTGGAGCAGCAAGCAGAGAATAATCCAATTATGGCAAAGATCCTGGCATATCTTCGGGCAGATATGGGAACATCTCGTCCAGGTTCGTTGCACCAAGATCGGGTTCCCAAAAATAGAATGCCTTGTATGGCCTCAACGACGGATTGGGCGGAGATTGGATCCATTCTCTACAATTCGCTTTCAGAAAATATTCCCGGATTTAGCGAAAGATTTGATGTGGCAGCGTTCGAAGATCTAATTGGGCGCGTTCATGGAGCTCCACCGGAGCAGCAACCACCACCGTCGACACATATGGCTAGCGGATCGCTATACAGGCCGGACACACGGATAATCCTATGCGCCCGTGGACCCGCCGCCAACGGCGCTACCGGACATTATCGGCCCGCTACGTGACCCACGAATTGGAAATGACCGCCCTATACGCCCAGACACACCACCGCCGCCATCTGGCATGGCCTTGATCAACGATGATGCGTCAGATGATCCAACGATGAAGCCGCAGTCACCGACCACGACGGCTGCGAGGAACGAGGTTAGGGCCGATCCTGATGGGCTTAGGGTTTCACTGTCCCGGGTTGCTGATGGGCCCAAGGAGTCGCCGCCCAGGGTTTCGCGTCTAGGGCTGCGGCGGAAGGAACTAGGGCTTCAACGTTTAGGATCTCGCCGTCTCGGGTTTCCACTTATGGGCCTAGGGTTATCAATCCTAGGGTTTCGCAGTTAATAACTCACCCGGCTGTACCTCATGGGCTGCAAACCATGGCACCATTGCCGACGCGCAAGGAGGTGTCTACCTCGCCGCACGCAAACCCTCAGCCATCGTTTGTGCGGTAACTCGCGGGACGGTGCACGAAGAAGCACCTCGCAAACCAAGCCCTACACGCTATACCTTGACATATACAGCCCCAACTCTCAAGGACGGTGTCGCGGAGGCCTGCCCATCATGGGAGGTCGCAAAGAGGGGTGCGGCATTGGGACAATACCCTCGTAGGGTATTTTCTGGGGAAAAAACCATATTTCCCGTTGTTGAACGGCATTTCCGTTCAATTTGGAGGAACTGTTGGAGGTACGCGCAACGGCCAACGGTTTTTCAAATTCAGATTTGCAACCGCGGCAGCAGCCAATGCGGTTCTTGAAGGAGGACCGTGGCTCATGCAAGGTCAACCCATTTTTCTCGAGGCTTGGCGAACGGGGATGTCTCTCGAGAAAATTCAGCACACCCATGTTCCGCTATGGGTGAAATTGCGTAACGTTCCGGGCGAGTTCTGGACACAGGAGGGGTTAGGCATTGTCGCTAGCGTCGTCGGGAAGCCACTCTTCGCAGATTCTATGACGATTTCAGCGGAACGTATTGACTACGCTCGGGTATGCATATCAAAGAATCTCCAGGAGCCTTTTCTTGAAAGCTTCAATATTCGCATTCCACGTGAAGGTGGAGGATCTGACGGCGCGGTTACAGTTCGTGTCGAGTACGAATGGAGGCCGCGGAAGTGCTCCTTATGCGGTGCATGGACCCACGGGCGGGAACATGTCCCTCTCGTCGAACCCAACAGCCACGAGGCAATCCACGAGGCAGCGCACATCGACGATGCCGAAGAAACCCCAGAATGGCCCACACACACGGCGCGAATGGAGAAGAGTTGGTCATCCCGACAAGGGCAAGGAGGTTGTTGTTCCACCCACCAACATGGAGCAAGATCACGAGCCGCGGCTGCAGGAGTACCCGAAGCCTGTAGATGGATGTTCAACAAGTTCAGTCAACGCGCAGCAGGGAGCTTTTACTAGCTAGCATTAACCCATTCGAGGTTCTTGCGGACTTGGACGACTTGGACACGGCGAACACACTTAAGGGTCCTGAAGCAGCCCTTCTCGACGTGTGCCCATGATCCCAATCGCCGTTTGGAATGTACGTGGTCTAAACAGGGTAGACCACAGATGGGCGGTGGGGGATTATTACTAAGTATAAGCTGTTGATTATCGGGCTGTACGAGACACGGGTCTCCGAGCAGAATGCGGCTGCCCTTTCACATTCTACCAGGGCTTGGAGTTGGTTCTTTGAATACGATAATGGGCCGGCATCTCGTATTGGGTGGGCTGGGATGCCCGCCTAGTTACTGTCACAATTCTTGCGTACACCACTCAGACCATTCACTGTAAGGCGACGATCCTTGCGGAGCGTGAGGATTTCTTCATCACATTCGCATACGGTCATAATCAGAGGGTGTCCCGACGCGACCTTTGGAGATCATCGAGACCTCACAGCTGCACGCAAACTCACCATGGCTTGTTATGGGGGATTTCAACGCGATCATGGCAAACACGGACGCGGGGGAGGATCGGCCACGGGGGGCTGTCCGGAGATGATTGCATGCATGACTACATCGGACCTCGCAACCCTGCCATGCACGGGGCAACTCTACACGTGGTATAACCAGCAAGGGGGCACGTCGGGTGTATGGCGACGCCTCAATAGGATGCTTGGCAACCCCTCTTGGTTCGCTAGATTTGGGGACTTACTTATCATTGCGCAACCCCTGCTACATCGGACCACTCTCCACTCATCCTCGCGACTACAGCTAGGGCTTCTGAGAGGAATAATTCTTTTCGTTTTGATAATTTTTGGCGCAGGATCCTCGGTTTCTTCCTATCGTGGCGAAAACTTGGAGTCTGCAAGCAAATGGATACCCGATGAATGCAGTCGTCCAGAGACTGAAAGCGATGAAGAGGGAACTACGACAACTACGGCGAGACAAGGGTGATCTCAATCGTAACGTGCTCGAGGCGCGCAAATTTCTAGAGATTGCTCAGGACATGGCGGCAAACTATCCATTGGAGGATAATTACTAATCTTGGAGAAGCAATGTCGGCTTGTGTATGCCAAAGCGGTCGAATTGGAGCATTCGGCACTCCTTCAGCGGGCGAAAGTGGCATGGCTCAAGGACGGTGACCAATGCACTTCTTTTTTCTTCAAGAAAGTGGCCACACGGCGGGTTGGAAATGTATCTTCCACTTGGAGGATGAGGCGGGAAACACGTCGAGGGTGGTGCACAAGTGCGGGCTGAATTGGTCCGATATTACTCGGAACTTCTCGGGCAATCCATGCGGACAACCCCAATATCCGCCTCTGACGTCGCGCCTTACTTCGGGGCAGCGCTCAGCACAACCGACGCGGAGGCAATGGTTCAGCCGGTCACTGATGTGGAAATCAACAACGCGCTGCATGCAATGGGAGATAACAAATCGCCAGGGCCAGACGGGTACTCCGCGGTTTTCTACAAGCGGGCATGGCACATCATCGGGGGGATATCTCGTTCGCCATCCGGGATTTCTTCCGGACGGGACGCCTCCTAGGGGAGCTGAATTCGACCCTTATCACCCTCATTCCAAAAGGGGATAATCCACGCATGGCGAAGGATTTTCGACCGATTGCCTGCTGCAACGTTCTCTATAAGATCATCTCCAAGATCATTGCTAATCGGCTACGAGACAGCTTGGGGAAACTTGTCCACCCTACACAGACGGCATTCATCCCTGGAAGGGTATTTCCGACAACATTCTCTTAGCCAAGAGATTTGTCACGGATACAATAGAGCCGGGCTGCCTGAACGGGTGGCTCTTAAGGTCGACCTCGCCAAGGCATATGATAAGATTGAGTGGGATTTTATCTTTGCCACACTTCAGGCACTTCACTTTCACCCGACCTTCATTGGGTGGGTCCGGTCATGCCTCACGTCGACGCATTTTCCATCAACATCAACGGTAGGCCGGAGGGTTTCTTCAAAGGACGGCGGGGTCTCAGACAAGGCGACCCCATATCACTTATCTCTTTGTGTTGGTGATGGAGGCTTTACATGGAATCATAGCGTCCCGCATCAACCTTAGCAGCAGCTTCCGATACCATTGGCGATGCGAGGCCACATCCTCTTCATGTTGACCTTCGCCGATGATCTTCTTCTTTTCTCGCAGGCGGACGTTCAATCAGTCAGTATCTTCCGCGACAGCCTCGAGCTTTTTGCTTCGCTTTCAGGGCTACGGGCAAACCCAGTAAAAGCGAGATGTTTATCTCGAAACGGGCAGAACGACTGAAGGGTACACTCCAGGTGTTATGGGCTTCCCTATCGGGTCTCTTCCTGTGCGGTACCTGGGGGTCCCCCTTATCACATCGCGATTGACTCGATGATTGCGCCCCCTTATTACGTTTATTGATCGTCGGCTTGGTTCTTGGACCAACCACTCGCTCTCATACGCCGGAGGGTACAGCTCATTCGAGGTCCTTAGGACTATCCATGTGTATTGGGCGGGAGTCTTCTTACTCCCCAAGGGAATCATCCGCAGTATCGAGAAGCGTCTTCGAGCTTTCTTGTGGAAGGGATCTAGCGCGAAGGTGGCATGGACCGACGTATGCGCACCAAGGGACGAAGGGGACTTGGACTGAGATCGATTGAGGTGGAGAAAAGGCGCTGATGATGCGTCTTATTTGGAACATTCTCAGGGGAGATGAGTCTTCGATATGGGCCACATGGATACGACGGACGCGGCTGCACAACACATCCTTCTGGACCATCAGATCCACGGCTAATACCTCATGGAGCTGGAAGAAGCTCCTCAAGCTCAGACCCATCATCCGGCCACTCTAGAGTTCCGCATTGGGAGCGAATACACGCCTCTGGACTGACCCATGGCTACTCACGATTCCGCTGGTGGAACGGTACCCGCGTGGTCCATCTGTTATGGGCCTCCCACTTGATTCACGATTGAGCGGTGGGTGATTGATGAGTCGGGATGGCATTGGCCAGGACAGACACGGTGGAGTTCATGGATTTTGCTGGTCTCCTACCTCCCATTCAACACGGTGAGATGGACACGATTCGATGGCGGGGGACTCCAATGGCGTCTTCTCTACTCACTCCGCGAGAAATTGCATACGCCAACATCTCCGCCTGCATTCTGGACCAACCTGTTCGGAGGCCCTATCTCGATACCACGGCATGAAGTCATTTTATGGCTGGCGATTAGGGAACGCCTGGCGACGAGGGACAAGCCATGGGTGGCCGCGAGCAGGAAGTTCAGCTTGCCTCTTGTGTGATGATGGCCATGCTATAGAGACAACACGGCATCTTTCTTTGAGTGTTCATTTTCCAGACATTGCCTACAGTCTTTGCAGGGAAAGTTACGTTTTGGATGGCCTTACACGGACTGGATCGAAGGGGTTCACTGGGCTGCTCAAAGGTGGCGGGGCAAGCACCTCGCATGGATGGGGCCCCGACATGCGCTTGCATCGCTTGTCTATCACCTATGGGCCGAGCGCAACCTACGATGGCGGGAAGGAAGACGAAGACTCCTACTCATATCGTTGCGGACGTCGAGACTACACTCTGTATCGGCTCTCTCCTTGGAGGAAGTATCAGCTACAGTCCTGTGCGCTTCGACGTGTTTGGCGCATTGCGTGGCCGAGCACGTAGTCACTTGCTTACAGTTGCTTGCTTGTTTTGATGTTTGCTTGCTCGATTGGATTGCTTGCGTTGTTTTATAGGTAGCATGTTGATGTTTGCTGCTCATTGGATGCTTGCGTTGTTATAGGTAGCATGTTACCGAGCATGAGCTTATTGCTGGCTGAATTTATCTTTCCACATTTTATTTTAATGACCTTTTCCCAAAAAAAAGAATGCATTGTTGAACAAATTGAATGCATTTTTGACCAAGTCGAATTCCTTGTTTACCAAGTCAAATGCCTTGTTGAAAAAGTAATGCCTTGTTGAACAAGTCGAATGCCTTGTTGACCAAGTCATGCCTTGATGGCCAAGTAGGATGCCTTGTTCAATTAGTTGAATGTCTTATTGAACAAGTAAAATGCCATGCCCTTTACGCCTTGTTGACCAAGTCGAATGCCCTTTTGAAGAAGTAGAATGCAATTTGAACAACTTGAATGCATTGATGACCAAGTCGAATGCCTTGTTTACCAAGTCTGATGCCTTGCTGACAAAGAATGCATTGTTGAACAAGTCGAATGCCTTGTTGACCAAGTAATGCCTTGTTGAACAAGTCATGCCTTGTTGACTAAGTAGAATACTTTGTTGACCAAGTCGAATGCCTTGTTGAACAAGTCGAATGCCTTGTTGACCAAGTAATGCCTTGTTGAACAAGTCGAATGCCTTATTGAACAAGTCGAATGACTTGTTCACCAGGTAATGTCTTATTGAAAAAGACTAATGCGTTGTTGAACAAGTGAAATGCCTTGTTGAACTAGTGGAATTCCTTGTGGAGCAAGTCGAACGCCTTGCTGACCAAGTCGAATGCCTTGTTGACAAAGTAATGCCTTGTTGAACAAGTCGAATACGTTGTGAACAAGTCGAATGCCTTGTTGACCTGTCGAATGCCTTGTCAAACATGCTAAATGCCTTGTTGACCACGTCGAATACCTTGTTCAACAAATCGAATGCCTAGTTCAACAAGTCGGAATGCCTTGTTGACCAAGTCGGTTGACCAAGCTTGACCAAGTAATGCCTTGTTGACCAAGTAACCAAGTAGAATACCTTGTTTATGCCTTGTTGAACAAGTCGAATGCCTTGTTGACCAAGTCATCCCTTGTTGGCCAAGTAGAATGCCTTGTTGAACAAGTCGAATGTCATATTGAACAAGTAGAATGCCCTTTATGCCTTGTTGACTAAGTCGAATGCCTTATTGAACAAGTCGAATGCCTTGTTGACCAAGTCAAATGCCTTGTTGAACAAGTCGAAAGCCCTTTTCAACAAGTCGAATGCCCAAGTAATGCCTTGTTGACCAAGTAAAATGCCTTTTTGATGCCTCGTTGAACAAGTCGAATGCCTTGTGGGCCAAGTAGGATGCCTTGTTGAACTAGTCGAATGTCTTATTGAACAAGTAAAATGCCATTTATGGCTTGTTGACCTAGTCATTTGCCCATTTGAAGAAGTAGAGTGCATTATTGAACAAACTGAATGCATTGTTGAACAAATTAAATGCATTGTTGACCAAGTCGAATGCCTTGTTTACCAAGTGAAATGCCTTGTTGACCAAGTAATGCCTTGTTGACTAAGTAGAATACCTTGTTGACCAAGTAGAATGCCTTGTTGACCAAGTCCAAGACCTTGTTGAACAAGTCGAATGCTATGACCAAGTCAAGCCATGTTGAACAAGTACAATTCCTTGTTGAACATGTTGAACGCCTTGTTGAACAGTCAAATGCCCTGCTAAACATGCTATATGCATTGTTGACCATGTTGAATGTCTTGTGGACCAAGTCGAATGCCTTGTTGACCAAGTAATGACTTGTTGAACAAGTCGAATGCCTTGTTGACCAATTAGAATGCCATTGTGACCAAGTCGAATGCCTTGTTGACCAAGTCGAATACCTTGTTGACCAATTAGAATGTCTTGTTGACCAAGTCGAATGCCTTGTTGAACAAGTCGAATGCCTAGTTCAACAAGTCAGATGGCTTTTTCAACAAGTTGGAATGCCTTGTTGACCAACTCGGTTGACCAACCTTGACCAAGTAATGGCTTGTTGACCAAGTAATATCTTTTTGACCAAGTAGAATACCTTGTTGATGCCTTGTTGAACAAGTCGAATGCCTTGTTGAACAAGTCGAATGTCACATTGAACAAGTAGAATGCCCTTTATGCCTTGTTGACTAAGTCGAATACCTTGTTGAACAAGTCGAATGCCCTTTTCAACAAGTCGAATGCCCAATTAATGCCTTGTTGACCAAGTAGAATGCCTTTTTGAAGTCGAGTGCCACATTAATGCCTTGTTGACAAAGTAGAATTCCTGTTTGATGCGTCGTTGAACAAGTCGAATGCCTTGTTGACCAAGTCATGCCTTGTTGGCCAAGTAGGATGCCTTGTTGAACTAGTCGAATGTCTTATTGAACAAGTAAAATGCCATTTACGCCTTGTTGACCAAGTCGAATGCCCTTTTGAAGAAGTAGAATGCATTGTTGAACAAATTGAATGCATTGTTGAACAAATTGAATGCATTGTTAACCAAGTCGAATGCCTTGTTTACCAAGTGAAATGCCTTGTTCACAACGTAATGCCTTGTTGAACAAGTTGAATGCCTTGTTGACCAAGTAATGCCTTGTTGAACAAGTCATGCCTTGTTGACTAAGTAGAATACCTTGTTGACCAAGTAGAATGCCTTGTTGAACAAGTCGAATGCCTTGTTGACCAAGTAATGCCTTGTTGAACAAGTCGAATGACTTGTTCACCAAGTAATGTCTTATTGAACAAGACTAATGCGTTGTTAAACAAGTGGAATGCCTTGTGGAGCAAGTCGAATGCCTTGTTGACCAAGTCGAATGCCTTGCTGAACAAGTTGAATGCCTTGTTGACCAAGTCGAATGCCTTGTTGACCAAGTAATGCCTTTTTGAACAAGTCGAATGCCTTGTGGACAAGTCAAAGGCCTTGTTGAACAAGTCAAATGCTTTAATGACCAAGTCAAGCCTTGTGGAACAAGTACAATTCCTTGTTGAATATGTCGAACGCCTTATTGAACAGTCAAAAGCCTTGTTAAACATGCTAAATGCCTTGTTAAACAAGCGGAATGTCTTGTTGACAAAGTCGAATGCCTTTTGACCATGTAATGCCTTGTTGACCAAGTCGAATGCCTTGTTGACCAAGTAATGCCTTGTTGACCAAGTCGAATGCCTTGTTGACCAAGTAATGCCTTGTTGACCAAGTCGAATGCCTTGTGGACCAATTAGAATGCCTTCTTGACCAAGTCGAATGCCTTGTTGAACAAGTCGAATGCCTTGTTCACCAAGTCGAATGCCTTGTTGAGCAAGTCGAATGCCTTGTTGACCAAGTCGAATGCCTTGTTAAACAAGTGGAATGTCATGTTGACTAAGTGATGCCTTGTTGAACTAGTCGAATGGCTTAACGAAATAGTTGAATGTCTTTCGACCAAGGCACGCCTTGTTGACCAAGTGGAATGCCTTGTTCAACAAGTCGTCCGCCTTGTTGACCAAGTCGAAGCCTTGTTGAACAAGTCGAATGCCCTTTTCAACAAGTGGAATGCCCAAGTAATGCCTTGTTGACCAAGTAGAATGTCTTGTTGATGCCTTGTTGAACAAGTCGAATGCCTTGTTGACCAATTAATACCTTGTTGGCCAAGTAGGATGCCTTGTTGAACTAGTCGAATGTCTTATTGAACAAGTAAAATGCAATTTACGCCTTGTTGACCTAGTCGTTTGCCTTTTGAAGAAGTAGAGTGCATTGTTGAACAAATTAAATGCATTGTTGACCAAGTCGAATGCCTTGTTTACCACGTGAAATGCCTTGTTGACAAAGTAATGCCTTGTTGAACAAGTCGAATGCCTTGTTGACCAAGTAATGCCTTGTTGAACAAGTCGAATGCTTTATTGAACAAGTCGAATGCTTTATTGAACAAGTCGAATGACTTGTTTACCAAGTAATGTCTTATTGAGCAAGACGAATGCGCTGCTGAACAAGTGGAATGCCTTGTTGACTAAGTAGAATACCTTGTTGACCAAGTAAAATGCCTTGTTGAACAAGTCGAATGCCTTGTTGACTAAGTAATGCCTTGTTGAACAAGTCGAATGACTTGTTCATTAAGTAATGTCTTATTGAACAAGACTAATGCGTTGTTGAACAAGTGGAATGCCTTGTGGAGCAAGTCGAATAACTTGTTGACAAAGTCGAATGCCTTGCTGAACAAGTTGAATACCTTGTTGACCAAGTCGAATGCCTTGTTGACCAAGTAATGCCTTTTTGAACAAGTCGAATGCCTTGTGAACAAGTCAAAGGCCTTGTTGAACAAGTCGATTGTTTTAATGACCAAGTCAAGGCTTGTTGAACAAGCACAATTCCTTGTTGAACATGTCGAACGCTTTGTTGAACAGTCAAATTCCTTGTTAAACATGCTAAATGCCTTGTTGACCATGTGGAATGTCTTGTTGACCAAGTCGAATGCTTGTTGGCCAAGTAATGCCTTGTTGAACAAGTCGAATGCATTGTTGACCAATTAGATTGCATTGGTGACCAAGTCGAATGCCTTGTTGACCAAGTCGAATGCCTTGTGGACCAATTAGAATGCCTTGTTGACCAAGTCGAATGCCCTTTTGAACAAGTCGAATGCCTTGTTGACCAAGTCGAATGCCTTGTTGAACAAGTCGAATGCCTTGTTGACCAAGTCGAATGCCTAGTTAAACAAGTGGAATGTCATGTTGACTAAGTGATGCTTTGTTGTACAAGTCGAATGGCTTAACGAAATAGTCGAATGTCTTGTCGACCAAGTCACGCCTAGTTGACCAAGTGGAATGCCTTGTTCAACAAGTCGTACGCCTTGTTGACCAAGTCAAACGCCTTGTTGTCCAAGTAATGCCTTGTTGAACAAGTCGAATGCTTTCTGAACAAGTCGAATGCCTTATTGAAACAGTCGAATGCCTTCTTTACCAAGTCAAATGCCTTCTTGACAAAGTAATGCCTTGTTGAACAACTCGAATGCCTTGTTGACCAAGTAATGCGTTGTTGAACAAGTCATGCCTTGTTGACTAAGTAGAATACCTTGTTGACAAAGTAGAATGGCTTGTTGAACAAGTCGAATGCCTTGTTGACCAAGTAATGCCTTGTTGAACAAGTCGAATGACTTGTTCACCAAGTAATGTCTTATTGAACAAGACTAATGCGTTGTTGAAACAAGTGGAATGCCTTGTGGGGCAAGTCGAATAACTTGTTGACAAAGTCGAATGCCTTGCTGAACAAGTTGAATGCCTTGTTGACCAAGTCGAATGCCTTGTTGACCAAGTAATGCCTTTTTGAATGTCTTGTGAACAAGTCGAAGGCCTTGTTGAACAAGTCGAATGCTTTAATGACCAAGTCAAGGCTTGTTGAACAAGTACAATTCCTTGTTGAACATGTCGAATGCTTTGTTGAACAGTAAAATTCCTTGTTAAACATGCTTAATGCCTTGTTGACCATGTGGAATGTCTTGTTGACCAAGTCGAATGCCTTATTGACCAAATCAAATGCCTTGTTGACCAAGTCGAATGCCTTGTTAAACAAGTGGAATGTCATGTTGAATAAGTGATACCTTGTTGAACAAGTCGAATGGCTTAACGAAATAGTCGAATGTCTTGTCGACCAAGTAATGCCTTGTTGAACAAGTCGAATGCTTTGTGAACAAGTCGAATGCCTTATTGAACCAGTCGAATGCCTTGTTTACCAAGTCAAATGCCTTGTTGAACAAGTCGAATGCCTTGTTGAACAAGTAATGCCTTGTTGAACAAGTTGAATGCCTTGTTGACCAAGTCATGCCTTTGTTGAACAGTCAAATGCCTTGTTAAACATGCTAAATGCCTTGTTGACCATGTGTAATGTCTTGTTGACCAAGTCGAATGCCTTGTTGACCAAGTCGAATGCCTTGCTGACCAAGTAATGCCTTGTTGAACAAGTCGAATGCATTGTTGACCAATTAGAATGTCCTTGTGACCAAGTCGAATGCCTTGTTGACCAAGTCGAATGCCTTGTTGACCAAGTCGAATGCCTTGTGGACCAATTAGAATACCTTGTTGACCAAGTCGAATGCCTTGCTGAACAAGTCGAATGCTTTGTTGACCAAGTCGAATGCCTTGTTGAACAAGTTGAATGCCTTGTTGACCAAGTCGAATGCCTTGTTGAACAACGCGAATGCCTTGTTGACCAAGTCGAATGCCTTGTTAAACAAGTGGAATGTCATGTTGAATAAGTGATGCCTTGTTGAAGTCGAATGGCTTAACGAAATAGTCGAATGTCTTGTCGACCAAGTCATGCCTTGTTCACCAAGTTGAATGACTTGTTCCACAAGTGGTACGCTTTGTTGACCAAGTCGAATGACTTGTTGTCCAAGCAATGCCTTGTTGAACAAGTCGAATGCTTTGTGAACAAGTCGAATGCCTTGTTTACCAAGTCAACTGCCTTGTTGACAAAGTAATGCCTTGTTGAACAAGTCCAATGCCTTGTTGACCAAGTAATGCCTTGTTGAACAAGTTGAATGCCTTGTTAACCAAGTAATGCCTTGTTGTACAAGTTGAATGCCTGTGAACAAGTGGAATGCCTTATTGAACAAGTCGAATGACTTGTTCACCAAATAATGTCTTATTGAACAAGACGAATGGGTTGTCGAACAAGTGGAATGCCTTGTGGAACAAGTGGAATTCCTTGTGGAGCAAGTCGAATGCCTTGCTGACCAAGTCGAATGCCTTGTTGAACAAGTGGAATGCGTTGTGAACAAGTCGAATGCCTTGTTGACCAAGTCGAATGCCTTGTTCAACAAGTCGAATGCCCTCTTCAACAAGTCGGAATGCCTTGTTGACCAAGTAATATCTTTTTGACCAACTAGAATACGTTGTTGATGCCTTGTTAAACAAGTAGAATGCCTTGTTGACCAAGTCATCCCTTGTTGGCCAAGTAGAATGCCTTGTTGAACAAGTCGAATGTCAAATGAAACAAGTAGAATGCAATTTATGCCTTGTTGACTAAGTCGAATGCCATGTTGACCAAGTCAAATGCTTTGTTGAACAAGTCGAATGCCCTTTTAAATAAGTCGAATGCCCAAGTAATGCCTTGTTGAAAAAGTAAAATGTCTTTTTGATGCCTTGCTGAACAAGTCGAATGTCTTGTTGACCAAGTCATGGCTTGTTCGCCAAGTTGGATGCCTAGTTGAACTAGTCGAATATCTTATTGAACAAGTAAAATGCCATTTACATACGTCTTGTTGACCAAGTCGAATGCCTATTTGAAGAAGTAGAATGCATTGTTGAACAAATTGAATGCATTTTTGACCAAGTCGAATTCCTTGTTTACCAAGTCGAATGCCTTGTTGAACAAGTCGATAGCCTTGTTGACCAAGTAATGCCTTGTTGAACAAGTCGAATGCCTTATTGAACAAGTCGAATGACTTGTTCACCAGGTAATGTCTTATTGAAAAAGACTAATGCGTTGTTGAACAAGTGAAATGCCTTGTTGAACTAGTGGAATTCCTTGTGGAGCAAGTCGAACGCCTTGCTGACCAAGTCGAATGCCTTGTTGACAAAGTAATGCCTTGTTGAACAAGTCGAATACGTTGTGAACAAGTCGAATGCCTTGTTGACCTGTCGAATGCCTTGTTCAACAAGTCGAATGCCTAGTTCAACAAGTCGGATGGCTTTTTCAACAAGTCGAATGCCTTGTTAACCAAGTCGGTTGACCAAGCTTGACCAAGTAATGCCTTGTTAACCAAGTAATATCTTTTTGACGAAGTGGAATACCTTGTTGATGCCTTGTTGAACAAGTCGAATGCCTTGTTGACCAAGTCATCCCTTGTTGGCCAAGTAGAATGCCTTGTTGAACAAGTCGAATGTCATATTGAACAAGTAGAATGCCCTTGATGTCTTGTTGACTAAGTCGAATACCTTGTTGAACAAGTCGAATGCCTTGTTGAACACGTCGAATGCCCTTTCCAACAAGTCGAATGCCCAATTAATGCCTTGTTGACCAAGTAGAATGCCTTTTTGATGCATCGTTGAACAAGTCAAATGCCTTGTTGGCCAAGTAGGATGCCTTGTTGAACTAGTCGAATGTCTTATTGAACAAGTAAAATGTCGTTTACGACTTGTTGACCAAGTCGAATGCCCTTTTGAAGAAGTAGAATGCATTGTTGAAAAAATTGAATGCATTGTTGAACAAATTGAATGCCTTGTTGACCAAGTCGAATGCCTTGTTGAACAACCAACAAGGCATTCGACTTGTTGAACAAGTCGTATGCCTTGTTGACCAAGTAATCCCTTTTTGAACAAGTCGAATGCCTTGTGAACAAGTCGAAGGCCTTGCTGAACAAGTCGAATGCTTTAATGACCAAGTCAACCCTTGTTGAACAAGTACAATTCCTTGTTGAACATGTCGAACGCCTTGTTGAACAGTCAAATGCCTTGTTAAACATGCTAAATGCCTTGTTGACCATGTGGAATGTCTTGTTGACCAAGTCGAATGCCTTGTTGACCAAGTCGAATGCCTTGTTAAACAAGTGGAATTTCACGTTGACTAAGTGATGCCTTGTTGAACAAGTCAAATGGCTTAACGAAATAGTCGAATGTCTTGTCAACCAAGTGACGCCTTGTGGACCAAGTTGAAAGCCTTGTTCAACAAGTCGTACGTCTTGTTCAACAAGTCGTACGCCTTGTTGACCAAGTCATGCCTTGTTGTACAAGTAATGCCTTGTTGAACAAGTCGAATGCCTTATTGAACCAGTAGAATGCCTTGTTTACCAAGTCAAATGCCTTGTTGACAAAGTAATGCCTTGTTGAACAAGTCTAATGCCTTGTTGACCAAGTAATGCCTTGTTGAAGGAGTTGAATGCCTTGTTGACCAAGTCATGCCTTTGTTGACTAAGTAGAATACCTTGTTGACCAAGTAGATTGTCTTGTTGAACAAGTCGAATGCCTTGTTGACCAAGTAATGCCTTGTTGAACAAGTCGAATGCGTTGTGAACAAGTCGAATGCCTTGTTGACTAAGTCGAATGCTTTTGTTCAACAAGTCGAATGCCTTGTTCAACCAGTCGAATGCCTTGTTGACTAAGTCGAATGCTTTTGTTCAACAAGTCGAATGCCTTGTTCAACCAGTCGAATGCCAAGTAGAATACATTGTTGATGCCTTGTTGAACAAGTCGAATGCCTTGTTCAACCAGTCGAATGCCAAGTAGAATACATTGTTGATGCCTTGTTGAACAAGTCGGAATTCCTTGTTGACCCAGTAATATCTTTTTGACAAAGTAGAATACATTGTTGATGCCTTGTTAAACAAGTCGAATGCCTTGTTGACAATGTCATGCCTTGTTGGCCAAGTAGAATGCCTAGTTGAACAAGTCGAATGTCATATTGAACAAGTAGAATGCCATTTATGCCTTGTTGACTAAGTCGAATGCCTTGTTGACCAAGTCAAATGCCTTGTTAAACAAGTCGAATGCCCTTTTCAACAAGTTGAATGCCCAAGAATTGCCTTATTGACCAAGTAGAATGTCTTTTTGATGTCTTGTTGAACAAGTCGAATGCCTTGTTGACCAAGTCATGCCTTGTTGGCCAAGTAGGATGCCTAGTTGAACTAGTCGAATGTCTTATTGAACAAGTAAAATGCCATTAACGTACGCCTTGTTGACCAAGTCGAATGCCCTTTTGAAGAAGTAGAATGCATTGTTGAACAAATTGATTGCATTTTCGACCAAGTCGAATTCCTTGTTTACCAAGTCAAAAGCCTTGTTGACAAAGTAATGCCTTGTTGAACAAGTCGAATGCCTTGTTGACCTAGTCATGCCTTGATGGACAAGTAGGTTGCCTTGTTCAATTAGTCGAATGTCTTATTGAAAAGTAAAATGCCCTTTACCCCTTGTTGACCAAGTCGAATGCCTTGTTGACAAAGAATGCCTTTTTCAACAAGTCGAATGCCTTGTTGACCAAGTAATGCCTTGTTGAACAAGTCATGCCTTGTTGACTAAGTAGAATACCTTGTTGACCAAGTCGAATGCCTTGCTGAACAAGTCGATTGCCTTGTTGACTAAGTAATGCCTTGTTGAACAAGTCGAATGCCTTATTGAACAAGTCGAATGACTTTTTCACCAAGTAATGTCTTATTGAACAAGACGAATGCGTTGTTGAACAAGTGAAATGCCTTGTTGAACTAGTGGAATTCCTTGTGGAGCAAGTCGAACGCCTTGCTGACCAGGTCGAATGCCTTGTTGAGAAAGTAATGCCTTGGTGAACAAGTCGAATACATTGTGAACAAGTCGAATGCCTTGTAAAGCATGTTAAATGCCTTGTTTACCAAGTCGAATGCCTTGTTCAACAAGTCGAACGCCTTGTTGAACATTTGAATGCCTTGTTGAATATGTTAAATGCCTTGTTGACCAAGTCGGTTGACCAAGCTTGACCAAGGAATGGCTTGTTGACCAAGTAATATCTTTTTGACCAAGTAGAATACCTTGTTGAACAAGTCGAATGCCTTGTTGACCAAGTCATCCCTTGTTGGCAAAGTAGAATGCCTTGTTGAACAAGTCGAATGTCACATTGAACAAGCAGAAAGCCCTTTATGCCTTGTTGACTAAGTCGAATACATTGTTGAACAAGTCGAATGCCCTTTTCAACAAGTCGAATACCCAATTAATGCCTTGTTGACCAAGTAGAATCCTTTTTTGATGCCTCGTTGAACAAGTCGAATGCCTTGTTGACCAAGTCATGCCTTGTTGGCCAAGTAGGATGCCTTGTTGAACTAGTCGAAGGTCATATTGAACAAGTAAAATGCCATTTATGCCTTGTTGACCAAGTCGAATGCCCTTTTAAAGAACTAGAATGCATTGTTGAACAAATTGAATGCATTGTTGATCAAGTCGAATGCCTTGTTTACCAAGTCAAATGCCTTGTTGACAAAGTAATGCCTTGTTGAACAAGTCGAATGGCTTAACGAAATAGTCGAATGTCTTGTCGACCAAGTCGTACGCCTTGTTGACCAAGTCGAATGCCTTGTTGACCAAGTCGAATGCCTTGTTCTCCAAGTAATGCCTTGTTGAACAAGTCGAATGCTTTGTGAACAAGTCGAATGCCTTACTGAACCAGTCGAATGCGTTGTTTACCAAGTCAAATGCCTTGTTGACAAAGTAATGCCTTGTTGAACAAGTCGAATGCCTTGTTTACCAACTAATGCCTTGTTGAACAAGTCGAATGCCTTGTTGACTTACTAGAATACCTCGTTGACCAAGTAGAATGTCTTGTTGAACAAGTCAAATGTCTCGTTGACCATGTAATTCCTTGTTGTACAAGTTGAATGCCTGTGAACAAGTGGAATGACTTGTTCACCAAGTATTGTCTAATTGAACAAGACGAATGCGTTGTTGAACAAGTGGAATGCCTTGTTGAACAAGTAGAATTTCTTGTGGAGCAAGTCGAATGCCTTGCTGACCAAGTCGAATGCCTTGTTGACAAAGTAATGTCTTGTTGAACAAGTCGAATACGTTGTGAACAAGTCGAATCCCTTGTGAAAAAGTCGAATGCCTTGTTGACCAAGTCATCCCTTGTTGGCAAAGTAGAATGCCTTGTTGAACAAGTCGAATGTCACATTGAACAAGCAGAAAGCCCTTTATGCCTTGTTGACTAAGTCGAATACATTGTTGAACAAGTCGAATGCCCTTTTCAACAAGTCGAATGCCCAATTAATGCCTTGTTGACCAAGTAGAATCCTTTTTGATGCCTCGTTGAACAAGTCGAATGCCTTGTTGACCAAGTCATGCCTTGTTGGCCAAGTAGGATGCCTTGTTGAACTAGTCGAAGGTCATATTGAACAAGTAAAATGCCATTTATGCCTTGTTGACCAAGTCGAATGCCCTTTTAAAGAACTAGAATGCATTGTTGAACAAATTGAATGCATTGTTGATCAAGTCGAATGCCTTGTTTACCAAGTCAAATGCCTTGTTGACAAAGTAATGCCTTGTTGAACAAGTCGAATGGCTTAACGAAATAGTCGAATGTCTTGTCGACCAAGTCGTACGCCTTGTTGACCAAGTCGAATGCCTTGTTGACCAAGTCGAATGCCTTGTTCTCCAAGTAATGCCTTGTTGAACAAGTCGAATGCTTTGTGAACAAGTCGAATGCCTTACTGAACCAGTCGAATGCGTTGTTTACCAAGTCAAATGCCTTGTTGACAAAGTAATGCCTTGTTGAACAAGTCGAATGCCTTGTTTACCAACTAATGCCTTGTTGAACAAGTCGAATGCCTTGTTGACTTACTAGAATACCTCGTTGACCAAGTAGAATGTCTTGTTGAACAAGTCAAATGTCTCGTTGACCATGTAATTCCTTGTTGTACAAGTTGAATGCCTGTGAACAAGTGGAATGACTTGTTCACCAAGTATTGTCTAATTGAACAAGACGAATGCGTTGTTGAACAAGTGGAATGCCTTGTTGAACAAGTAGAATTTCTTGTGGAGCAAGTCGAATGCCTTGCTGACCAAGTCGAATGCCTTGTTGACAAAGTAATGTCTTGTTGAACAAGTCGAATACGTTGTGAACAAGTCGAATCCCTTGTGAAAAAGTCGAATGCCTTGTTGACCAAGTCATCCCTTGTTGGCCAAGTAGAATGCCTTGTTGAACAAGTCGAATGTCACATTGAACAAGTAGAACGCCCTTTATGCCCTGTTGACCAAGTCGAATACCTTGTTGAACAAGTCGAATGCCCTTTTCAACAAGTCGAATGCCCAATTAATGCCTTGTTGACCAAGTAGAATGGCTTTTTGTTGCCTCGTTGAACAAGTCGAATGTCTTGTTGACCAAGTCATGCCTTTTTGGTCAAGTAGGATGCCTTGTTGAACTAGTCGAATGTCCTATTGAACAAGTAAACTGCCATTTATGCCTTGTTGACAATGTCGAATGCCCTTTTGAAGAAGTAGAATGCATTGTTGAACAAATTAAATGAATTGTTGACCAAGTCGAATGCATTGTTTACCAAGTCAAATGCCTTGTTGACAAAGTAATGCCTTGTTGAACAAGTCGAATAGCTTAACGAAATAGTCGAATGTCTTGTCGACCAAGTCGTACGCCTTGTTGACCAAGTCGAATGCCTTGTTGACCAAGTCGAATGCCTTGTTCTCCAAGTAATGCCTTGTTGAACAAGTCGAATGCTTTGTGAACAAGTCGAATGCCTTATTGAACCAGTCGAATGCCTTGTTTACCAAGTCAAATGCCTTGTTGACAAAGTAATGCCTTGTTGAACAAGTCGAATGCCTTGTGAACAAGTCGAATCCCTTGTGAAAAAGTCGAATGCCTTGTTGACCAAGTAGAATGCCTTGTGAACTAAGTAGAATACGTTGTTGACCAAGTAGAATGTCTTGTTGAACAAGTCGAATGCCTCGTTGACCAAGTAATTCCTTGTTGACAAGTTGAATGCCTGTGAACAAGTCGAATGCCTTCTTGAACAAGTCGAATGACTTGTTCACCAACTAATGTCTAATTGAACAAGACGAATGCATTGTTGAACAAGTGGAATGCCTTGTTGAACATGTAGAATTCCTTGTGGAGCAAGTCGAATGCCTTGCTGACCAAGGCGAATGCCTTGTTGACAAAGTAATGTCTTGTTGAACAAGTCGAATACGTTGTGAACAAGTCGAATCCCTTGTTGACCTGTCGAATGCCTTGTCAAATATACTAAATGTCTTGTTGACCAAGTCGAATGCCTTGTTCAACAAGTCGAATGCCTAGTTCAACAAGTCGAATGGCTTTTTCAACAAGTCGGAATGCCTTGTTGACCAAGTCGGTTGACCAAGCTTGAACAAGTAATGGCTTGTTGACCAAGTAATATCTTTTTGACCAAGTAGAATACCTTGTTGATGCCTTGTTGAACAAGTCGAATGCCTTGTTGACCAAGTCATCCCTCGTTGGCCAAGTAGAATGCCTTGTTGAACAAGTCGAATATCACAGTGAACAAGTAGAATGCCCTTTATGCCTTGTTGACTAAGTCGAATACATTGTTGAACAAGTCGAATGCCCTTTTCAACAAGTCGAATGCCCAATTAATGCCTTGTTGACCAAATAGAATGCCTTTTTGATGCCTCGTTGAACAAGTCAAATGCCTTGTTGACCAAGTGATGCCTTGTTGGCCAATTAGGATGCCTTGTTGAACAAGTCGAATGTCATATTAAACAAGTAGAATGCCATTTGAGCCTTGTTGACTAAGTCGAATGCCTTGTTGACCAAGTCAAATGCCTTGTTGAACAAGTCGAATGCCCTTTTCAACAAGTCGAATGCCTAAGAAATGCCTTACTGACCAAGTAGAATGTCTTTTTGATGCCTTGTTGAAAAAGTCGAATGTCTTGTTGGCCAAGTAGGATGTCTAGTTGAACTAGTTGAATGTTTTATTGAACAAGTAAAATGCCATTTACGTATGCCTTGTTGACCAAGTCGAATGCCCTTTTGAAGAAGTAGAATGCATTGTTGAACAAATTGAATGCATTTTTGACCAAGTCGAATTCCTTGTTTACCAAGTCAAATGCCTTGTTGACAAAGTAATGCCTTGTTGAACAAGTCGAATGCCTTGTTGACCTAGTCATGCCTTGATGGCCAAGTAGGTTGCCTTGTTCAATTAGTCAAATGTCTTATTGAACAAGTAAAATGCCGTTTACGCCTTGTTGACCAAGTCGAATGCCTTGTTGACCAAGTAATGCCTTGTTGAACAAGTCATGCCTTGTTGACTAAGTAGAATACCTTGTTGACCAAGTCGAATGCCTTGTTGAACAAGTCGATTGCCTTTTGACTAAGTAATGCCTTGTTGAACAAGTCGAATGTCTTATTCAACAAGTCGAATAACTTGTTCACCAAGTAATGTCTTATTGAACAAGACGAATGCGTTGTTGAACAAGTGAAATGCCTTGTTGAACTAGTGGAATTCCTTGTGGAGCAAGTCGAACGCCTTGCTGACCAAGTCGAATGCCTTGTTGACAAAGTTAATGCCTTGGTGAACAAGTCGAATACGTTGTGAACAAGTCGAATGCCTTGTCAATCATGCTAAATGCCTTGTTGACGAAGTCGAATGCCTTCTTCAACAAGTCGAACGCCTTGTTGAACATTTGAATGCCTTGTTCAACATGCTAAATGCCTTGTTGACCAAGTCGGTTGACCAAGCTTGACCAAGTAATGTCTTGTTGACCAAGGAATATCTTTTTGTCCAAGTAGAATACCTTGTTGAACAAGTCAAATGCCTTGTTGACTAAGTCATCCCTTGTTGGCCAAGTAGAATGCCTTGTTGAACAAGTCGAATGTCACATTGAACAAGTAGAATGCCCTTTATGCCTTGTTGACTAAGTCGAATACTTGTTGAACAAGTCGAATGCCCTTTTCAACAAGTCGAATGCCCAATTAATGCCTTGTTGACCAAGTAGAATACCTTTTTGATGCCTCGTTGAACAAGTCGAATGCCTTGTTGACCAAGTAATGCCTTGTTGGCCAAGTAGGATGCCTTGTTGAACTAGTCTAATGTCCTATTGAACAAGTAAAATGCCATTTATGCCTTGTTGACCAAGTCGAATGCCTTTTTGAAGAAGTAGAATGCATTGTTGAACAAATTGAATGCATTGTTGAGCAAGTCGAATGCCTTGTTGACAAAGTAATGCCTTGTTGAAAAGTCGAATGGCTTAACGAAATAGTCGAATGTCTTGTCGACCAAGTCGTACGCCTTGTTGACCAAGTCGAATGCCTTGTTGACCAAGTCGAATGCCTTGTTCTCCAAGTAATGCCTTGTTGAACAAGTCGAATGCTTTGTGAACAAGTCGAATGCCTTATTGAACCAATCGAATGCCTTGTTTACCAAGTCAAATGCCTTGTTGACAAAGTAATGCCTTGTTGAACAAGTCGAATGCCTTGTTGGCCAAGTAATGCCTTGTTGAACAAGTCGAATGCCTTGTTGACTAAGTAGAATACCTTGTTGACCAAGTAGAATGTCTTGTTGAACAAGTCGAATGCCTCGTTGACCAAGTAATTCCTTGTTGTACAAGTTGAATGCCTGTGAACAAGTGGAATGCCTTATTGAACAAGTCGAATGACTTGTTCACCAAGTAATGTCTATTTGAACAAGACGAATGCGTTGTTGAACAAGTGGAATGCCTTGTTGAACAAGTAGAATTCCTTGTGGAGCAAGTCGAATGCCTTGCTGACCAAGTCGAATGCCTTGTTGACCAAGTAATGTCTTGTTGAACAAGTCGAATACGTTGTGAACAAGTCGAATCCCTTGTGAAAAAGTCGAATGCCTTGTTGACCAAGTCATCCCTTGTTGGCCAAGTATAATGCCTTGTTGAACAAGTCGAATGTCACATTGAACAAGTAGAATGCCCTTTATGCCTTGTTGACTAAGTCGAATCCCTTGTTGAACAAGTCGAATGCCCTTTTCAACAAGTCGAATGCCCAATTAATGCCTTGTTGACCAAGTAGAATACCTTTTTGATGCCTCGTTGAACAAGTCGAATGCCTTGTTGACCAAGTCATGCCGTGTTGGCCAAGTAGGATGCCTTGTTGAACTAGTTGAATGTCCTATTGAACAAGTAAAATGTCATTTATGACTTGTTGACCAAGTCGAATGCCCTTTTGAAGAAGTAGAATGCATTGTTGAACAAATTGAATGCATTGTTGACCAAGTCGAATGCCTTGTTTACCAAGTCAAATACCTCATTGACAAAGTAATGCCTTGTTGAAAAGGTCGAATGGCTTAACGAAATAGTCGAATGTCTTGTCGACCAAGTCGTACGCCTTGTTGACCAAGTCGAATGCCTTGTTCTCCAAGTAATGCATTGTTGAACAAGTCGAATGCTATGTGAACAAGTCGAATGCCTTGTTTACCAAGTTAAATGCCTTGTTGACAAAGTAATGCCTTGTTGAAAAAGTCGAATGCCTTGTTGACCAAGTAATGCCTTGTTGAACAAGTCAAATGCCTTGTTGACCAAGTCAAGCCTTGTTGACTAAGTAGAATACCTTGTTGACCAAGTAGAATGTCTTGTTGAACAAGTCGAATGCCTCGTTGACCAAGTAATTCCTTGTTGTACAAGTTGAATGCCTGTGAACAAGTGGAATGCCTTATTGAACAAGTCGAATGACTTGTTCACCAATTAATGTCTAATTGAACAAGAAGAATGCGTTGTTGAACAAGTGGAATGCCTTGTTGAACAAGTAGAATTCCTTGTGGAGCAAGTCGAATGCCTTGCTGACCAAGTCGAATGCCTTGTTGACCAAGTAATGCCTTGTTGAACAAGTCGAATGCGTTGTGAACAAGCCGAATGCCTGTTGACCAAGTCGAATGCCTTGTTCAACAAGTCGAATGTCTTATTCAACCAGTCGAATGCCCTTTTCAATAAGTCGGAATGCCTTGTTGACCAAGAAATATCTTTTTGACCAAGTAGAATACCTTGTTGATGCCTTAGTAAACAAGTCAAATGCCTTGTTGACCATGTCATGCCTTGTTGGCCAAGTAGAATGCCTTGTTGAACAAGTCGAATGTCATATTGAACAAGTAGAATGCCCTTTATGCCTTGTTGACTAAGTCGAATGCCCTTTTCAACAAGTCGAATGCCCAAGTAATGCCTTGTTGACCAAGTAGAATGTCTTTTTGATGCCTTGTTGAACCAGTCGAATGCCTTGTTGACCAAGTAATGCCTTGTTGGCCATGTAGGATGCCTTGTTGAAGTAGTCGAATGTCTTATTGAACAAGTAAAATGCCATTTACGCCTTGTTGACCAAGTCGAATGCCCTTTTGAAGAAGTATAATGCATTATTGAACAAATTGAATTCATTTTTGACCAAGTCGAATTCCTTGTTTACCAAGTCAAATGCCTTGCTGACAAAGTAATGCCTTATTGAACAAGTCGAATGCCTTGTTGACCTAGTCATGCCTTGTTGGCCAAGTAGGATGCCTTGTTCAGTTAGTCGAATGTCATATTGAAGAAGTAAAATGCCCTTTACCCCTTGTTGACCAAGTCGAATGCCCTTTTGAAGAAGTACAATGCATTGTTGAACACATTGAATGCATTGTTGACCAAGTCCAATGCCTTGTTTACCAAGTCAAATACCTTGTTGACAAAGTGATGCCTTGTTGGACAAGTCGAATGCCTTGTGGACCAAGTCATGCCTTGTTGACTAAGTAGAATACCTTGTTGACCAAGTAGAATGCCTTGTTGAACAAGTGGAATGCCTTGTTGACCAAGTAATGCCTTGTTGAACAAGTCGAATGCCTTATTGAAAAAGTCGAATGACTTGTTCACCAAGTAATGTCTTATTGAACAAGACGAATGCGTTGTTGAACAAGTGGAATGCCTTGTTGAACAAGTGGAATGCCTTGTGGAGCAAGGCGAATGCCTTGGTGACCAAGTCGAATGCTTTGCTGAACACGTCGAATGCGTTGTTGACCAAGTCGAATGCCTTGTTGAACAAGTAATGCCTTTTTGAACAAGTCGAATGCTTTAATGACCAAGTCAAGCCATGTTGAACACGTATAATTCCTTGTTGAACATGTCGAACGACTTGTTGAACAGTCAAATGCCTTGTTAAACATGCTAAATGCCTTGTTGAGCATGTGGAATGTCTTGTTGACCATGTGGAATGTCTTGTTGACCAAGTCTAATGTCTTGTTGACCAAGTAATGCCGTGTTGACCAATTCGAATGCCTTGTTGACCAGGTAATGCCTTGCTGAACAAGTCAAATGCCTTGTTGACCAATTAGAATGCCTTGTTGACCAGTCGAATGCCTTGTTGACCAAGTCGAATACCTTGTTGAACAAGTCGAATGCCTTGTTGACCAAGTCGAATTCCTTGTTGACCAAGTCGAATGCCTTATGGACCAATTAGAATGCCTTGTTGAACAAGTGCAATGTCATGTTGACTAAGTGATGCCTTGTTGAACAAGTCAAATGGCTTATCGAAATAGTCGAATGTCTTGTCGACTAAGTCATGCCTTGTTGACCAAGTTGACTGCCTTGTTGTCCATGTAATGCCTTGTTGGACAAGTCGAATGTTTTGTGAACAAGTCGAATGCCTTTTTGAACCTGTGGAATTCCTTGTTTACCAAGTCAAATGCCTTGTTGAAAATGTAATGCCTTGTTGAACAAGTCGAATGCCTTGTGGACCATGTCATGC
This sequence comes from Linderniella brevidens, assembly GCA_004919715.1. Lineage (NCBI taxonomy): Eukaryota > Viridiplantae > Streptophyta > Magnoliopsida > Lamiales > Linderniaceae > Linderniella > Linderniella brevidens. Next base: position 937,964 of record SWDC01000139.1, on the reverse strand, counting down.
CTTGTTGGCCAAGTAGGATGCCTTGTTCAATTAGTCGAATGTCTTATTGAACAAGTAAAATGCCCTTTACCCCTTGTTGACCAAGTCGAATGCCCTTTTGAAGAAGTAGAATGAATTGTTGAACAAATTGAATGCATTGTTGACCAAGTCGAATGACTTATTTACCAAGTCAAATGCCTTGTTGACAAAGTAATGCCTTGTTGAACAAGTCGAATGCCTTGTTGACCAAGTAATGCCTTGTTGAACAAGTCATGCCTTGTTGACATAGTAGAATACCTCGTTGACCAAGTAGAATGCCTTGTTGAACGAGTCGAATGCCTTGTTGACCAAGTAATGCCTTGTTGAACAAGTCGAATACCTTATTGAACAAGTCGAATGACTTGTTCACCAAGTAATGTCTTATTGAACAAGACGAATGCGTTGTTGAACAAGTGGCATGCCTTGTTGACCAAGTCGAATGCCTTGCTGAACTAGTCGAATGCCTTGTTGACCAAGTAATGCCTTGTTGAACAAGTCGAATGCCTTGCTGAACAAGTTGAATGCCTTGTTGAACAAGTCGAATGCCTTGTGAACAAGTCGAAGACCTTGTTGAATAAGTCGAATGCTTTATTGACCAAGTCAAGCCTTGTTGAACAAGTAGAATGCCTTGTCGAACAACTTGAACGCCTTGTTGAACAGCCGAATGCCTTGTTGAACATGCTAAAAGCCTTGTTGACAATGTCGAATGCCTTGTTGAACAATTCGAATGCCTTGTTGACCAAGTCGATGCCTTGTTGACTAAGTAATGCCTTGTTGAACAAGTCGAATGCCTTGTTGACCAAGTCGAATGCCTTATGGACCAATTAGAATGCCTTGTTGAACAAGTGGAATGTCATGTTGACTAAGTGATGCCTTGTTGAACAAGTCAAATGGCTTATCGAAATAGTCGAATGTCTTGTCGACTAAGTCATGCCTTGTTGACCAAGATGACTGCCTTGTTGTCCAAGTAATGCCTTGTTGGACAAGTCGAATGTTTTGTGAACAAGTCGAATGCCTTTTTGAACCTGTCGAATTCCTTGTTTACCAAGTCAAATGCCTTGTTGAAAATGTAATGCCTTGTTGAACAAGTCGAATGCCTTGTGGACCATGTCATGCCTTGTTGGCCAAGTAGGATGGCTTGTTCAATTAGTCGAATGTCTTATTGAACAAGTAAAATGCCCTTTACCCCTTGTTGACCAAGTCGAATGCCCTTTTGAAGAAGTAGAATGAATTGTTGAAAAAATTGAATGCATTGTTGACCAAGTCGAATGACTTGTTTACCAAGTCAAATGCCTTGTTGACAAAGTAATGCCTTGTTGAACAAGTCGAATGCCTTGTTGACCAAGTAATGCCTTGTTGAACAAGTCATGCCTTGTTGACTTAGTAGAATACCTCGTTGACCAAGTAGAATGCCTTGTTGAACGAGTCGAATGCCTTGTTGACCAAGTAATGCCTTGTTGAACAAGTCGAATACCTTATTGAACAAGTCGAATGACTTGTTCACCAAGTAATGTCTTATTGAACAAGACGAATGCGTTGTTGAACAAGTGGCATGCCTTGTTGACCAAGTCGAATGCCTTGCTGAACTAGTCGAATGCCTTGTTGACCAAGTAATGCCTTGTTGAACAAGTCGAATGCCTTGCTGAACAAGTTGAATGCCTTGTTGAACAAGTCGAATGCCTTGTGAACAAGTCGAAGACCTTGTTGAATAAGTCGAATGCTTTATTGACCAAGTCAAGCCTTGTTGAACAAGTAGAATGCCTTGTCGAACAAGTTGAACGCCTTGTTGAACAGCCGAATGCCTCGTTGAACATGCTAAAAGCCTTGTTGACAATGTCGAATGCCTTGTTGAACAAGTCGAATGCCTTGTTGACCAATTAAAATGCTTTGTTGATTCGGCTACATTGCTTCGACCGTTGATGAGACGGTGATACGGATGACTCTTTTTTCTATTGCGGATGATAAGGCATCAGGACCTGATGGCTTCACCTATGCATTTTATAAGGTTGCGTGGCCTATTATTGGTACTGATATCTGTGAAGCTATTGAGGATTTTTTCCGTACGGGACACCTTCTTCTTGAGCTGAATTCTACACTTCTTACGCTTATCCCTAAGTGTGAATCACCGCGTCGAGCTGCTGATTTTCGGCATATTTCTTGCTGTAATGTGCTTTACAAGATCATCTCAAAGATCTTGGCGAACAGAATGAAGGAGTTTCCTCCTGGATTGGTGGACACATCCCATACTTCCTTTATTCCTGGTCGAAGAATTAGTGATAATATTTTTTTGGCACAGGAGGTTTGCTCTGGTTATCATAATCGGAGTTTACCGGCGCGGGTTACTTTTAAGGTCGATCTGGCGAAGGCTTATGATAAAGTGGAATGAGATTTCCTACTTTATGTCCTTGAGGCTATGGGATTCCCGCGGCAATTCCGTACGTGGGTAGGGGAGTGTCTTACGACTACGTACTTCTCGGTTAATATAAATGGCCGTTCGGAGGGCTATTTTCCGGGAAGGAGGAGACTTCGCCAGGGGGACCCTATTTCCCCATATCTATTTACCCTAACCATGGAGGTTCTTCATGGTATTCTGCGACGTAAGATACTTATGGAGGGGCGATTTACCTTCCATTGGCGGTGGGAACCAATTAGGCTATTCATGCTTACTTTTGCTGATGATCTATTATTGTTTAGCCATGTGGATGTTTCATCTGTGCAGCTTTTTCGAGATGGTTTGGAGGAATTCTCTACTCTATCGGGATTATAGGCCAATCCTTGCAGGAGTGAAATGTTCTTGTCAAAGCGGGCGAGTAGACAAGCTACTCTACTAGCTTCTATTATGGGCTTCCCACATGGAGCTCTACCGGTTCGCTATTTGGGGATTTCGCTGATTACATCGCGTCTGACTATTCGGGATTGCGATCCACTTCTTCAGCTTATGGATAAACGGCTGGGCTCCTGGCTGAATCGCTCTTTATCATATGCTGGTCGAGTGCAGTTAATACGGTCGGTTCTCGCTGCATTGCACATTTACTGGTCTGGCGTACTCCTGTTACCTAAAGGGGTAATACGGGCGATTGAGCAGCGGATGAGGAATTTCCTTTAGGAAGGGACAGCGGCTAAAGTTGCTTGGGCGGATATTTGTTTTCCAGTAATGGAGGGTGGTTTGGGGATTCGATCGATTATGGATGATAATAGAGCACTTCTTCTTAAGCACCTTTGGAGCATTTTGACAGGTGACCCAAATTCTATTTGGGTAAATTGGCTATTACGTACGAGGTTACATACTAGATCGATCTGGACTATTACGACGGCTTCTTAGTGGGCTTGGAGTTGGAAGAAACTTCTTAAGTTGCGGCCGCTTTTACGATCTTTGATTAGCTTCCGGATTGGTAATGGGGAATCTATTTTGTTATGGTAGGATCCATAGCTTAATAATGATCCTCTGATGGGGCAATTTCCGCGGAGCCCGTTGGTGATGGGTCTCCCGACTGATGTTGGCTTGAGTCGGGTGATTGGTAGAGATGGGTGGAGATGGCCATCCCAATCTTCGATAGAGTATATTATGATTCAACCACTGCTCTCGAACATTCAGCCGATGGCGGCCGATTCGTATCTGGCTTGAGACATCCACTGGACTATTTACCCCTATATCTGCCCGGAATGCTATACAGATACGACATCATCCGGTGCATTGGGATGGGCTGTTTGGGGACGTATTGCGAGTCCCTCGTTATGAGTTTATCCGTTGGCTTGCTATACGGGAACGTTTAGCAACAAGGGATAAACCGTGGGTTGCATGCAAGGCCAATTCGAATGCATGTCTATTGTGTAATTCTGGTGCTCTTGAGACAATCAATCACTTGTTTCTTTATTGTCCTTATTCTACCAGGTGCTTGAGGCGACTTAGACAGTAGATACGGATTATCTGACCGTATAGGGATTGGCAGATGAGTATTCGATGGGCTGCATTCCGCTGGAAAGGAAGGCATTTACAGTATTCTGCATATCGGCATATCCTGGCGTCTGTTATTGTGACGACCCTCATTTTCTAAATATAATTAGTGGCGGATTTTTCGCAACGAAAGCCGAGGAAAAACCCATTTTTTTAAAAAAACATATTATTTTATTTTTTTTTTAAAACAAAAGTATTTCACACAAATATTTTAAAACATCGTAAAAAGGGATAGCGTTTCCAAAAGTCAAAATAGCATAACAACGCTCCACAGGTCTTCATCCATGTACCGCTCCGCTCTCGAAAGCCCATGGAGTCACCGCCGCCAGCCCATCTCAACCGCGACGTTCATCGACGTCGGGCTCAGTCATACCTACAACACGCAAACAAATGAGCAATTGCCCAGTAGGTAAAACATGCATGAATGCAATATGCGCTCAAGTCCCATCCCAACTCATCTCCCAATAAATGCACGCTCGACTCTCATCTCGCTTCCTAATAAATATAAATCAGGGCCCAAGGTCGGTATAGCCACTTCGCGCGCATACCAAAATCAATAAATCAAATCCCGAGCCAGGAGTCCGCCCCCGGATAGCCTACGCTGTCAACACAGGTCGCTCCTTTCCGAGTCCCCTCCGGCTCCGGCGGTGCCCACGCTAGTAGTGTACTCCCGGAGCATCCTCCTGCTAGGTCGCCCCTTCCGCCGATCGGACAGTCACATGCCAACAGGGTACCCCGGGTCGCCCCCTGCTAGTCAGTTCTGTCTCGACAATACACACACTGATAGGGTACCCCAGGTCGCCCCCTATCAAGTCACGCTGCTAGGTGTACTAATACCAACCTTCAACTCTACAAACGACTCGACCGCCAATATCGGCAAAAATCTACCCCGCTTATCGGCATTGTAAAGTGCCACCGTATCAACCCGGTTATCACCTCTCAGACTATCATGAAATGCATATGGCGTGCACATAAAAAAAAAATATGTAAGATATAAGGAACATGCCATGTTTCAAAAAGTAAAGGTCCCATGTAATTGGGGATCCACGCCTTTAGGCATGCACACACATACAAACAAGAAATTCGGCCTCGCCCGTGAGGAAAACCCGCACTTAAGCGCAAGGTGTCCGCACGCTTGCTCGAGAAACCCGTGTAGTCGAAAAAGGGCGCATGCCGGCCATAGTGCGCGGCGCTGGCGTCCGCAGCGCCGGCCTGATTGCCTTTGCGCCGGCCCTCCATGGCGTGGGACGCCGAGCGTGGGGTGCGCGTACGTTCACGGGGTGCGAGTGCGGTGCTGCGCGCACAGTGCTGCCGTAACCGCGGCGCTGGGCGTGCTGCCGCAGCGCAGCGTGCGCGCGCGGTCCGGTGCAGGCTGCAGCTGTGCGGGCTGCAGTGTGGGCTGCTGTGCGGGCTGCAGCTGCTGTAGATCAGCGTGCGCGCGCGGCGCTGTGCGCGCTGGGCTGCCGTAGCCGCGGCGCTGGGCGTGCTGCCGCAGCGCAGCGTGCGCGCGCGGTGCGGTGTGGGCTGCGGCTGTGCGGGCTGCAGCTGCTGTAGATCAGCGTGCGCGCGCTGTGCTGTGCGCGCTGTGCTGCCGCAGCGCAACGTACGCGTGCGGCAGCTGCAGGGCGCGCGCGACCAAAGCGCACGCCGTGCTTGTTTCGACCCGTTCCGAAATTTTCTATGCAACCTATGTTCTCATTTGATTCTAACATGAACTTATCACATATAAATACTCCAAATCACACGCATAATTATATGAACCTCGCGTTTGCGTATTGTAGGTGCGTTTCACCTACCTTTCCTCCGAAGATTAGCTAATGTTTCGACTAATTTCGGATCCTCGCACGCGAAATCGCTTTGGACTTCTTTGGCCTTTCTTCCTTAATTTCTTTTTCTCTTCTTTCTTTCCTCCTTTCTTTCCTTCCCTTTCTTTTCTCTCCTTTCTCACGTCCTTCTCTTCTTTTTTTTTATTAAGGTGTTTGATTGAGTTATATCTTTTTTTATACTTAGGAGGTACATATATATATATAAAATATTTGTCTAAAGGTGACTTATTAATGATTAAGCTACAATCATTCACATTAATGATTAAGCTACAATCATTGAAGTTTATTTATTGCACTTAAAATCCTAACTTGATTCCTTATCACTTCTTAGTCCCTTTATTATAATTATTTTTCCTTACCCAAAAGTATTCTAATTTTTAATTTTGGTCCTTAAATTTTTGGCTCCCTTCCAAAATAATTATTTAAGCTCCTTTTCGAAAATTACTACTTATTTTACATCTTAATAACTTACATAAATCCCGATTAAATTTTAACGGGTATTACAGTTATTTCTCACATCTGGGCAGAGAAGAATCATAGATGGACGGATGCTAGGAGGAAACATCCAGATGTTCTTGTTGATGATGTTTTGGGTGTACTTCTTATGCATTTACCCTTATTGTCGAGTAGGTTTTTGTTGCAATGTTGTGCTGTACGTCGTGTGTGGCGTATTGCTTGGTAGTATTGCTGTGTTTGGGGTAGTCTGAGAGAGAATGGATGATGTATTATTTTTTTGCCTATTTATTTAGTGACCTTTTACCAAAAAAAATGCCTTGTTAAACATTCTAAATGCCTTGTTGACCAAGTCGAATACATTGTTGAACAAGTCGAATGCCTTGTTGACCAAGTCGAATGTGTTGTTGAACAAGTCGAATGCCTTGTTGAACAAGTGGAATCCCTTGTTGACTAAGTGATGCCTTGTTGAACAAGTCGAATGCCTTATCGAAATAGTCGAATGTGTCTTGTCGACCAAGTCATGCCTTGTTGACGAAGTCTAATGCCTTGTTGAACAAGTCGCACACCTTGTTGAGCAAGTCGAATGCCTTGTTGTCCAAGTAATGCCTTGTTGAACAAGTCGAATGCTTTGTGAACAAGTCGAATGCTTTGTGAACAAGTCGAATGCCTTATTGAACCAGTTGAATGCCTTGTCTACCAAGTCAAATGCATTGTTGACAAAGTAATGCCTTGTTGAACAAGTTGAATGCCTTGTTGACCAAGTAATGCATTGTTGAACAAGTCGAATACCTTGTTCACCAAGTCATGCCTTCATTCTACTTGGTCAACAAGGCAAGACAGTGTCAAAATACATTCGAATTGTTCAACAAGGCAATATACTTGGTCAACAAGTTATTACTTGGTAAACAAGACATTAGACTTGTTCAGCAAGGCATTCGACTTGGTCAACCACGCACTCGACTTGTTCAAAAATACATTACTTGGTCAACTAGGTATTTGAGTTGTTAATATGAGATTTGACTTGTTCAAAAGGGCATTCGACTTGGTCAACAAGGCATTCAACTTGGTCAACAAGGCATTCGACTTGTTCAACAAGGCATTCGACTTGGTCAACAAGGCATTCCACATGTTCAACAAGGCATTCTACTAGGTCAACAAGACATGACTTGGTCAACAAAGCATTCGACCTGTTCTATCTACTTGTTCAACAAGGCATTACTTGGTCAACGAGACACTTGACTTGGTCAACAAGGCATTCGACTTGGTCGACAAGGTATTCAACTTGTTAAAAGGGCATTCGACTTGGTCAACAACGCATTCGACTTGGTCAACACGGCATTCGACTTGTTCAAAAGGGCATTCGACTTTGTCAACAATGAATTTGACTTGGTCAACAAGGCATTCAGCTTGGTCAACAAGGCAGTCAGCTTGTTTAACTAGGAACTCAACTTTTTCAACAAAGCAGTTGAGTTGTTCAAACATTTGACTTGTTAAAAAGGGCATTCGACTTGTTCAACAAGGCTTTCGACTTGTTCAACAAAGCATTTGACTTTAGTCAGCAAGGCATTTGAGTTGTTCAGAAAGACATTTTACTTGTTCAAAAGGGCATTCGACTTGGTCAACATGGCATCGACTTTTTCAACAATGCATTCGACTGATTCAACAAGGAATTCTACATGGTCAAGAAGGCATCGACTTGTTCAACAAGGCATTCTACTTGGTCAACAAGGCATTCAACTCGTTCAACAAGGCATTCTATTTCGTAAATAAGGCATGACTTGTTCAACAAGGCATTCGTCTTGGTTAAGAAGGCACTTGACTTGTTCATTAAGACATTACCTAGTCAACAAGGCATTCTACTTGGTCGAAAGGCATTCTACTTTGTCAACAAGGCATGCGTTGGTCAACAAGGCATGACTTGGTGAACAACGCATTCGACTTATTCAACAACGCATTCAACTTGGTTAATAAGGCACTCGACTTGTTCAACAAGGCATTCTACTTGGTCAACAAGGCAAGAGAGTGTCGACAAGACACGACATGTTCAACAAGGCATTCTACTTGGTCAATAAGGTATTACTTTGTAATGAAGACATTCGACTTATTCAGCAAGGCATTCGACTTGGTCAACAAGACACTCGACTTGTTAAAAATACATTACTTGGGCAACAAGGTATTTAAGTTGTTAACAAGAGATTGGACTTGTTCAAAAGGGTATTCGATTTGGTCAACAAGGCATTCCACTTGGTCAACAAGGCATTTGACTTGTTCAACAAGGCATTCGACTTGGTCAACAAGGCACTCGACTGGTACAACATGGCGTTCTACTTGTTCAACAAGGCATTCTACTAGGTCAACAAGCCATGACTGGGTCGACAAGGCATGACCTTCTCAACAAGCATTTGACCTGTTCAACAAGGCATTTCGACTTGGTCAACAAGGCATTTGATTTGTTTACTAAGACAGTCGACTTGTCCAAAGAGGCATTCGACTTGGTCAACAAGGCATTCGACTTGGTGAACAAGGCATTCAACTTGTTAACCAAAGCATTCGACTTGGTCAAAAAGGCATTCGACTTCTTCAACAAGGCACTCGACTTGTTCACCAAAGCATTTGAGTTGTTCCAACATTCGACTTGTTAAAAAGGGGATTCGATTTGTTCAACAAAGCATTTGAGTTGTTCAGAAATGTATTCTACTTGTTCAAAAGGCCATTTGACTTGGTCAACATGGCATCGACTTGTTCAACAAGTCATTCTACTTGGTCAACATTGCATTCAACTTGTTCAACAAGGCATTCTACTGTAGATCAGCGTGCGCGCGCGGCGCTGTGCGCGCTAGGCTGCCGTAGCCGCGGCGCTGGGCGTGCTGCCGCAGCGCAGCGTGCGCGCGCGGTGCGGTGTGGGCTGCGGCTGTGCGGGCTGCAGCTGCTGTAGATCATCGTGCGCGCGCTGTGCTGTGCGCGCTGTGCTGCCGCAGCGCAACGTACGCGTGCGGCAGCTGCAAGGCGCGCGCGACCAAAGCGCACGCCGTGCTTGTTTCGACCCGTTCCGAAATTTTCTATGCAACCTATGTTCTCATTTGATTCTAACATGAACTTATCACATATAAATACTCCAAATCACACGCATAATTATATGAACCTCGCGTTTGCGTATTGTAGGTGCGTTTCACCTACCTTTCCTCCGAAGATTAGCTAATGTTTCGACTAATTTCGGATCCTCGCACGCGAAATCGCTTTGGACTTCTTTGGCCTTTCTTCCTTAATTTCTTTTTCTCTTCTTTCTTTCCTCCTTTCTTTCCTTCCCTTTCTTTTCTCTCCTTTCTCACGTCCTTCTCTTCTTTTTTTTTTTATTAAGGTGTTTGATTGAGTTATATCTTTTTTATACTTAGGAGGTACATATATATATATAAAATATTTGTCTAAAGGTGACTTATTAATGATTAAGCTACAATCATTCACATTAATGATTAAGCTACAATCATTGAAGTTTGTTTATTGCACTTCAAATCCTAACTTGATTCCTTATCACTTCTTAGTCCCTTTATTATAATTATTTTTCCTTCCCAAAAGTTTTCTAATTTTTAATTTTGGTCCTTAAATTTTTGGCTCCCTTCCAAAATAATTATTTAAGCTCCTTTTCGAAAATTACTACTTATTTTACATCTTAATAACTTACATAAATCCCGATTAAATTTTAACGGGTATTACATCCTCCCCCCCTTAAACGAATTTCGTCCCCGAAATTACTCCAAATAGAATAACTCGGGATAACGATCTCTCATATCATCTTCTCGTTCCCAAGTGGCTTCCTCAACTGATTGACTCCGCCACAACATTTTTACGAGGGGAATGGTCTTGTTTCGTAATCGTTTGGTTTCTCGCGCCAAAATCTCCACGGGTTGCTCCTCATAACTCAAATCTGGCTTAAGTTGGAGGTGAAGATTCTCGTCCCTCAGTACATGACTCGGATCGGAAACGTACTTTCGCAATGTCGACACGTGGAAGACGTCATGTACTTGTGCCAATGATGTTGGTAGCTCCAGCTGATATGCAACTTTGCCAACTCTTTTTAGTATTCGAAAAGGTCCGATATATCTCGGACTCAACTTCCCTTTTTGCCCAAACCTCTTTACACCCTTCATGGGTGATATCTTCAAAAACACTTGATCTCCTTCCGCAAACTCCAATGGCCTTCGTCTCTTATCGGCGTAGCTCTTTTGTCGACTCTGAGCCGTTCGCATTCGCTCCCGTATTTTTGCTATCGCCTCGGTTGTTTCTCGAACCAGGTCGGGTCCTAAAATCGCTCCTTCGCCAACTTCATTCCAATGCACTGGGGATCGGCATTTACGCCCATATAAGGCTTCGTACGGCGCCATCCCGATCGTGGCATGATAGCTGTTGTTGTAGGCGAACTCAATCAACGGAAGATATCTGCTCCAGTTCCCTTTGAAGTCCAGAACACACGCCCGCAACATGTCCTCGAGAGTTTGGATCGTTCTCTCCGATTGTCCATCTGTCTGAGGATGATAGGCTGTACTGAATGAAAGTTTAGTACCCATCGCTTTTTGTAGACTCATCCAGAATTTAGACAGAAATCTCGAATCCCGATCCGAGACAATCGAAGATGGAATACCGTGAAGTCGAACTATCTCCTGAATATATAGTTCGGCATATCGTTCTATGGTAAAGGTCGAGCTGATCGGCAGAAAATGAGCCGATTTGGTTAACCGATCAATAATTACCCAAACGGCGTCGTGGCCCTTAAGAGTTTTCGGCAGGCCCACGACAAAATCCATTGTGATATGATCCCACTTCCACTCGGGAATTGATAATGGTTGTAACATTCCTGCCGGCCTTTGATGTTCAGCTTTCACCTGTTGACAAGTTAGACATTTACTTACAAATGTCGCCACGTCTCGTTTCATCCCTGGCCACCAATAATTAGTTCGCAAATCCCGATACATCTTTGTCGCACCGGGGTGTACAGAGTAGACCGTAGCATGCACTTCCGTCATTATTGTCCTTCGCAGCTCTTCGTCAATAGGCACGTACAAACGATTTTTAAAGCGTAGGCTCCCGTCCTCTCGGACCTTGAAATCGGATGGCACTTCTTTCGCGAGTTCGTTTTTCACCTTTAGATATAGTTCGTCCGTTTCTTGAGCATGCTTAATTCGTTCCAGCAACGTGGGTTGAAGTGTTAAAGTCGTCATCTTCATTTCGACTTCGCCAAGATTGATCACCTCCACTTCCAGTTGCTGTAGCTCGGTATTCACGACTTTCCTACTTAGAGCGTCGGCGACAACGTTTGCCTTGCCCGGATGGTAGTTGATTACGCAGTCGTAGTCCTTCACCAATTCTAGCCAACGTCGCTGTCGCATATTTAGTTCTTTCTGTGTAAAAAAATATTTCAGGCTTTTATGATCGGTGTAGATTTCACACCGTTCACCATACAGATAGTGCCTCCAGATTTTCAGGGCGAACACCACTGCGGCAAGTTCCAGGTCATGCGTGGGATAATTCTTCTCGTATTCCTTCAATTGGCGAGAAGCATATGCAATTACCTTCCCGTTTTGCATCAGCACGCATCCCAAACCATTCTTCGAGGCATCGCTATAAACAGTGAATCCACCAGTCCCCGAAGGAATAGTCAGGACTGGGGCTGAGGTAAGTCGTCGTTTCAGCTCCTGGAAACTCTGCTCACAAGAATCAGTCCATATAAATGGAACGTTCTTCCTGGTCAGGTTCGTCAGGGTCGAAGCAATGCTAGAGAAATCCGCGATAAATTTACGGTAATATCCAGCGAGTCCTAAGAAGCTTCGAACCTCAGTAGGAGTAGTCGGACGTGGCCAATTATTTACAGCTTCGATTTTGCTAGGGTCCACCGAAATTCCATTTCCCGAAATAACGTGCCCCAAGAAAGCCACTTGTTCAAGCCAAAACTCGCACTTCTTGAATTTGGCGAATAGCTTCTTCTCCCGCAATATTCCTAAGACCGCTCTGAGGTGTCCTTCGTGCTCCTCTCGGTTCTTAGAATAAACAAGAATATCATCAATAAAGACGATAACAAACTGGTCTAGGAATTCTTTGAATACCGGTTCATTAGATCCATGAAAGCAGCAGGCGCATTCGTCAATCCAAACGGCATAACCAAGAATTCGTAATGGCCGTACCGTGTGCTGAATGCCGTCTTCGGAACATCTGCTTCTCGGATTTTAAGTTGATGATACCCCGAACGCAAATCAATTTTTGAGAAAACCGTAGCTCCTTGCAATTGATCGAACAGGTCATCGATTCGCGGCAACGGGTATTTATTCTTGATCGTAATTTTATTTAATTCACGATAATCGATGCACAATCTCATCGACCCGTCCTTCTTCTTTACGAATAGAACTGGAGCTCCCCATGGCGAGAAACTCGGTTGGATAAACCCCTTTTGTAGTAGTTCATCCAGTTGTTCCTTCAATTCCCGCAATTCGTTAGGCGCCAAACGATAGGGGGCTTTAGAAATCGGGGCTGCCCCCGGAATAAGATCAATGGTAAACTGGATTTCCCGATCAGACGGTAAACCCGGAAGATCATCGGGAAATACATCGGAAAATTCATTCACCACAGGCACCTCAGGGAGATTAGGTGGAGAGGTCTCATCGGCATTTAAAGTAGCAAGTCGGGAAATTTTGCTTCGAGTGGCCTTCCCCGAGAAAACAAAGACATCCCCGTGAGGTAAATGAAATTCAACTATTTTCCGGTAACAATCTATCAGCGCACCATACTTAGAGAGCCAATCCATCCCGAAAATGTTGTCGTAGTCGTTCATCGGGATAACGATCAACCTGGCTTTAAGATTTTTACCTTCAATAATCACCGAACACTCTTCCAACACTTGGTTGGTTCGTGCCGGATCCCCGTGTGGGAAGGTCACTACATAACTACACTCGGATAAGGTAGGAGATATCCCCACCTTCATCACATAATTTGCCGACACAAACGAGTGCGTCGCTCCAGAGTCAATCAAGACAGAGGTGGGTACGTAATAAATTGTTAACGTACCCGTAATCACCGCTGGGTTAGCCTCCGCTTCCTCGTTAGTGAGCGTGAAAACTCGAGCTGGAACCGGCAGTGGTCGCACCGTTGCTGGGGTAGGATTCGCAGTAATCTTCGCCTGACACTCTCGGGCAAAATGTCCCGGATTCCCGCATCGGAAACATTGGATCACCGGTCTGGCTCCAGGGCCGTAGCAATTACCCAAATGAAGTCGCCCACAATTCTGGCATTGTGGAGCAAGGTTCGGAGGTCTAACGGGGACGTTCGCCGGTCCTTGATTAGGTCGCGGTCGCCATTTTTGTTGTCCCTGGCGGTTTTCCGGATGATTAGGCCCTCTTTCAGAAAACTGACGCTTCTTGTCGCCTCCTGGTTGGTTTTCCACCCTTCTTTTCGCCTCGTGCGCCTTTGCAATCCTTGCTTCGGCTAATTAGCCATAATGGCTCGTTCCGCAACCCGAGCATAAGATATCTCGTGAATTCCTGCCATGCTAACATCGCGATAGACCTCGGGTTTGAGGCCCTCCATGAAGCGCTCGATCTTTAGTTCGTCAGTCAACACCATATGTGGCGCAAACCTTGACAATTGCTCAAATTTGCGGATATATTCCGCGACGGTCATCCCTCTTGTTTCAGGTTGATAAACTCGTTCATGCGCAATGCCCGCCCCGTGGCCGTGAAGTACTTGCCTCGAAAGAGCTCCTTGAATCTCTCCCACGTCATTGTAGTAGGGTCCTCCAAAATCTTGACGGTGTCCCACCAAAATCGGGCATCCCCTCGAAGCATGAAAACCGCACATAGGACCTTCTCTTCCTCCGGTACTCGGCTATAAAGGAACATATCGTCTAGCGTGCGCAGCCAGTCCTCTGCCATAGCAGGGTCGGTAGCATCCTCAAAAGTCGGGGGGTTTAGTTTACGAAAACGATCGCCAATAATTTCAACTCGTTCACACGGTGGGGATTTATGATTCTCCACGAGCTCTGTCGATGAATGAGCTCATTGATCTGATCCGACTGGCGTGGATCAGCTCGGTTAGCCTAAGTATAGTAGCGTCTCGTTCGTTCGGTGGGGACTCCGATTCAGTCCTACGGCTAGATTCGCCAATATATTCTCTACGACCCCTCGGCATTTTATCAGGAATATCTACAATTATTTAAAGCACGCAAACACGTCACTAAACTACATAATTACTCAAAACTTTAAAACTTACAGGCAGGGCTAGTTCTCCAGGCTTCCGAGCAGCAGTACATGGACAGTCTACAGAATCTTATAACCTCGCTCTGATACCACCTGTGACGACCCTCATTTTCTAAATATAATTAGTGGCGGATTTTTCGCAACGAAAGCCGAGGAAAAACCCATTTTTTAAAAAAACAATTATTTTATTTTTTTTTAAAACAAAAGTATTTCACACAAATATTTTAAAACATCGTAAAAAGGGATAGCGTTTCCAAAAGTCAAAATAGCATAACAACGCTCCACAGGTCTTCATCCATGTACCGCTCCGCTCTCGAAAGCCCATGGAGTCACCGCCGCCAGCCCATCTCAACCGCGACGTTCATCGACGTCGGGCTCAGTCATACCTACAACACGCAAACAAATGAGCAATTGCCCAGTAGGTAAAACATGCATGAATGCAATATGCGCTCAAGTCCCATCCCAACTCATCTCCCAATAAATGCACGCTCGACTCTCATCTCGCTTCCTAATAAATATAAATCAGGGCCCAAGGTCGGTATAGCCACTTCGCGCGCATACCAAAATCAATAAATCAAATCCCGAGCCAGGAGTCCGCCCCCGGATAGCCTACGCTGTCAACACAGGTCGCTCCTTTCCGAGTCCCCTCCGGCTCCGGCGGTGCCCACGCTAGTAGTGTACTCCCGGAGCATCCTCCTGCTAGGTCGCCCCTTCCGCCGATCGGACAGTCACATGCCAACAGGGTACCCCGGGTCGCCCCCTGCTAGTCAGTTCTGTCTCGACAATACACACACTGATAGGGTACCCCAGGTCGCCCCCTATCAAGTCACGCTGCTAGGTGTACTAATACCAACCTTCAACTCTACAAACGACTCGACCGCCAATATCGGCAAAAATCTACCCCGCTTATCGGCATTGTAAAGTGCCACCGTATCAACCCGGTTATCACCTCTCAGACTATCATGAAATGCATATGGCGTGCACATAAAAAAAAATATGTAAGATATAAGGAACATGCCATGTTTCAAAAAGTAAAGGTCCCATGTAATTGGGGATCCACGCCTTTAGGCAAGCACACACATACAAACAAGAAATTCGGCCTCGCCCGTGAGGAAAACCCGCACTTAAGCGCGAGGTGTCCGCACGCTTGCTCGAGAAACCCGTGTAGTCGAAAAAGGGCGCATGCCGGCCATAGTGCGCGGCGCTGGCGTCCGCAGCGCCGGCCTGATTGCCTTTGCGCCGGCCCTACATGGCGTGGGACGCCGAGCGTGGGGTGCGCGTACGTTCACGGGGTGCGAGTGCGGTGCTGCGCGCACAGTGCTGCCGTAACCGCGGCGCTGGGCGTGCTGCCGCAGCGCAGCGTGCGCGCGCGGTCCGGTGCGGGCTGCTGTGCGGGCTGCAGTGTGGGCTGCTGTGCGGGCTGCAGCTGCTGTAGATCAGCGTGCGCGCGCGGCGCTGTGCGCGCTGGCTGCCGTAGCCGCGGCGCTGGGCGTGCTGCCGCAGCGCAGCGTGCGCGCGCGGTGCGGTGTGGGCTGCGGCTGTGCGGGCTGCAGCTGCTGTAGATCAGCGTGCGCGCGCTGTGCTGTGCGCGCTGTGCTGCCGCAGCGCAACGTACGCGTGCGGCAGCTGCAGGCGCGCGCGACCAAAGCGCACGCCGTGCTTGTTTCGACCCGTTCCGAAATTTTCTATGCAACCTATGTTCTCATTTGATTCTAACATGAACTTATCACATATAAATACTCCAAATCACACGCATAATTATATGAACCTCGCGTTTGCGTATTGTAGGTGCGTTTCACCTACCTTTCCTCCGAAGATTAGCTAATGTTTCGACTAATTTCGGATCCTCGCACGCGAAATCGCTTTGGACTTCTTTGGCCTTTCTTCCTTACTTTCTTTTTCTCTTCTTTCTTTCCTCCTTTCTTTCCTTCCCTTTCTTTTCTCTCCTTTCTCACGTCCTTCTCTTCTTTTTTTTTTATTAAGGTGTTTGATTGAGTTATATCTTTTTTATGCTTAGGAGGTACATATATATATATAAATATTTGTCTAAAGGTGACTTATTAATGATTAAGCTACAATCATTCACATTAATGATTAAGCTACAATCATTGAAGTTTGTTTATTGCACTTAAAATCCTAACTTGATTCCTTATCACTTCTTAGTCCCTTTATTATAATTATTTTTCCTTACCCAAAAGTTTTCTAATTTTTAATTTTGGTCCTTAAATTTTTGGCTCCCTTCCAAAATAATTATTTAAGCTCCTTTTCGAAAATTACTACTTATTTTACGTCTTAATAACTTACATAAATCCCGATTAAATTTTAACGGGTATTACATCCTCCCCCCCTTAAACGAATTTCGTCCCCGAAATTACTCCAAATGGAATAACTCGGGATAACGATCTCTCATATCATCTTCTCGTTCCCAAGTGGCTTCCTCAACTGATTGACTCCGCCACAACATTTTTACGAGGGGAATGGTCTTGTTTCGTAATCGTTTGGTTTCTCGCGCCAAAATCTCCACGGGTTGCTCCTCATAACTCAAATCTGGCTTAAGTTGGAGGTGAAGATTCTCGTCCCTCAGTACATGACTCGGATCGGAAACGTACTTTCGCAATGTCGACACGTGGAAGACGTCATGTACTTGTGCCAATGATGTTGGTAGCTCCAGCTGATATGCAACTTTGCCAACTCTTTTTAGTATTCGAAAAGGTCCGATATATCTCGGACTCAACTTCCCTTTTTGCCCAAACCTCTTTACACCCTTCATGGGTGATATCTTCAAAAACACTTGATCTCCTTCCGCAAACTCCAATGGCCTTCGTCTCTTATCGGCGTAGCTCTTTTGTCGACTCTGAGCCGTTCGCATTCGCTCCCGTATTTTTGCTATCGCCTCGGTTGTTTCTCGAACCAGGTCGGGTCCTAAAATCGCTCCTTCGCCAACTTCATTCCAATGCACTGGGGATCGGCATTTACGCCCATATAAGGCTTCGTACGGCGCCATCCCGATCGTGGCATGATAGCTGTTGTTGTAGGCGAACTCAATCAACGGAAGATATCTGCTCCAGTTCCCTTTGAAGTCCAGAACACACGCCCGCAACATGTCCTCGAGAGTTTGGATCGTTCTCTCCGATTGTCCATCTGTCTGAGGATGATAGGCTGTACTGAATGAAAGTTTAGTACCCATCGCTTTTTGTAGACTCATCCAGAATTTAGACAGAAATCTCGAATCCCGATCCGAGACAATCGAAGATGGAATACCGTGAAGTCGAACTATCTCCTGAATATATAGTTCGGCATATCGTTCTATGGTAAAGGTCGAGCTGATCGGCAGAAAATGAGCCGATTTGGTTAACCGATCAATAATTACCCAAACGGCGTCGTGGCCCTTAAGAGTTTTCGGCAGGCCCACGACAAAATCCATTGTGATATGATCCCACTTCCACTCGGGAATTGATAATGGTTGTAACATTCCTGCCGGCCTTTGATGTTCAGCTTTCACCTGTTGACAAGTTAGACATTTACTTACAAATGTCGCCACGTCTCGTTTCATCCCTGGCCACCAATAATTAGTTCGCAAATCCCGATACATCTTTGTCGCACCGGGGTGTACAGAGTAGACCGTAGCATGCACTTCCGTCATTATTGTCCTTCGCAGCTCTTCGTCAATAGGCACGTACAAACGATTTTTAAAGCGTAGGCTCCCGTCCTCTCGGACCTTGAAATCGGATGGCACTTCTTTCGCGAGTTCGTTTTTCACCTTTAGATATAGTTCGTCCGTTTCTTGAGCATGCTTAATTCGTTCCAGCAACGTGGGTTGAAGTGTTAAAGTCGCCATCTTCATTTCGACTTCGCCAAGATTGATCACCTCCACTTCCAGTTGCTGTAGCTCGGTATTCACGACTTTCCTACTTAGAGCGTCGGCGACAACGTTTGCCTTGCCCGGATGGTAGTTGATTACGCAGTCGTAGTCCTTCACCAATTCTAGCCAACGTCGCTGTCGCATATTTAGTTCTTTCTGTGTAAAAAAATATTTCAGGCTTTTATGATCGGTGTAGATTTCACACCGTTCACCATACAGATAGTGCCTCCAGATTTTCAGGGCGAACACCACTGCGGCAAGTTCCAGGTCATGCGTGGGATAATTCTTCTCGTATTCCTTCAATTGGCGAGAAGCATATGCAATTACCTTCCCGTTTTGCATCAGCACGCATCCCAAACCATTCTTCGAGGCATCGCTATAAACAGTGAATCCACCAGTCCCCGAAGGAATAGTCAGGACTGGGGCTGAGGTAAGTCGTCGTTTCAGCTCCTGGAAACTCTGCTCACAAGAATCAGTCCATATAAATGGAACGTTCTTCCTGGTCAGGTTCGTCAGGGTCGAAGCAATGCTAGAGAAATCCGCGATAAATTTACGGTAATATCCAGCGAGTCCTAAGAAGCTTCGAACCTCAGTAGGAGTAGTCGGACGTGGCCAATTATTTACAGCTTCGATTTTGCTAGGGTCCACCGAAATTCCATTTCCCGAAATAACGTGCCCCAAGAAAGCCACTTGTTCAAGCCAAAACTCGCACTTCTTGAATTTGGCGAATAGCTTCTTCTCCCGCAATATTCCTAAGACCGCTCTGAGGTGTCCTTCGTGCTCCTCTCGGTTCTTAGAATAAACAAGAATATCATCAATAAAGACGATAACAAACTGGTCTAGGAATTCTTTGAATACCGGTTCATTAGATCCATGAAAGCAGCAGGCGCATTCGTCAATCCAAACGGCATAACCAAGAATTCGTAATGGCCGTACCGTGTGCTGAATGCCGTCTTCGGAACATCTGCTTCTCGGATTTTAAGTTGATGATACCCCGAACGCAAATCAATTTTTGAGAAAACCGTAGCTCCTTGCAATTGATCGAACAGGTCATCGATTCGCGGCAACGGGTATTTATTCTTGATCGTAATTTTATTTAATTCACGATAATCGATGCACAATCTCATCGACCCGTCCTTCTTCTTTACGAATAGAACTGGAGCTCCCCATGGCGAGAAACTCGGTTGGATAAACCCCTTTTGTAGTAGTTCATCCAGTTGTTCCTTCAATTCCCGCAATTCGTTAGGCGCCAAACGATAGGGGGCTTTAGAAATCGGGGCTGCCCCCGGAATAAGATCAATGGTAAACTGGATTTCCCGATCAGACGGTAAACCCGGAAGATCATCGGGAAATACATCGGAAAATTCATTCACCACAGGCACCTCAGGGAGATTAGGTGGAGAGGTCTCATCGGCATTTAAAGTAGCAAGTCGGGAAATTTTGCTTCGAGTGGCCTTCCCCGAGAAAACAAAGACATCCCCGTGAGGTAAATGAAATTCAACTATTTTCCGGTAACAATCTATCAGCGCACCATACTTAGAGAGCCAATCCATCCCGAAAATGATGTCGTAGTCGTTCATCGGGATAACGATCAACCTGGCTTTAAGATTTTTACCTTCAATAATCACCGAACACTCTTCCAACACTTGGTTGGTTCGTGCCGGATCCCCGTGTGGGAAGGTCACTACATAACTACACTCGGATAAGGTAGGAGATATCCCCACCTTCATCACATAATTTGCCGACACAAACGAGTGCGTCGCTCCAGAGTCAATCAAGACAGAGGTGGGTACGTAATAAATTGTTAACGTACCCGTAATCACCGCTGGGTTAGCCTCCGCTTCCTCGTTAGTGAGCGTGAAAACTCGAGCTGGAACCGGCAGTGGTCGCACCGTTGCTGGGGTAGGATTCGCAGTAATCTTCGCCTGACACTCTCGGGCAAAATGTCCCGGATTCCCGCATCGGAAACATTGGATCACCGGTCTGGCTCCAGGGCCGTAGCAATTACCCAAATGAAGTCGCCCACAATTCTGGCATTGTGGAGCAAGGTTCGGAGGTCTAACGGGGACGTTCGCCGGTCCTTGATTAGGTCGCGGTCGCCATTTTTGTTGTCCCTGGCGGTTTTCCGGATGATTAGGCCCTCTTTCAGAAAACTGACGCTTCTTGTCGCCTCCTGGTTGGTTTTCCACCCTTCTTTTCGCCTCGTGCGCCTTTGCAATCCTTGCTTCGGCTAATTTAGCCATAATGGCTCGTTCCGCAACCCGAGCATAAGATATCTCGTGAATTCCTGCCATGCTAACATCGCGATAGACCTCGGGTTTGAGGCCCTCCATGAAGCGCTCGATCTTTAGTTCGTCAGTCAACACCATATGTGGCGCAAACCTTGACAATTGCTCAAATTTGCGGATATATTCCGCGACGGTCATCCCTCTTGTTTCAGGTTGATAAACTCGTTCATGCGCAATGCCCGCCCCGTGGCCGTGAAGTACTTGCCTCGAAAGAGCTCCTTGAATCTCTCCCACGTCATTGTAGTAGGGTCCTCCAAAATCTTGACGGTGTCCCACCAAAATCGGGCATCCCCTCGAAGCATGAAAACCGCACATAGGACCTTCTCTTCCTCCGGTACTCGGCTATAAAGGAACATATCGTCTAGCGTGCGCAGCCAGTCCTCTGCCATAGCAGGGTCGGTAGCATCCTCAAAAGTCGGGGGGTTTAGTTTACGAAAACGATCGCCAATAATTTCAACTCGTTCACACGGTGGGGATTTATGATTCTCCGACGAGCTCTGTCGATGAATGAGCTCATTGATCTGATCCGACTGGCGTGGGATCAGCTCGGTTAGCCTAAGTATAGTAGCGTCTCGTTCGTTCGGTGGGGACTCCGATTCAGTCCTACGGCTAGATTCGCCAATATATTCTCTACGACCCCTCGGCATTTTATCAGGAATATCTACAATTATTTAAAGCACGCAAACACGTCACTAAACTACATAATTACTCAAAACTTTAAAACTTACAGGCAGGGCTAGTTCTCCAGGCTTCCGAGCAGCAGTACATGGACAGTCTACAGAATCTTATAACCTCGCTCTGATACCACCTGTGACGACCCTCATTTTCTAAATATAATTAGTGGCGGATTTTTCGCAACGAAAGCCGAGGAAAAACCCATTTTTTAAAAAAAACATATTATTATTTTTTTTTTAAAACAAAAGTATTTCACACAAATATTTTAAAACATCGTAAAAAGGGATAGCGTTTCCAAAAGTCAAAATAGCATAACAACGCTCCACAGGTCTTCATCCATGTACCGCTCCGCTCTCGAAAGCCCATGGAGTCACCGCCGCCAGCCCATCTCAACCGCGACGTTCATCGACGTCGGGCTCAGTCATACCTACAACACGCAAACAAATGAGCAATTGCCCAGTAGGTAAAACATGCATGAATGCAATATGCGCTCAAGTCCCATCCCAACTCATCTCCCAATAAATGCACGCTCGACTCTCATCTCGCTTCCTAAAAATATAAATCAGGGCCCAAGGTCGGTATAGCCACTTCGCGCGCATACCAAAATCAATAAATCAAATCCCGAGCCAGGAGTCCGCCCCCGGATAGCCTACGCTGTCAACACAGGTCGCTCCTTTCCGAGTCCCCTCCGGCTCCGGCGGTGCCCACGCTAGTAGTGTACTCCCGGAGCATCCTCCTGCTAGGTCGCCCCTTCCGCCGATCGGACAGTCACATGCCAACAGGGTACCCCGGGTCGCCCCCTGCTAGTCAGTTCTGTCTCGACAATACACACACTGATAGGGTACCCCAGGTCGCCCCCTATCAAGTCACGCTGCTAGGTGTACTAATACCAACCTTCAACTCTACAAACGACTCGACCGCCAATATCGGCAAAAATCTACCCCGCTTATCGGCATTGTAAAGTGCCACCGTATCAACCCGGTTATCACCTCTCAGACTATCATGAAATGCATATGGCGTGCACATAAAAAAAAATATGTAAGATATAAGGAACATGCCATGTTTCAAAAAGTAAAGGTCCCATGTAATTGGGGATCCACGCCTTTAGGCAAGCACACACATACAAACAAGAAATTCGGCCTCGCCCGTGAGGAAAACCCGCACTTAAGCGCGAGGTGTCCGCACGCTTGCTCGAGAAACCCGTGTAGTCGAAAAAGGGCGCATGCCGGCCATAGTGCGCGGCGCTGGCGTCCGCAGCGCCGGCCTGATTGCCTTTGCGCCGGCCCTACATGGCGTGGGACGCCGAGCGTGGGGTGCGCGTACGTTCACGGGGTGCGAGTGCGGTGCTGCGCGCACAGTGCTGCCGTAACCGCGGCGCTGGGCGTGCTGCCGCAGCGCAGCGTGCGCGCGCGGTCCGGTGCGGGCTGCTGTGCGGGCTGCAGCTGTGCGGGCTGCAGCTGCTGTAGATCAGCGTGCGCGCGCGGCGCTGTGCGCGCTGGGCTGCCGTAGCCGCGGCGCTGGGCGTGCTGCCGCAGCGCAGCGTGCGCGCGCGGTGCGGTGTGGGCTGCGGCTGTGCGGGCTGCAGCTGCTGTAGATCAGCGTGCGCGCGCTGTGCTGTGCGCGCTGTGCTGCCGCAGCGCAACGTACGCGTGCGGCAGCTGCAGGCGCGCGCGACCAAAGCGCACGCCGTGCTTGTTTCGACCCGTTCCGAAATTTTCTATGCAACCTATGTTCTCATTTGATTCTAACATGAACTTATCACATATAAATACTCCAAATCACACGCATAATTATATGAACCTCGCGTTTGCGTATTGTAGGTGCGTTTCACCTACCTTTCCTCCGAAGATTAGCTAATGTTTCGACTAATTTCGGATCCTCGCACGCGAAATCGCTTTGGACTTCTTTGGCCTTTCTTCCTTACTTTCTTTTTCTCTTCTTTCTTTCCTCCTTTCTTTCCTTCCCTTTCTTTTCTCTCCTTTCTCACGTCCTTCTCTTCTTTTTTTTTTATTAAGGTGTTTGATTGAGTTATATCTTTTTTATGCTTAGGAGGTACATATATATATAAAATATTTGTCTAAAGGTGACTTATTAATGATTAAGCTACAATCATTCACATTAATGATTAAGCTACAATCATTGAAGTTTGTTTATTGCACTTAAAATCCTAACTTGATTCCTTATCACTTCTTAGTCCCTTTATTATAATTATTTTTCCTTACCCAAAAGTTTTCTAATTTTTAATTTTGGTCCTTAAATTTTTGGCTCCCTTCCAAAATAATTATTTAAGCTCCTTTTCGAAAATTACTACTTATTTTACGTCTTAATAACTTACATAAATCCCGATTAAATTTTAACGGGTATTACATCCTCCCCCCCTTAAACGAATTTCGTCCCCGAAATTACTCCAAATGGAATAACTCGGGATAACGATCTCTCATATCATCTTCTCGTTCCCAAGTGGCTTCCTCAACTGATTGACTCCGCCACAACATTTTTACGAGGGGAATGGTCTTGTTTCGTAATCGTTTGGTTTCTCGCGCCAAAATCTCCACGGGTTGCTCCTCATAACTCAAATCTGGCTTAAGTTGGAGGTGAAGATTCTCGTCCCTCAGTACATGACTCGGATCGGAAACGTACTTTCGCAATGTCGACACGTGGAAGACGTCATGTACTTGTGCCAATGATGTTGGTAGCTCCAGCTGATATGCAACTTTGCCAACTCTTTTTAGTATTCGAAAAGGTCCGATATATCTCGGACTCAACTTCCCTTTTTGCCCAAACCTCTTTACACCCTTCATGGGTGATATCTTCAAAAACACTTGATCTCCTTCCGCAAACTCCAATGGCCTTCGTCTCTTATCGGCGTAGCTCTTTTGTCGACTCTGAGCCGTTCGCATTCGCTCCCGTATTTTTGCTATCGCCTCGGTTGTTTCTCGAACCAGGTCGGGTCCTAAAATCGCTCCTTCGCCAACTTCATTCCAATGCACTGGGGATCGGCATTTACGCCCATATAAGGCTTCGTACGGCGCCATCCCGATCGTGGCATGATAGCTGTTGTTGTAGGCGAACTCAATCAACGGAAGATATCTGCTCCAGTTCCCTTTGAAGTCCAGAACACACGCCCGCAACATGTCCTCGAGAGTTTGGATCGTTCTCTCCGATTGTCCATCTGTCTGAGGATGATAGGCTGTACTGAATGAAAGTTTAGTACCCATCGCTTTTTGTAGACTCATCCAGAATTTAGACAGAAATCTCGAATCCCGATCCGAGACAATCGAAGATGGAATACCGTGAAGTCGAACTATCTCCTGAATATATAGTTCGGCATATCGTTCTATGGTAAAGGTCGAGCTGATCGGCAGAAAATGAGCCGATTTGGTTAACCGATCAATAATTACCCAAACGGCGTCGTGGCCCTTAAGAGTTTTCGGCAGGCCCACGACAAAATCCATTGTGATATGATCCCACTTCCACTCGGGAATTGATAATGGTTGTAACATTCCTGCCGGCCTTTGATGTTCAGCTTTCACCTGTTGACAAGTTAGACATTTACTTACAAATGTCGCCACGTCTCGTTTCATCCCTGGCCACCAATAATTAGTTCGCAAATCCCGATACATCTTTGTCGCACCGGGGTGTACAGAGTAGACCGTAGCATGCACTTCCGTCATTATTGTCCTTCGCAGCTCTTCGTCAATAGGCACGTACAAACGATTTTTAAAGCGTAGGCTCCCGTCCTCTCGGACCTTGAAATCGGATGGCACTTCTTTCGCGAGTTCGTTTTTCACCTTTAGATATAGTTCGTCCGTTTCTTGAGCATGCTTAATTCGTTCCAGCAACGTGGGTTGAAGTGTTAAAGTCGCCATCTTCATTTCGACTTCGCCAAGATTGATCACCTCCACTTCCAGTTGCTGTAGCTCGGTATTCACGACTTTCCTACTTAGAGCGTCGGCGACAACGTTTGCCTTGCCCGGATGGTAGTTGATTACGCAGTCGTAGTCCTTCACCAATTCTAGCCAACGTCGCTGTCGCATATTTAGTTCTTTCTGTGTAAAAAAATATTTCAGGCTTTTATGATCGGTGTAGATTTCACACCGTTCACCATACAGATAGTGCCTCCAGATTTTCAGGGCGAACACCACTGCGGCAAGTTCCAGGTCATGCGTGGGATAATTCTTCTCGAATTCCTTCAATTGGCGAGAAGCATATGCAATTACCTTCCCGTTTTGCATCAGCACGCATCCCAAACCATTCTTCGAGGCATCGCTATAAACAGTGAATCCACCAGTCCCCGAAGGAATAGTCAGGACTGGGGCTGAGGTAAGTCGTCGTTTCAGCTCCTGGAAACTCTGCTCACAAGAATCAGTCCATATAAATGGAACGTTCTTCCTGGTCAGGTTCGTCAGGGTCGAAGCAATGCTAGAGAAATCCGCGATAAATTTACGGTAATATCCAGCGAGTCCTAAGAAGCTTCGAACCTCAGTAGGAGTAGTCGGACGTG
Organism: Linderniella brevidens; assembly: GCA_004919715.1. Lineage (NCBI taxonomy): Eukaryota > Viridiplantae > Streptophyta > Magnoliopsida > Lamiales > Linderniaceae > Linderniella > Linderniella brevidens. The sequence goes on along the minus strand of SWDC01000139.1, from coordinate 912,143 downwards.
GCCAATTATTTACAGCTTCGATTTTGCTAGGGTCCACCGAAATTCCATTTCCCGAAATAACGTGCCCCAAGAAAGCCACTTGTTCAAGCCAAAACTCGCACTTCTTGAATTTGGCGAATAGCTTCTTCTCCCGCAATATTCCTAAGACCGCTCTGAGGTGTCCTTCGTGCTCCTCTCGGTTCTTAGAATAAACAAGAATATCATCAATAAAGACGATAACAAACTGGTCTAGGAATTCTTTGAATACCGGTTCATTAGATCCATGAAAGCAGCAGGCGCATTCGTCAATCCAAACGGCATAACCAAGAATTCGTAATGGCCGTACCGTGTGCTGAATGCCGTCTTCGGAACATCTGCTTCTCGGATTTTAAGTTGATGATACCCCGAACGCAAATCAATTTTTGAGAAAACCGTAGCTCCTTGCAATTGATCGAACAGGTCATCGATTCGCGGCAACGGGTATTTATTCTTGATCGTAATTTTATTTAATTCACGATAATCGATGCACAATCTCATCGACCCGTCCTTCTTCTTTACGAATAGAACTGGAGCTCCCCATGGCGAGAAACTCGGTTGGATAAACCCCTTTTGTAGTAGTTCATCCAGTTGTTCCTTCAATTCCCGCAATTCGTTAGGCGCCAAACGATAGGGGGCTTTAGAAATCGGGGCTGCCCCCGGAATAAGATCAATGGTAAACTGGATTTCCCGATCAGACGGTAAACCCGGAAGATCATCGGGAAATACATCGGAAAATTCATTCACCACAGGCACCTCAGGGAGATTAGGTGGAGAGGTCTCATCGGCATTTAAAGTAGCAAGTCGGGAAATTTTGCTTCGAGTGGCCTTCCCCGAGAAAACAAAGACATCCCCGTGAGGTAAATGAAATTCAACTATTTTCCGGTAACAATCTATCAGCGCACCATACTTAGAGAGCCAATCCATCCCGAAAATGATGTCGTAGTCGTTCATCGGGATAACGATCAACCTGGCTTTAAGATTTTTACCTTCAATAATCACCGAACACTCTTCCAACACTTGGTTGGTTCGTGCCGGATCCCCGTGTGGGAAGGTCACTACATAACTACACTCGGATAAGGTAGGAGATATCCCCACCTTCATCACATAATTTGCCGACACAAACGAGTGCGTCGCTCCAGAGTCAATCAAGACAGAGGTGGGTACGTAATAAATTGTTAACGTACCCGTAATCACCGCTGGGTTAGCCTCCGCTTCCTCGTTAGTGAGCGTGAAAACTCGAGCTGGAACCGGCAGTGGTCGCACCGTTGCTGGGGTAGGATTCGCAGTAATCTTCGCCTGACACTCTCGGGCAAAATGTCCCGGCTTCCCGCATCGGAAACATTGGATCACCGGTCTGGCTCCAGGGCCGTAGCAATTACCCAAATGAAGTCGCCCACAATTCTGGCATTGTGGAGCAAGGTTCGGAGGTCTAACGGGGACGTTCGCCGGTCCTTGATTAGGTCGCGGTCGCCATTTTTGTTGTCCCTGGCGGTTTTCCGGATGATTAGGCCCTCTTTCAGAAAACTGACGCTTCTTGTCGCCTCCTGGTTGGTTTTCCACCCTTCTTTTCGCCTCGTGCGCCTTTGCAATCCTTGCTTCGGCTAATTCAGCCATAATGGCTCGTTCCGCAACCCGAGCATAAGATATCTCGTGAATTCCTGCCATGCTAACATCGCGATAGACCTCGGGTTTGAGGCCCTCCATGAAGCGCTCGATCTTTAGTTCGTCAGTCAACACCATATGTGGCGCAAACCTTGACAATTGCGCAAATTTGCGGATATATTCCGCGACGGTCATCCCCTTGTTTCAGGTTGATAAACTCGTTCATGCGCAATGCCCGCCCCGTGGCCGTGAAGTACTTGCCTCGAAAGAGCTCCTTGAATCTCTCCCACGTCATTGTAGTAGGGTCCTCCAAAATCTTGACGGTGTCCCACCAAAATCGGGCATCCCCTCGAAGCATGAAAACCGCACATAGGACCTTCTCTTCCTCCGGTACTCGGCTATAAAGGAACATATCGTCTAGCGTGCGCAGCCAGTCCTCTGCCATAGCAGGGTCGGTAGCATCCTCAAAAGTCGGGGGGTTTAGTTTACGAAAACGATCCCCAATAATTTCAACTCGTTCACACGGTGGGGATTTATGATTCTCCGACGAGCTCTGTCGATGAATGAGCTCATTGATCTGATCCGACTGGCGTTGGATCAGCTCGGTTAGCCTAAGTATAGTAGCGTCTCGTTCGTTCGGTGGGGACTCCGATTCAGTCCTACGGCTAGATTCGCCAATATATTCTCTACGACCCCTCGGCATTTTATCAGGAATATCTACAATTATTTAAAGCACGCAAACACGTCACTAAACTACATAATTACTCAAAACTTTAAAACTTACAGGCAGGGCTAGTTCTCCAGGCTTCCGAGCAGCAGTACATGGACAGTCTACAGAATCTTATAACCTCGCTCTGATACCACCTGTGACGACCCTCATTTTCTAAATATAATTAGTGGCGGATTTTTCGCAACGAAAGCCGAGGAAAAACCCATTTTTTAAAAAAAACATATTATTTTATTTTTTTTTTAAAACAAAAGTATTTCACACAAATATTTTAAAACATCGTAAAAAGGGATAGCGTTTCCAAAAGTCAAAATAGCATAACAACGCTCCACAGGTCTTCATCCATGTACCGCTCCGCTCTCGAAAGCCCATGGAGTCACCGCCGCCAGCCCATCTCAACCGCGACGTTCATCGACGTCGGGCTCAGTCATACCTACAACACGCAAACAAATGAGCAATTGCCCAGTAGGTAAAACATGCATGAATGCAATATGCGCTCAAGTCCCATCCCAACTCATCTCCCAATAAATGCACGCTCGACTCTCATCTCGCTTCCTAATAAATATAAATCAGGGCCCAAGGTCGGTATAGCCACTTCGCGCGCATACCAAAATCAATAAATCAAATCCCGAGCCAGGAGTCCGCCCCCGGATAGCCTACGCTGTCAACACAGGTCGCTCCTTTCCGAGTCCCCTCCGGCTCCGGCGGTGCCCACGCTAGTAGTGTACTCCCGGAGCATCCTCCTGCTAGGTCGCCCCTTCCGCCGATCGGACAGTCACATGCCAACAGGGTACCCCGGGTCGCCCCCTGCTAGTCAGTTCTGTCTCGACAATACACACACTGATAGGGTACCCCAGGTCGCCCCCTATCAAGTCACGCTGCTAGGTGTACTAATACCAACCTTCAACTCTACAAACGACTCGACCGCCAATATCGGCAAAAATCTACCCCGCTTATCGGCATTGTAAAGTGCCACCGTATCAACCCGGTTATCACCTCTCAGACTATCATGAAATGCATATGGCGTGCACATAAAAAAAAATATGTAAGATATAAGGAACATGCCATGTTTCAAAAAGTAAAGGTCCCATGTAATTGGGGATCCACGCCTTTAGGCAAGCACACACATACAAACAAGAAATTCGGCCTCGCCCGTGAGGAAAACCCGCACTTAAGCGCGAGGTGTCCGCACGCTTGCTCGAGAAACCCGTGTAGTCGAAAAAGGGCGCATGCCGGCCATAGTGCGCGGCGCTGGCGTCCGCAGCGCCGGCCTGATTGCCTTTGCGCCGGCCCTACATGGCGTGGGACGCCGAGCGTGGGGTGCGCGTACGTTCACGGGGTGCGAGTGCGGTGCTGCGCGCACAGTGCTGCCGTAACCGCGGCGCTGGGCGTGCTGCCGCAGCGCAGCGTGCGCGCGCGGTCCGGTGCGGGCTGCTGTGCGGGCTGCAGCTGCTGTAGATCAGCGTGCGCGCGCGGTGCTGTGCGCGCTGGCTGCCGTAGCCGCGGCGCTGGGCGTGCTGCCGCAGCGAAGCGTGCGCGCGCGGTGCGGTGTGGGCTGCGGCTGTGCGGGCTGCAGCTGCTGTAGATCGTGCGCGCGCTGTGCTGTGCGCGCTGTGCTGCCGCAGCGCAACGTACGCGTGCGGCAGCTGCAGGCGCGCGCGACCAAAGCGCACGCCGTGCTTGTTTCGACCCGTTCCGAAATTTTCTATGCAACCTATGTTCTCATTTGATTCTAACATGAACTTATCACATATAAATACTCCAAATCACACGCATAATTATATGAACCTCGCGTTTGCGTATTGTAGGTGCGTTTCACCTACCTTTCCTCCGAAGATTAGCTAATGTTTCGACTAATTTCGGATCCTCGCACGCGAAATCGCTTTGGACTTCTTTGGCCTTTCTTCCTTATTTCTTTTTCTCTTCTTTCTTTCCTCCTTTCTTTCCTTCCCTTTCTTTTCTCTCCTTTCTCACGTCCTTCTCTTTTTTTTTTATTAAGGTGTTTGATTGAGTTATATCTTTTTTTATGCTTAGGAGGTACATATATATATATAAAATATTTGTCTAAAGGTGACTTATTAATGATTAAGCTACAATCATTCACATTAATGATTAAGCTACAATCATTGAAGTTTGTTTATTGCACTTAAAATCCTAACTTGATTCCTTATCACTTCTTAGTCCCTTTATTATAATTATTTTTCCTTACCCAAAAGTTTTCTAATTTTTAATTTTGGTCCTTAAATTTTTGGCTCCCTTCCAAAATAATTATTTAAGCTCCTTTTCGAAAATTACTACTTATTTTACGTCTTAATAACTTACATAAATCCCGATTAAATTTTAACGGGTATTACATCCTCCCCCCCTTAAACGAATTTCGTCCCCGAAATTACTCCAAATGGAATAACTCGGGATAACGATCTCTCATATCATCTTCTCGTTCCCAAGTGGCTTCCTCAACTGATTGACTCCGCCACAACATTTTTACGAGGGGAATGGTCTTGTTTCGTAATCGTTTGGTTTCTCGCGCCAAAATCTCCACGGGTTGCTCCTCATAACTCAAATCTGGCTTAAGTTGGAGGTGAAGATTCTCGTCCCTCAGTACATGACTCGGATCGGAAACGTACTTTCGCAATGTCGACACGTGGAAGACGTCATGTACTTGTGCCAATGATGTTGGTAGCTCCAGCTGATATGCAACTTTGCCAACTCTTTTTAGTATTCGAAAAGGTCCGATATATCTCGGACTCAACTTCCCTTTTTGCCCAAACCTCTTTACACCCTTCATGGGTGATATCTTCAAAAACACTTGATCTCCTTCCGCAAACTCCAATGGCCTTCGTCTCTTATCGGCGTAGCTCTTTTGTCGACTCTGAGCCGTTCGCATTCGCTCCCGTATTTTTGCTATCGCCTCGGTTGTTTCTCGAACCAGGTCGGGTCCTAAAATCGCTCCTTCGCCAACTTCATTCCAATGCACTGGGGATCGGCATTTACGCCCATATAAGGCTTCGTACGGCGCCATCCCGATCGTGGCATGATAGCTGTTGTTGTAGGCGAACTCAATCAACGGAAGATATCTGCTCCAGTTCCCTTTGAAGTCCAGAACACACGCCCGCAACATGTCCTCGAGAGTTTGGATCGTTCTCTCCGATTGTCCATCTGTCTGAGGATGATAGGCTGTACTGAATGAAAGTTTAGTACCCATCGCTTTTTGTAGACTCATCCAGAATTTAGACAGAAATCTCGAATCCCGATCCGAGACAATCGAAGATGGAATACCGTGAAGTCGAACTATCTCCTGAATATAAGTTCGGCATATCGTTCTATGGTAAAGGTCGAGCTGATCGGCAGAAAATGAGCCGATTTGGTTAACCGATCAATAATTACCCAAACGGCGTCGTGGCCCTTAAGAGTTTTCGGCAGGCCCACGACAAAATCCATTGTGATATGATCCCACTTCCACTCGGGAATTGATAATGGTTGTAACATTCCTGCCGGCCTTTGATGTTCAGCTTTCACCTGTTGACAAGTTAGACATTTACTTACAAATGTCGCCACGTCTCGTTTCATCCCTGGCCACCAATAATTAGTTCGCAAATCCCGATACATCTTTGTCGCACCGGGGTGTACAGAGTAGACCGTAGCATGCACTTCCGTCATTATTGTCCTTCGCAGCTCTTCGTCAATAGGCACGTACAAACGATTTTTAAAGCGTAGGCTCCCGTCCTCTCGGACCTTGAAATCGGATGGCACTTCTTTCGCGAGTTCGTTTTTCACCTTTAGATATAGTTCGTCCGTTTCTTGAGCATGCTTAATTCGTTCCAGCAACGTGGGTTGAAGTGTTAAAGTCGCCATCTTCATTTCGACTTCGCCAAGATTGATCACCTCCACTTCCAGTTGCTGTAGCTCGGTATTCACGACTTTCCTACTTAGAGCGTCGGCGACAACGTTTGCCTTGCCCGGATGGTAGTTGATTACGCAGTCGTAGTCCTTCACCAATTCTAGCCAACGTCGCTGTCGCATATTTAGTTCTTTCTGTGTAAAAAAATATTTCAGGCTTTTATGATCGGTGTAGATTTCACACCGTTCACCATACAGATAGTGCCTCCAGATTTTCAGGGCGAACACCACTGCGGCAAGTTCCAGGTCATGCGTGGGATAATTCTTCTCGTATTCCTTCAATTGGCGAGAAGCATATGCAATTACCTTCCCGTTTGCATCAGCACGCATCCCAAACCATTCTTCGAGGCATCGCTATAAACAGTGAATCCACCAGTCCCCGAAGGAATAGTCAGGACTGGGGCTGAGGTAAGTCGTCGTTTCAGCTCCTGGAAACTCTGCTCACAAGAATCAGTCCATATAAATGGAACGTTCTTCCTGGTCAGGTTCGTCAGGGTCGAAGCAATGCTAGAGAAATCCGCGATAAATTTACGGTAATATCCAGCGAGTCCTAAGAAGCTTCGAACCTCAGTAGGAGTAGTCGGACGTGGCCAATTATTTACAGCTTCGATTTTGCTAGGGTCCACCGAAATTCCATTTCCCGAAATAACGTGCCCCAAGAAAGCCACTTGTTCAAGCCAAAACTCGCACTTCTTGAATTTGGCGAATAGCTTCTTCTCCCGCAATATTCCTAAGACCGCTCTGAGGTGTCCTTCGTGCTCCTCTCGGTTCTTAGAATAAACAAGAATATCATCAATAAAGACGATAACAAACTGGTCTAGGAATTCTTTGAATACCGGTTCATTAGATCCATGAAAGCAGCAGGCGCATTCGTCAATCCAAACGGCATAACCAAGAATTCGTAATGGCCGTACCGTGTGCTGAATGCCGTCTTCGGAACATCTGCTTCTCGGATTTTAAGTTGATGATACCCCGAACGCAAATCAATTTTTGAGAAAACCGTAGCTCCTTGCAATTGATCGAACAGGTCATCGATTCGCGGCAACGGGTATTTATTCTTGATCGTAATTTTATTTAATTCACGATAATCGATGCACAATCTCATCGACCCGTCCTTCTTCTTTACGAATAGAACTGGAGCTCCCCATGGCGAGAAACTCGGTTGGATAAACCCCTTTTGTAGTAGTTCATCCAGTTGTTCCTTCAATTCCCGCAATTCGTTAGGCGCCAAACGATAGGGGGCTTTAGAAATCGGGGCTGCCCCCGGAATAAGATCAATGGTAAACTGGATTTCCCGATCAGACGGTAAACCCGGAAGATCATCGGGAAATACATCGGAAAATTCATTCACCACAGGCACCTCAGGGAGATTAGGTGGAGAGGTCTCATCGGCATTTAAAGTAGCAAGTCGGGAAATTTTGCTTCGAGTGGCCTTCCCCGAGAAAACAAAGACATCCCCGTGAGGTAAATGAAATTCAACTATTTTCCGGTAACAATCTATCAGCGCACCATACTTAGAGAGCCAATCCATCCCGAAAATGTTGTCGTAGTCGTTCATCGGGATAACGATCAACCTGGCTTTAAGATTTTTACCTTCAATAATCACCGAACACTCTTCCAACACTTGGTTGGTTCGTGCCGGATCCCCGTGTGGGAAGGTCACTACATAACTACACTCGGATAAGGTAGGAGATATCCCCACCTTCATCACATAATTTGCCGACACAAACGAGTGCGTCGCTCCAGAGTCAATCAAGACAGAGGTGGGTACGTAATAAATTGTTAACGTACCCGTAATCACCGCTGGGTTAGCCTCCGCTTCCTCGTTAGTGAGCGTGAAAACTCGAGCTGGAACCGGCAGTGGTCGCACCGTTGCTGGGGTAGGATTCGCAGTAATCTTCGCCTGACACTCTCGGGCAAAATGTCCCGGATTCCCGCATCGGAAACATTGGATCACCGGTCTGGCTCCAGGGCCGTAGCAATTACCCAAATGAAGTCGCCCACAATTCTGGCATTGTGGAGCAAGGTTCGGAGGTCTAACGGGGACGTTCGCCGGTCCTTGATTAGGTCGCGGTCGCCATTTTTGTTGTCCCTGGCGGTTTTCCGGATGATTAGGCCCTCTTTCAGAAAACTGACGCTTCTTGTCGCCTCCTGGTTGGTTTTCCACCCTTCTTTTCGCCTCGTGCGCCTTTGCAATCCTTGCTTCGGCTAATTTAGCCATAATGGCTCGTTCCGCAACCCGAGCATAAGATATCTCGTGAATTCCTGCCATGCTAACATCGCGATAGACCTCGGGTTTGAGGCCCTCCATGAAGCGCTCGATCTTTAGTTCGTCAGTCAACACCATATGTGGCGCAAACCTTGACAATTGCTCAAATTTGCGGATATATTCCGCGACGGTCATCCCTTCTTGTTTCAGGTTGATAAACTCGTTCATGCGCAATGCCCGCCCCGTGGCCGTGAAGTACTTGCCTCGAAAGAGCTCCTTGAATCTCTCCCACGTCATTGTAGTAGGGTCCTCCAAAATCTTGACGGTGTCCCACCAAAATCGGGCATCCCCTCGAAGCATGAAAACCGCACATAGGACCTTCTCTTCCTCCGGTACTCGGCTATAAAGGAACATATCGTCTAGCGTGCGCAGCCAGTCCTCTGCCATAGCAGGGTCGGTAGCATCCTCAAAAGTCGGGGGGTTTAGTTTACGAAAACGATCGCCAATAATTTCAACTCGTTCACACGGTGGGGATTTATGATTCTCCAACGAGCTCTGTCGATGAATGAGCTCATTGATCTGATCCGACTGGCGTTGGATCAGCTCGGTTAGCCTAAGTATAGTAGCGTCTCGTTCGTTCGGTGGGGACTCCGATTCAGTCCTACGGCTAGATTCGCCAATATATTCTCTACGACCCCTCGGCATTTTATCAGGAATATCTACAATTATTTAAAGCACGCAAACACGTCACTAAACTACATAATTACTCAAAACTTTAAAACTTACAGGCAGGGCTAGTTCTCCAGGCTTCCGAGCAGCAGTACATGGACAGTCTACAGAATCTTATAACCTCGCTCTGATACCACCTGTGACGACCCTCATTTTCTAAATATAATTAGTGGCGGATTTTCGCAACGAAAGCCGAGGAAAAACCCATTTTTTAAAAAAACATATTATTTTATTTTTTTTTTAAAACAAAAGTATTTCACACAAATATTTTAAAACATCGTAAAAAGGGATAGCGTTTCCAAAAGTCAAAATAGCATAACAACGCTCCACAGGTCTTCATCCATGTACCGCTCCGCTCTCGAAAGCCCATGGAGTCACCGCCGCCAGCCCATCTCAACCGCGACGTTCATCGACGTCGGGCTCAGTCATACCTACAACACGCAAACAAATGAGCAATTGCCCAGTAGGTAAAACATGCATGAATGCAATATGCGCTCAAGTCCCATCCCAACTCATCTCCCAATAAATGCACGCTCGACTCTCATCTCGCTTCCTAATAAATATAAATCAGGGCCCAAGGTCGGTATAGCCACTTCGCGCGCATACCAAAATCAATAAATCAAATCCCGAGCCAGGAGTCCGCCCCCGGATAGCCTACGCTGTCAACACAGGTCGCTCCTTTCCGAGTCCCCTCCGGCTCCGGCGGTGCCCACGCTAGTAGTGTACTCCCGGAGCATCCTCCTGCTAGGTCGCCCCTTCCGCCGATCGGACAGTCACATGCCAACAGGGTACCCCGGGTCGCCCCCTGCTAGTCAGTTCTGTCTCGACAATACACACACTGATAGGGTACCCCAGGTCGCCCCCTATCAAGTCACGCTGCTAGGTGTACTAATACCAACCTTCAACTCTACAAACGACTCGACCGCCAATATCGGCAAAAATCTACCCCGCTTATCGGCATTGTAAAGTGCCACCGTATCAACCCGGTTATCACCTCTCAGACTATCATGAAATGCATATGGCGTGCACATAAAAAAAATATGTAAGATATAAGGAACATGCCATGTTTCAAAAAGTAAAGGTCCCATGTAATTGGGGATCCACGCCTTTAGGCAAGCACACACATACAAACAAGAAATTCGGCCTCGCCCGTGAGAAAACCCGCACTTAAGCGCGAGTGTCCGCACGCTTGCTCGAGAAACCCGTGTAGTCGAAAAAGGGCGCATGCCGGCCATAGTGCGCGGCGCTGGCGTCCGCAGCGCCGGCCTGATTGCCTTTGCGCCGGCCCTACATGGCGTGGGACGCCGAGCGTGGGGTGCGCGTACGTTCACGGGGTGCGAGTGCGGTGCTGCGCGCACAGTGCTGCCGTAACCGCGGCGCTGGGCGTGCTGCCGCAGCGCAGCGTGCGCGCGCGGTCCGGTGCGGGCTGCTGTGCGGGCTGCAGCTGTGCGGGCTGCAGTGTGGGCTGCTGTGCGGGCTGCAGCTGCTGTAGATCAGCGTGCGCGCGCGGCGCTGTGCGCGCTGGGCTGCCGTAGCCGCGGCGCTGGGCGTGCTGCCGCAGCGCAGCGTGCGCGCGCGGTGCGGTGTGGGCTGCGGCTGTGCGGGCTGCAGCTGCTGTAGATCAGCGGGCGCGCGCTGTGCTGTGCGCGCTGTGCTGCCGCAGCGCAACGTACGCGTGCGCAGCTGCAGGGCGCGCGCGACCAAAGCGCACGCCGTGCTTGTTTCGACCCGTTCCGAAATTTTCTATGCAACCTATGTTCTCATTTGATTCTAACATGAACTTATCACATATAAATACTCCAAATCACACGCATAATTATATGAACCTCGCGTTTGCGTATTGTAGGTGCGTTTCACCTACCTTTCCTCCGAAGATTAGCTAATGTTTCGACTAATTTCGGATCCTCGCACGCGAAATCGCTTTGGACTTCTTTGGCCTTTCTTCCTTAATTTCTTTTTCTCTTCTTTCTTTCCTCCTTTCTTTCCTTCCCTTTCTTTTCTCTCCTTTCTCACGTCCTTCTCTTCTTTTTTTTTATTAAGGTGTTTGATTGAGTTATATCTTTTTTTATACTTAGGAGGTACATATATATATAAAATATTTGTCTAAAGGTGACTTATTAATGATTAAGCTACAATCATTCACATTAATGATTAAGCTACAATCATTGAAGTTTATTTATTGCACTTAAAATCCTAACTTGATTCCTTATCACTTCTTAGTCCCTTTATTATAATTATTTTTCCTTACCCAAAAGTTTTCTAATTTTTAATTTTGGTCCTTAAATTTTTGGCTCCCTTCCAAAATAATTATTTAAGCTCGTTTTCGAAAATTACTACTTATTTTACATCTTAATAACTTACATAAATCCCGATTAAATTTTAACGGGTATTACAGTTATTTCTCACATCTGGGCATAGAAGAATCATAGATGGACGGATGCTAGGAGGAAAGATCCAGATGTTCTTGTTGATGATGTTTTGGGTGTACTTCTTATGCATTTACCCTTATTGTCGAGTAGGTTTTTGTTGCAATGTTGTGCTGTACGTCGTGTGTGGCGTATTGCTTGGTAGTATTGCTGTGTTTGGGGTAGTCTGAGAGAGAATGGATGATGTATTATTTTTTTGCCTATTTATTTAGTGACCTTTTACCAAAAAAAATGCCTTGTTAAACATTCTAAATGCCTTGTTGACCAAGTCGAATACATTGTTGAACAAGTCGAATGCCTTGTTGACCAAGTCGAATGTGTTGTTGAACAAGTCGAATGCCTTGTTGAACAAGTGGAATCCCTTGTTGACTAAGTGATGCCTTGTTGAACAAGTCGAATGCCTTATCGAAATAGTCGAATGTGTCTTGTCGACCAAGTCATGCCTTGTTGACGAAGTCTAATGCCTTGTTGAACAAGTCGCACACCTTGTTGAGCAAGTCGAATGCCTTGTTGTCCAAGTAATGCCTTGTTGAACAAGTCGAATGCTTTGTGAACAAGTCGAATGCTTTGTGAACAAGTCGAATGCCTTATTGAACCAGTTGAATGCCTTGTCTACCAAGTCAAATGCATTGTTGACAAAGTAATGCCTTGTTGAACAAGTTGAATGCCTTGTTGACCAAGTAATGCATTGTTGAACAAGTCGAATACCTTGTTCACCAAGTCATGCCTTCATTCTACTTGGTCAACAAGGCAAGACAGTGTCAAAATACATTCGAATTGTTCAACAAGGCAATATACTTGGTCAACAAGTTATTACTTGGTAAACAAGACATTAGACTTGTTCAGCAAGGCATTCGACTTGGTCAACCACGCACTCGACTTGTTCAAAAATACATTACTTGGTCAACTAGGTATTTGAGTTGTTAATATGAGATTTGACTTGTTCAAAAGGGCATTCGACTTGGTCAACAAGGCATTCAACTTGGTCAACAAGGCATTCGACTTGTTCAACAAGGCATTCGACTTGGTCAACAAGGCATTCCACATGTTCAACAAGGCATTCTACTAGGTCAACAAGACATGACTTGGTCAACAAAGCATTCGACCTGTTCTATCTACTTGTTCAACAAGGCATTACTTGGTCAACGAGACACTTGACTTGGTCAACAAGGCATTCGACTTGGTCGACAAGGTATTCAACTTGTTAAAAGGGCATTCGACTTGGTCAACAACGCATTCGACTTGGTCAACACGGCATTCGACTTGTTCAAAAGGGCATTCGACTTTGTCAACAATGAATTTGACTTGGTCAACAAGGCATTCAGCTTGGTCAACAAGGCAGTCAGCTTGTTTAACTAGGAACTCAACTTTTTCAACAAAGCAGTTGAGTTGTTCAAACATTTGACTTGTTAAAAAGGGCATTCGACTTGTTCAACAAGGCTTTCGACTTGTTCAACAAAGCATTTGACTTTAGTCAGCAAGGCATTTGAGTTGTTCAGAAAGACATTTTACTTGTTCAAAAGGGCATTCGACTTGGTCAACATGGCATCGACTTTTTCAACAATGCATTCGACTGATTCAACAAGGAATTCTACATGGTCAAGAAGGCATCGACTTGTTCAACAAGGCATTCTACTTGGTCAACAAGGCATTCAACTCGTTCAACAAGGCATTCTATTTCGTAAATAAGGCATGACTTGTTCAACAAGGCATTCGTCTTGGTTAAGAAGGCACTTGACTTGTTCATTAAGACATTACCTAGTCAACAAGGCATTCTACTTGGTCGAAAGGCATTCTACTTTGTCAACAAGGCATGCGTTGGTCAACAAGGCATGACTTGGTGAACAACGCATTCGACTTATTCAACAACGCATTCAACTTGGTTAATAAGGCACTCGACTTGTTCAACAAGGCATTCTACTTGGTCAACAAGGCAAGAGAGTGTCGACAAGACACGACATGTTCAACAAGGCATTCTACTTGGTCAATAAGGTATTACTTTGTAATGAAGACATTCGACTTATTCAGCAAGGCATTCGACTTGGTCAACAAGACACTCGACTTGTTAAAAAATACATTACTTGGGCAACAAGGTATTTAAGTTGTTAACAAGAGATTGGACTTGTTCAAAAGGGCATTCGATTTGGTCAACAAGGCATTCCACTTGGTCAACAAGGCATTTGACTTGTTCAACATGGCATTCGACTTGGTCAACAAGGCACTCGACTGGTACAACATGGCGTTCTACTTGTTCAACAAGGCATTCTACTAGGTCAACAAGCCATGACTGGGTCGACAAGGCATGACCTTCTCAACAAGCATTTGACCTGTTCAACAAGGCATTTCGACTTGGTCAACAAGGCATTTGATTTGTTTACTAAGACAGTCGACTTGTCCAAAGAGGCATTCGACTTGGTCAACAAGGCATTCGACTTGGTGAACAAGGCATTCAACTTGTTAACCAAAGCATTCGACTTGGTCAAAAAGGCATTCGACTTCTTCAACAAGGCACTCGACTTGTTCAACAAAGCATTTGAGTTGTTCCAACATTCGACTTGTTAAAAAGGGGATTCGATTTGTTCAACAAAGCATTTGAGTTGTTCAGAAATGCATTCTACTTGTTCAAAAGGCCATTTGACTTGGTCAACATGGCATCGACTTGTTCAACAAGTCATTCTACTTGGTCAACATTGCATTCAACTTGTTCAACAAGGCATTCTACTTTGTCAACAAGGCATTTGAGTTGTGCAAGAAGGCATTCGACTTGTTCAGCAAGGCATTCTACTTGGTCAACAAGGCATGACTTGGTTACAAGGCATTCGACTTGTTCACCAAGGCATTCGACTTGGTCAACAAGGCATTTGACATGTTCAACAACGCATTCGACTTGGTCAACAAGACATTGGAGTTATTCAGAAAGGCATTCAACTTGTTCAAAAGGGCATTCGAGTTGGTCAACATGGCATCGACATGTTCAACAAGGCATTCTACTTGGTCAACAAGCTATGACTTGGTCAAGGCATGACTTGCTCAACAAAGCATTCGACCTGTTCAACAAGGCATTCGACTTGTTCAACAAGGCATTACTTGGTCAGCAAGACACTCGACTTGGTCAACAAGGCATTCGACTTGTTTAACAAGGCATTCGACTTGGTCAACAAGGCATTTGAGTTGTTTACTAAGGCATTCGACTTGTCCAAAGGGGCATTCGACTTGGTCAACAAGGCATTTAACTTGCTGAACAAGACATTTGACTTGTTAAACAGAGCATTCGACTTGGTCAACAAGGTATTCGGCTTCTTCAACAAGGCACTCGACTTGTTCAACAAGGTACTCGACATGTTCAACAAGGCATTTGAGTTGTTCAAACATTCGACTTGTTAAAAAGCGCATTTGACTTGTTCAACAAAGCATTGGACTTGGTCAACCAGGCATTTGAGTTGTTCAGAAATGCATTCTACTTATTCAAAAGGCCATTCGACTTGGTCAACATGGCATCGACTTGTTCAACAAGGCATCTACTTGGTCAACATTGCATTTAACTTGTTCAACAAGGCATTCTACTTTGTCAACAAGGCATTTGAGGTTTGCAACAAGGCATTCGACTTGTTCGACAAGGCATTCTACTTTGTCAAAAAGGCGTTCGACTTGTTCTACAAGACATTACTTGGTCAACAACGCATTCTTCTTGGTCAACAAGGCATTCGACTTGTTCAGCAAGGCATTCCACTTGGTCAACAAGGCATGACTTCGTAACAAGGCATTCGACTTGTTCAACAAGGCATTCAACTTGGTCAACAAGGCATTTGACTTGTTCAACAACACATTCGACTTGAACAACAAGACATTGGAGTTATTCAGAAAGGCATTTTACTTGTTCAAAAGGACATTCGAGTTGGTCAACATGGGATCGACTTGTTCAACAAGGCATTATACTTGGTCAACAAGGCATTCGACTTTCTCATTAAGGCATTTGAGTTGTGCAACAAGTCTTTCAACTTGTTCGAATAGGCATTCTACTTAGTCAAAAAGGCATTCGACTTGTTCAACAAGACATTCGACTTCGTCAGGAAGGCACTCGACTTGTTTAACAAGACATTACTTGGTCAACAAGGCATTCTACTTGGTCATCAAGGCATTCGACTTATTCAACAAGGCATTCTACTTGGTCAACAAGGAATGACTTGGCACAAGGCATTAGACTTGTTCGACAAGGCATTCGACTTGGTCAACAAGACACTCGACTTGTTCACAAGGACATTACTTGGTCAACAAGGCATTTGAGTTTTCAACATTCGACTTGTTCAACAAGGCGCCCGAGTTTTTCTAGAATGCATTCGACTTGTTCAACAAGGTATTACATGGTCAACAAGGCATTCGACTTGGTCAATAAGGCATTCGACTTGTTCAATAAAGAATTCAACTTGATCAACAAGACATTTGAGTTGTTCAGCAAGGCATTCTACTTGTTCAAAAGGGCATTCGACTTGGTCAAGAAGGCATACAAGGCGTTCAAATTGTTCAACACGGCATTCGACTTGTTCAACAAGGCATTCTACATGGTCAACAAGGCATCGAGTTGTTTAACAAGGCATCGATTTGTTCAACAAGGCATTCTCTTGGTAAACAAGGCATTCGACTTGTTCAACAAGGTAGTCTATTTGGTAAACAAGGCATTTGAGTTGTTCAACAGGGCATTCGACTTGATCAACAAGGCATTCTACTTTATCAACAAGACATTCGACTTGTTCAACAAGGTAGTCGACTTGGTCAAGAAGGCACTTGACTTTCAACAAGACAATACATTGTCAACAAGACATTCTACTTGGTCAAAAGGCATTCTACTTGGTCAATAAGACATTGGAATTGTTCAACAAGGTATTTTACTTGGTCAACGACGTCTTGGTGAACAAGGCATTCGACTTGTTCAACAAGGCATTCAAGTTGGTTAACAAGGCACTCGACTTGTTTAACAAGACATTACTTGGTCAACAAAGCATGAGTTGGTCAACAAGACATTCGACTTGTTCAACAAGGCGTTCTACTTGGTCAACAAGGCATTACTTTGGAAACAAGGCATTCGACTTGTTCAGCAAGGCATTCGACTTGGTGAACAAGGCACTCGACTTATTCAAAAAGACATTACTTGGTCAACAAGGTATTTGAGTTGTTAACAAGGGTTTCGACTTGTTCGAAAGGGCATTCGACTTGGTCAACCAGGCATTCAACTTGGTCAACAAGAAATTCGACTTGTTGAACAAGACATTCGACTTGGTCAACAAGGTATTCAGCATGTTCAACAAGGCATTCAACTTGGGCAATAAGGCATTCGACTTGTTCAAAAAGGCATTTGAGTTGTTCAAACATTCGACTTGTTAAACAGGGTATTCGACTTGGTCAACAAGGCATTCCACTTGTTCAACGAAGCATTCGACTAGGTCAACAAGGCATTTGAGAAATATCATATTGAACACGAGCTACGTTCTCTCTCTAGGGCGATTTTTCTCTCATCTCTCTCTAGAGTTCCTTAACGAATATCATCCATATTATAGTCCAGATTCATTACAAACTACCTCCTAAATCCCTACGGCGTGTTGACGGGGGGCGGAACAAGGTGGCGCACCTCCATCGCTGGGATCAGACGGCTTTGGAGGGTTTGATTCTCATTTTTTGAGTTTTGGTTTTACATATTTTCGACTTTGCTTGACAATGGCATCGACATCCCTCATGTATGGATCGACAATGAGTGGATCTTCTACATCGATGAAGAATTCGGATCTGAAAGATTATTCACGAGATATTGCGGGAATACCCATCGTTCGCCTCTAGATTTGATGGAGCACGTTTTAATTCTTTGATGGCTAGGATTAATGGCCGCTCCAAAGGCGGAACGGAAGACAATCTTCACATTCCCGAAGGGGGCCGTGGCGGAGGTAATAGACGGAATGGAGTGACAATACTACAACCACTACGTGGCGCTCGTGTGGGAGCCGAATATCACCGACCGGGAATGCCGCCACCACCTAGCCGGAGAGTCGATCGACGAGGTGACGTGTCGGACGTGACAACCCAAATTGCACAAGATTCATTGAACCTAGACACCCTTGCAACTGCGCAAGATTCATTGCACCTAGACACGCTTGAAATTGTGCAAGATTCATTGCACCTAAACATGCTTCCGCAAGATTCATTGAACCTAGACACGATTAAGAATGAATTGGAAGAGGCTATTTCGGGAAGAGATCTTGCATATCTGGCTGAAAATGCAAAGGGCCACCATAGTATGGAAAAGATCTTGCCTTATCTTCGTAAGGATTTGGGGCTATCTTTCTGCGATTCTCAATCTGCGGTACCCCAACCACACGTCGTGAATTCCATAGTATCCTCGGCAATGATCACGTCACCGGCAATCATCACGCCGCCCATAAAAGCTCCGGTGAACGGAAACCCTAGAATTGAGCCCGTGACGGAAACGAGGGTTTCCTCATCGCCAAATCCACGAGCTGAATCATTGGCTGCCTTGCCACGACCGAACGAAGTACCAAGACCGACGTTAAATGACACCGACATCGGGATAAATTTGGAGGCTACGGCGGCGCCTACATCGGCGGTCAATGGTGGGAACACGCCGAGAATCATATCGGCACTACAACATGCGAATGGCCCTAGGGTTTCGTCACCCGTTCTGACGCCATCGTTCGCATATATTCTCAACGGGAGACGTCCATCTACGCCTACCGATACTCGTCCACAAACTGATAGGGTACACCTCCAGTATACTGCACATGTGCTTGTCAATTGAATGATTGAGGTTCAGCCAACTAAAAGATAGCGGAAGGGCTGCCTTCGATGGGCCAATACAGCGGTGGGATATTTCCTGGGACGCAAACCTTACTTCCCACATGTAGATCGTCATTTCCGTGCAATTTGGCCGGGGCTGGTGGAAGTGCGTGCTACCTCAAATGGTTCTTCAAATTCCGTTTCGACTCCACGGCTACGATGAATGATACTTTGGAGGGTGGCCCATGGTTATTGTATGGCCAGCCCCTCTTTCTTGAGGAGTGGCGGCAAGGGATGACTCTGGAAAAGTGACCGCATGATGAGGTCCCGACGTGGGTTCTTTTCGTCACCTCCCGTCGGAATACTGGACTTCGGAGGGTTTGGGTATTGTGGCTAGTGCAGTCGGTACACCATTATTTCCTGATGCATATACGCTCAGTATGGAGCGTATTGACTTTGCCCGCGTGTGCGTTATGAAAAAACTTGTTGATCCATATGTGGAAGCCTTTAACCTCCGCCTACCGACTGTGGACAAGGTTGTCTCGATTCGTGTGGAGTATGAATGGAAACCCCCGAGATATATGCGTGTTCGACCATGGGACACTCGATGAGTGCATGCCCATCGACCAACCCGGAAGCCGCAAAGCATCTGGCAGCCCCACGTGTCCCGCGACCCCAACTGCGACAAATATGGCGTCGAGTCACAAAGAACAAGGCGGTGATCATTGGACCACGAGAGTTGGACGCCTCGGCAAAAAGAATAGAGATATGCCCTACCGAGACAACTACGGATACCATACCTTTAGGGGAGAGCTCCCGACGGCCTTCTATGATCGTCCCTGACACAGAGAGCACGCGAGGCGTGATGCGGCCGTATCTTGATTCTGCAAAGTTGTGGGTACCTCATACGGTCCCCCGAATGACATCGACTAGTGATTCGACAAGTACTGGAGGAGTGATTCGGCTGGCCCTCAAAAATGGCAAGGTGGAGGTTCCGATTCCGCATACCTTACCATCTTCCCACGCGACACCGCCTCCCACGAATCCGTTTACTATGCTTCACCTCATTGATGATGACAGGGATTTCCTACATCCGGGCCCTGATACTGACGCAGCCAACGGGGTTGTTTTATGATACCATTTGGATGCAGGAATGTACGTCGTCTCAACAAGAGAGACCATGGGAGAGCGGTGGGGGATTTGATTCGTCGTTTGATCTTAAGCTTGTTGGATTGCTCCCAGCAGCTCGTTGAGGACATCGTGAGGGTTTTGCTTATGCACTTATCATTACTACCGCATAGATATGAGCTAGCGTATTATGCCATGCGTCGCCTGTGGCACATTGCTTGGTATATAGTTCATAGTGTTGTCTATTGGTTTCTATTGACGGTAATATTAATTGATGGATAGGGTTTGGTTCCATCTTGTACCCAGTAGCCTGTCACTGGTTTTTGCGACATGACTCATATCATGTGCGCTTTTCTGTTCTTTATTTCATTTATTTAGTGAACATTTCCCCCAAAAAAAAAACAAGGCATTTGAGTTGTTTAGAAAGGCATTCTAATTGTTCAAAAGGGCATTCGACTTGGTTAACATGACATCGACTTGTTCAACAAGGCCTTCTACTTTGTCAACAAGGTATTCGACTTGTTTAACAACGCATTCGACTTATTCAACAAGGCATTCAAGTTGGTTAACAAGGCACTCGACTTGTTCGACAAGGCATTCGACTTGGTTAACATGGCATTTAGCATGTTCAACAAGGCATTTAAGTTGTTCAACAATGCGTTCGACTTGTTCAACACAGCGGTCTACTTGTTCAACAAGGCATTCTACTTATTCTACTTGTTCAACAAGACATTCTACTAAGTCAACAAAGCATTCGACCTGTTCGACAAGGTATTCTATTTGTTCAACAAGGCATTACTTGGTCAGCAAGACACTTGACTTGGTCAACAAGGCATCTGACTTGTTCAACAAGGCATTCGACTTGGTCAACAAGGCATTTGAGTTATTCAACAACGCATTCGACTTGTTCAAAAGGGCATTCGACTTGGTCAACAACGCTTTCGACTAGGTCAACAAAGCATTCGAATGGACGTTCGAGGATAATGCCACATTATGCTTTCTCTCTCTAGGGCGATTTTTTCCCTCATCTCTCTGTAGGGTTCCTTAATGAATATCACCAATATTATAGTCTAGATTCATTTCAAATTACCTCCTAAATCCCTACGGCGTGATGACGGGCGGCGGAACACGGTCGCGCACCTCCATCGCCGGTATCAGACGGCTTTGGAGGGTTTGATCTCATTTTTTAGTTTTGTTTTTATATATTTTCGACTTTGCTTGACAATGGCATCGACATCCCTCATGTATGGATCGGTAATGAGTGGATCTTCTACATCGACGACGAATTCGTATTCGAAAGATTGTTCACGAGTTATTGATTCATTAAGGCGGGAATACCCATCGTTCGCTTCTAGATTTGATGGAACACGTTTTAATTCTTTGATGGCTAGGATTAATGGCCGCTCCAATGGCGGATCAGAAGACGATCCTCACATTCCCGAAGGGGGCCGTGGCGGAGGTAGTAGACGGAATGGAGTGGCAATACAACAACCACTACGTCGTGATCGTGTGGGAGCCGAATATCACCGACCTGGAATGCCGCCACTTCCTAGCCGGAGAGCCGACCGACGAGGATACGTGTTGGACGTGACAAATGAAATTACGCAAGATTCATTGAACCTAGACACGGTTGAAATTGCGCAAGATTCAATGCACCTAGACACGCTTGAAATTGTGCAAGATTCGTTGCCCCTAGAGACGCTTGAAATTGCGCAAGATTCATTGAACCTAGACACGGTTGAAAATGAATTGGAAGAGGCTATTTCGGGAAGAGATCTTGCATATCTGGCTGAAAATGCAAAGGGACACCGTAGTATGGAAAAGATCTTGCATTATCTTCGTAAGGGTTTGGGGCTATCTTTGTGCGATTCTCCATCTGCGGTACCCCAACCACATGCCGTGAATTCCATAGTGTCCTCGGCGATGATCACGTCGTCCGCAATCATCACGCCGACCATAAAAGCCCCGGTGAACAACAACCCTAGAATTGAGCCCGTGATGGAAACGAGGGTTTCCTCATCGCCAAATCCACGAGCTGAATCATTGGCTGCCCTGCCACGACCAAACGAAGTACCAAGGCCGACATTAAATGACACCGACATCGGGATAAATTTGGAGGTTGCGGCGGCACTGGTGGATGTTGGGAAAGGTACCCGGTTTGTACCCGTGACGCAACGCCCCGGGATACGGTGCGGAATAAAATTTTTTCCGGGTTCCTTCGTAGCTCGGATCGAAAACTCTAATCACATTGACACGTAATAGGGCGGGTCATACCCGTGAGAGATTACCTTTGAAGCGAGTGGCAGCTCCTCGTCGATTGCGTCGTCGGCCGCGGTCATGTTGGGTATCGTCTAGATCGTCACGCCGACCTCGCAGTGTACCACGGTTTCGATTCTCCGAAGATGGCTAGAGAGAATTGATCCGTCGCTCGGGAGAGTGGTTTGCGTTTGTGTGTTCGTGTTTCGAATCTCGGGTCGAGAAATTTCGCGTCGATTCTCTTCCCTTGTCCTTTTTTCTTTGACGAGGGTCTCACCCTTATTTATAGTAGGGGAGGACGAAATTTTCAGCCCTAAACAAGGCTAAAATCTCGAAATATTTGTTCCTAAATATGAGAGATATTCTTGCCAAATTATCTCTCTTAATTGAATTCAAAATTCTATTAAAGGAACATACTATAAATAGAAAACTAACTAAGATATTAAAATATCTTCAAATATGGTAAATAAATTTCGAAATTTATATAAAATATAAATTTGAATTTTAGTTTTAATAAATAATATTCCAAATATTTTTATTACCATATTTGTAAATTACGAAAATACCCTTTAAGGCATTTTTCGAATTTCTCGGCTTATGGTTGAATTCCAATTCTTCCCTCAAGTCTTTCTTAGCACTTAGCCAAGCCTAAGTCTTAAAGTTAGTTTCATATGAAGTCCGACTTCGGTCCACTTAATGACCCCGAGGCCCAATAAGGCGTGGCATAACGACCCGAGGCCCGTTAAGGCCCAAAACACAATCTCTCCTTCTCGGTACACATTGATGATCCTTTTTAAGCCCGACTCTCTAGGTTCGACTCAATCGGCAAGGGAGGAATCCAAGAGTCCGGTAGGTGCCTAGCCAATCCCGCAGTACCGGACAGATCCCGACTTGAGCACGAATTTCGAACTAGTCTCATTCCAGAACCTAACTATAGATTATAGTACTACGTACAAACCCTTCAGCTGTGTCCCGATCGAGTGAGAGCCATGGTATTTGTCAAACTCACTAAACTCGATACTATGATAAAATGACACGAGGCAAATTACCAAACTACCCTCCATGTCTAACATGAGTTAGTTTAATACCTTGGCCAAGGATTTTGTAATTTCCCGTCGTCATTC
The DNA here is from genome assembly GCA_004919715.1 of Linderniella brevidens. Classification (NCBI taxonomy): domain Eukaryota; kingdom Viridiplantae; phylum Streptophyta; class Magnoliopsida; order Lamiales; family Linderniaceae; genus Linderniella; species Linderniella brevidens. Next base: position 889,244 of record SWDC01000139.1, on the reverse strand, counting down.
TCATAGGACACTTGTCTCGATTACTTGCGAGACTGTGAATCCGTACTCGGCGGTCTAAGCCCGGCAATCACAAATATCCATCAAGACCGCATCTGTCCCGCTGACCCATGCAATAGCAAATCGGATCTAGCGAAACCAGTGATAGTCAAGACTTCAAAGTCAACTCTGTCAAAGCTCCTTTCGGTCTAAGGTTCAAGCAGACTACTATAGTTTTTGTCGTCGATCATTGACACTCCTTAAGTAATAAGCCATGTTTGATCGTACGACCTGCGAGTCAGTGTCCATGAAATGATTCAATCCCTTTATTCGACTCGTATCACAAGTCATGACTTCCGCTTCCAAGCGGTATATCGGCACACGATAAGTCATCTACAAATAAGCCATGATTGGTTTTCCAGCAGCCAACTAAAACCTAAGGCTTATGGATATTTTATGTTCGAGGTTAAGAGTCCACTGGTGCCTTCCTCTCTCGTACCCATCGAGAACAGTGACTCAACTCGACACATTTGGATTTATTCATTTATTGCTTTACCCGATGCTAAGTAAAGAACTCATATAACCAATAAACGAATAATGCCTTTATTAATACGCAAAATAATGTTTGATTACATTGACAATCGAATGATAAATAAGCTAATGCCCTATACATATCCAATCCTCGTATAGCATTCGAGGGCATATCCCTAACAGTGGAAACACGCCGAGAATTATATCGGCAGTACAACATGCGAATGGCCCTAGGGTTTCGTCACCCGTTCTGACGCCATCGTTCGCAGATATTCTCAACGGGAGACGTCCGTCTACGCCTACCGATACTCGTCCACAGACTGATAGGGTACACCTCCAGTATACTGCACATGTGCTTGTCAATTGAATGATTGAGGTTCAGCCAACTAAAAGATAGCGTCGAAGGGCTGCCTTCGATGGGCCAATACAGCGGTGGGATATTTCCTGGGACGCAAACCTTACTTCCCACATGTAGATCGTCATTTCCGTGCAATTTGGCCGGGGCTGGTGGTATTGCGTGCTACCTCAAATGGTTCTTCAAATTCCGTTTCGACTCCACGGCTACGATGAATGATACTTTGGAGGGTTGCCCATGGTTATTGTATGGCCAGCCCCTCTTTCTTGGGGAGTGGCGGCAAGGGATGACTCTGGAAAAGTGACCGCATGATGAGGTCCCGACGTGGGTTCTTTTCGTCACCTCCCGTCGGAATACTGGACTCCGGAGGGTTTGGGTATTGTGGCTAGTGCAGTCGGTACACCATTATTTCCTGATGCATATACGCTCAGTATGGAGCGTATTGACTTTGCCCGCGTGTGCGTTATAAAAAAACTTGTTGATCCATATGTGGAAGCCTTTAACCTCCGCCTACCGACTGTGGACAAGGTTGTCTCGATTCGTGTGGAGTATGAATGGAAACCCCCGAGATATATGGCGTGTTCGACCATGGGACACTCGATGAGTGCATGCCCATCGACCAACCCGGAAGCCGCAAAGCATCTGGCAGCCCCACGTGTCCCGCGACCCCAACCGCGACAAATATGGCGTCAAGTCACAAAGAACAAGGCGGTGATCATTGGACCACGAGAGTTGGACGCCTCGGCAAAAAGAATAGAGATACGCCCTACCGAGACAACTATGGATACCATACCTTTAGGGGAGAGCTCCCGACGGCCTTCTATGATCGTCCCTGACACGGAGAGCACGCGAGGCGTGATGCGGCCGTATCTTGATTCTGCCAAGTTGCGGGCACATCATACGGCCCCCCGAATGACATCGACTAGTGATTCGACAAGTACTGGAGGAGTGATTCGGCTGGCCCTCGAAAATGGCAAGGTGGAGGTTCCGATTCCGCATACCTTGCAATCTTCCCACGTGACACCGCCTCCCACGAATCTGTTTGATATTACTTGGTAAAGAAGACATTCGACTTGATCAAAAAGGCATTCTACTTTGTCAACAAAGCATTCGACTTGTTCAACAAGGCAGTCGACTTGGTCAAGAAGGCACTTGACTTGTTCAACAAGACAATACATGGCCAACAAGACATTCTACTTGGTCAAAGGGCATTCTACTTGGTCAATAAGGCATTTGAATTGTTCAACAAAGCATTTTACTTGGTCAACGAGGCATGACTTGGTCAACAAGGCATTTGACTTCTTCAACAAGCCATTCGACTTGTTCAACAGGGCATTCAACATGGTTAACAAGGCACTCGACTTTATTTAACAAGACATTACTTGGTCAACAAGGCATGAGTGGGTCAACAAGACATTCGACTTGTTCAACAAGGCATTACTTTGTAAACAAGGCATTCGACTTGTTCAGCAATGCATTCGACTTGTTCAGCAAGGCATCGACTTGGTTAGCATGGCACTCAACTTGTTCAAAAAGACATTACATGGTCAACAAGGTTATTGAGTTGTTAACATGGGATTCGACTTGTTCAAAAGGGCATTCGACTTGGTCAACCAGACATTCAATTTGGTCAACAAGAAAATCGACTTGTTCAACAAGGCATTCGACTTGGTCAACAAGGTATTCAGCATGTTCAACAAGGCATTCAACTGGTTCAACAAGCCGTTCAACTTGTTCAAGAAGGCATTCTACTTGTCCAACAAGGAATTCTACTAAGTCAACAAAGCATACGACCTGTTCAACACGGCATTCGACTTGTTCAACATGACATTACTTGATCAGCAAGATACTCGACTTGGTAAACAAGGCATTTGACTTTTTCAACTCGACTTGGTCAACAAGGCATTCCACTTGTTGAAAAGGGCATTCGACTTGGTCAACAAGGCATTCAACTTGGTTAATAAGGCACTCGACTTGTTCAACAAGGCATTCTACTTGGTCAACAAGGCAAGACAGTGTCAACAAGACATTCGACTTATTCTACAAGGCATTTTACTTGGTCAATAAGGTGTTACTTGGTAAATAAGACATCAACTTGTTCAGCAAGGTATTCGACTTGGTAACCAAGGCACTCGACTTCTTCAAAAATACATTACTTGGGCAAAGGTATTTAAGTTGTTAACAAGGGATTCGACTTGTTCAAAAGGGCATTGGTCTTGGTCAACAAGGTATTCAACAGATAACAAGGCATTCGACTTGTTCAACAAGGCATTCGACTTGGTCAACAAGACATTCGACTAGTACAACAAGGCGTTCTACTTGTTCAACAAGGCATTCTACTTGGTCAAGAAGCCATGACTTGGTCAACAAGGCATGACTTGCTCAACAAAGCATTCGACCAGTTCAACAAGGCATTCGAATTGTTCAACAAGGCATGACTTGGTCAGCAGACACTCGACATGTTTAACAAGGCATTCAACTTGGTCAACAAGGCATTTGAGTTGTTTACTAAGGCATTCGACTTGTCCAAAGGGGCATTCGACTTTCTCAACATGGCATTCGACTTGTTCAACAAAGCATTCGACTTGTTCAACAAGGCATTGGAGTTGTTCAAACATTCGACTTGTAAGAAAGGGCATTCGACTTGTTCAACAAAGCATTGGATTTGGTCGACAAGGCATTTGAGTTGTTCAGAAATGCATTCTACTTGTTCAAAAGGCCATTCGACTTGGTCAACATTGCATCGACTTGTTCAACAAGGCATTCTACCTGGTCAACATTGCATTCAAATTGTTCAATAAGGCATTCTACTTTGTCAACAAGGCATTTGAGTTGTGCAACAAGGCATTCCACTTTGTCAAAAAGGCATTCGATTTTTTTACAAGACATTACTTGGTAAACAATGCATTCTACTGGGTCAACAAGGCATTCGACTTGTTCAGCAAGGCATTCTACTTGGTCAACAAGGCATTCGACTTTCTCATTAAGGCATTTGAGTTGTGCAACAAGTCATTCTACTTGTTCGAATAAGCATTTTACTTTGTCAAAAAGGCATTCGACTTCTTCAAGAAAGCACTTGACTTGTTCAACAAGGCATTCTACTTTGTCAACAAGGCATTCGACATGGTCAATAAGGCATTCGACTTGGTCAACAAGGCATTCTACTTGGTCAACAAGGAATGACTTGGCACAGGGCATTAGACTTGTTCAACAAGGCATTCGTTTTGGTCAACAAGACACTCGACTAGTTCACCAAGACATTACTTGGTCAACAAGGCATTTGAGTTTTCAACAAGACATTCGTCTTGTTCAACAAGGCACCTGACTTCATCAACAAGGCATTCGACTTGTTCAACAAGGCATTACATGGTCAACAAGGCATTCGACTTGGTCAATAAGGCATTCGACTTGGTCAACAAGGCATTCGACTTGTTCAACAAGGCATTGTACTTGGTCTACATGAAATGACTTGGCACAGGGCATTAGACTTGTTCAACAACGCATTCGTTTTGGTCAACAAGACACTCGACTAGTTCACCAAGACATTACTTGGTCAACAAGGCATTTGAGTTTTCAACATGGCATTCGACTTGTTGAACAAGGCACCTGACTTCATCAACAAGGCATTCGACTTTTCAACAAGGCATTCGACTTGGTCAATAAGGCATTCGACTTGGTTAACAAGGCATTCGACTTGGTCAACAAGGTATTTGAGTTGTTCAGCAAGGCATTGTACTTGTTCAAAAGGGCATTCGACTTGGTCAACAAGGCATACAAGGTGTTCTACTTGTCCAAAGGGGCATTCGACTTGGTCAACAAGGTATTCGACTTGGTGAACAGGACAAATGACTTGTTCAACAAAGCATTCGACTTGGTCATCAAGGCATTCGGCTTCTTCAACAAGGCATTCGACTTCTTCAACAAGGCACTCGACTTGTTCAACAAGGCATTTGAGTTGTTCAGAAACTCGACTTGTTAAAAAGGGCATTCAACTTGTTCAACAAAGCATTGGACTTGGTCGACAAGGCATTTGAGTTGTTCAAAAATGCATTCTACTTGTTCAAAAGACCATTCGACTTGGTCAAGATTGCATCGACTTGTTCAACAAGGCATTCAACTTGGTCAACATTGCATTCAGCTTGTTTAATAAGGCATTCTACTTTGTCAACAAGGAATTTGAGTTGTGCAACAAGGCATTCGACTTGTTCGACAAGGCATTCCACTTTGTCAAAAAAGGCATTTGATTTGTTTTACAAGACATTACTTGGTCAACAAGGCATTCTACTTGCTCAACAAGGCATTCGACTTGTTCAGCAAGATATTCTACTTGGTCAATAAGGCATGACTTGGTCACAAGGCATTCGACTTGTTCAACAAGGCATTCGACTTGGTCAACAAGGCATTAGCCTTTTTCAACAACACATTCGACTTGGTCAACAAGACAGTAGAGTTATCCAAAAAGGCATTATACTTGTTCAAAAGGGCATTTGACTTTGTCAACATGGAATTGACTTGTTCAACAAGACATTCTACTTGGTCAAAAGGGCATTCGACTTTCTCATTAAGGCATTTGAGTTGTGCAACAAGTCATTCGACTTGTTTGAATAGGCATTCTACTTTGTCAAAAAGGCATTCAATTTCTTCAACAAGACATTCAACTTCGTCAAGAAAGCACTCGACTTTTTCAACAAGGCATTCTACTTAGTCATCAAGGCATTCGACTTGTTCAACAAGGCATTCTACTTGGTCAACAAGGCATTCCACTTGGTCAACAAGACATTCGACTTGTTCAACAAGGCATTCGTTTTGGTCAACAAGGCACTCAACTTGTTCACCAAGACATTACTCGGTCAACAATGCATTTGACTTGTTCAACAAGGCACCAGACTTCATCAACAAGGCATTCGACTTGTTCAACAAGGCATTACATGGTCAACAAGACATTCGACTTCGTCAATAAGGCATTTGACTTGGTGAACAAGGCATTCGACTTGGTCAACAAGGCATTTGAGTTGTTCAGCAAGGTATTCTAATTGTTGAAAAAGGCGTTCGACTTGGTCAACAAGGCATACAAGGCGTTTTACTTGTTTAACACGGCATTCGACTTGTTCAACAAGGCATTCTACATGGTCAACAAGGCATCGACTTGTTCAATAAGGCATTCTACTTGGTCAACAAGGCATTCAACTTGTTCAACAAGGCAGTCTATTTGTAAACAAGGCATTCTACTTTGTCAACAAGGCATTCGACTTGTTCAACAAGGCAGTCGACTTGGTCAAGAAGGCACTTGACTTGTTCAACAAGACAATACATGGTCAACAAGACATTCTACTTGGTCAAAAGGAATTCTACTTGGTCAATAAGGCATTTGAATTGTTCAACAAGGCATGTTTCTTGGTCAACGAGGCATGACTTGGTCAACAAGGCATTCGACCTGTTCAACAAGGCATTCGACTTGTTCAACAAGGCATTCAAGTTGGTTAACAAGGCACTCAACTTGTTTAACAAGACATTACTTGGTCAACAAGGCATGAGTTGGTCAACAAGACATTCGACTTGTTCAACAAGGCATTCTACTTGGTTAACAAGGCATTACATTGTAAACAAGGCATTCGACTTGTTCAGTAAGGCATTCGACTTGGTCAACGAGGCACTCAACTTGTTCAAAAAGACATTACTTGGTCAGCAAGGTATTTGAGTTGTTAACAAGGGATTCGACTTGTTCAAAAGGGCATTCGACTTGGTCAACAAGAAATTCGACTTGTTCAACAAGGCATTCGACTTGGTCAACAAGGTATTCAGCATGTTCAACATGGCATTTAACTGGTTCAACAAGCGTTCAACTTGTTCAACAAGGCATTACTTTGTAAACAAGGCATTCGACTTGTTCAACAAGCCATTCGACTTGGTCAACGAGACATTCGACTTGGTCAACAAGGCATTCGACTGGTACAACAAGGCGTTCTACTTGTTCAACAAGGCATTCTACTAGATCAACAAGGCATGACTTGGTCAACAAGGTATGACTAGCTCAACAAAGCATCCGAACAGTTCAACAAGGCATTCGACTTGTTCAACAAGGCATGCCTTGGTCAGCAAGACACTCGACTTGGTCAACAAGGCATTCGACATGTTTAACAAGGCATTCGACTTGGTCAACAAGGCATTTGAGTTGTTTACTAAGGCATTCGACTTGTCCAAAAGGGCATTCGTCTTGGTCAACAAGGCATTCGACTTGTTCAACAAAGCATTCGACTAGGTCAACAAGGCCGTTGACTTGTTCAACAAGGCACTCGACCTTTTTTACGAGGCACTCGACTTGTTCCACAAGGCACTCGACTTGTTCAACAAGGCACTCGACTTGTTCAACAAGACACTCGACTTGTTCAACAAGACACTCGACTTGTTCAAACATTCGACTTTTTAAAAAGGGCATTCGACTTGTTCAACAAAGCATTTGAGTTGTTCAGAAATGCATTTTACTTGTTCAAAAGGCCATTCGACTTGGTCAACATTGCATCGACTTGTTCAACAAGGCATTCTACTTGGTCAACATTGCATTCAACTTGTTCAGTAAGGCATTCTACAATGTCAACAAGGCATTTGAGTTGTGCAACAAGGCATTCGACTTGTTCGACAAGGCATTCCACTTTGTCAAAAAGGCATTCGACTTGTTTTGCAAGACATTACTTGGTCAACAAGGCATTCTACTTGGTCAACAAGGCATTCGACTTGTTCGGCAATGCATTTGACTTGTTCAGAAAGGCTTTTACTTGGTCAACAAGGCATTAGCCTTTTTCAACAACACATTCGACTTGGTCAACAAGACAGTAGAGTTATCCATTCCGCACCTAATCGGTAATCTAATTCATAATTCTTCGATATTGTTCATTGTTACGATTGGATTTGGGACACACAATTGGTATCAGAGCAGAATCGTGATTAAATTGCGTTTGAATTTGCTGATTTCACAAAACTTCAAAATTAATTTTTTCGGAATTTTTTTCGAGAACATTCGTAAAATTCAACTGTTTCCAAACAATTCGACGCCTTGAATAAGCTTCGATTGACTGATTTGCACTAATTTGCGCTTGGTTTTGAACGATCGAAGCCGCGTAATAGTCGAATATCGGAATCCGATCGAAAATATTCAACTCGGTGTTTGTTAGGTCCTATTTGATCAACTACCGAGAGATCTAGGCATGAATTCTAGATATTCCAGTGTAGATTTAAGATTTGTTTCCTTCCGCGGAATATCTCCTTCGAAGAACACGAGAGAGAAGCTTAGTGTGAGAAAGTGTTTCGTGTGTGTTTCTCTCTCTAGTATGTGAATTGCAAGCCATAAAGATTTTTCAATTACTTTCTCTCTATTCGATTTTGATAGTGTACATAGTATTTATACCTACATGATATAATTACAAGTAAGTCATACACTACCAAAAATACAAGCTACGCCCCTAATTACAAGGATAACTGTGTTCCATTTTCTTCCACTCCTCCCAGTGAGAAATCCCCCGTAGATTTAGCTCGCTCAACTTCTTGATACGGTTTGTTGCTCACCAGATCTACTTCCTTATGTCTTCAAGGAAGGGAACTTCAATCCGAATGTTCTCCCATGGCGTCTCGACTTGGACGGTCCCCTTTGAAAGACGTGGAGGGGTGTCCGCTCGGTGTCTTATCATCTCTGGCAACTCTTGAAGCTCGGTATTGTAGTCCTCTCCTTCTTGAAGTTCTTCGTCTTCAAGCAGAACTAAATCAACTGAGGCTTGTTGGAAGAAGTATTTGACGTTGTTGAGGCGAGCTTCAGCTGCTTCCTCTGGTTCCCAGTGCTCAACCACTTCTCACTCAGGATGTAGTCGTGTACGATGGCGTGGGGATCGTAGCTGACTGTTGCTTCACGTTGATCTTGGAGCGTGGAGGTTGGGATCAGGTTTGGACTTTTGGGAGTAGGATGTGTTGTGTGGGTGTGGGATGTGGTGGTTGTTTTTTGGCGGGTAGTGGGTTGTGTGGATGTACTTGGTGGGTTGGTTGACGATCCTCCAGCTTCACGTGTTGAGGATGTTTTTTCTCGTCCTTGACAACGACCACTTTTTGTGGTATTGTGTCATTTCTCCCCCTCAGGGCAATCAAAATCGTCAGGATCGTCATGTCTTCGTTTGGTTTGGGAGCTTTGTTCTCGGCAGCTTGTTCAAGCGGGCGGTTCGGGTTCATCCACTAGCATGCGGTAGAGACTCTCCTCGACATGGGTCCTTGTCTCGAGGGCTAGAAGGCGAGAAATTAGGATGTCGTGAAGTTGGGTGATGGGTATAGTGTATGAGTTGATATGGGATAGAGATGGGGTTGGGGTGGGTAGTATGGGCTGGAAGGGAGTGTGTACGGTGGTGGTGAGGGAACGGGTACGAATAGAGCAGTCTCAGAGACTGGTGTTTTCCCGGTATCCCGTCGGGAAGTCTTGATGGCGTGGATGACTCTTTCCATCAGTCGATCTTAAAGAGTAGTTAGAGCGGTGGAAAGAGCTGCTTGTAATCTTTGCTCCGTCACAATGGTGACACCTCTGGAGTGGAGCCTGGTAGGCGTTCCACTGTTCAACGTCAGAAAGGATTTCTGACGTGTCGCCTATGAAAGGACATAAGATTCCGGGACATCTGAGGACACCCGTTGTCAACCCAGAAGTCACCACTTCGGTAGTTTGGCCCGTTGTTATTTCCGAAGATGTCGGTGGACCAACGGGACTTCCATCCAATCCTTGATATGAAACTGTAGGAATCATCTCTATGGATGTTGATACAGATTCGATGTGAAACTGTAGTCGTCAAGACCGGTGGTGGTGGAGGAGGCAAATCTGAAGCTTTTGTAGTGGAGGGAGTTGCAGGAGGGACGAGAGATCTGTGACGGCGAGAAACCCTTCGTAGTAGTGTGCAATCCTCGTCCGAGTCGGTGGCTTCAGGTGAGACAGCAATTGGAGGTGTGGGCACACGTGCTTCAACCTCGGACTCAATAGCCACTGCTTCAGACTCCTGAACCTCAGCTTCGGGCTCTTGTGCCTCCAAATGTGGTTTTTGACTGATATGCATCGGAGCGGGGTCGGTGGACCGAACCATAGCCTCCGTGATGGAGTTGTTCTGGCAGTAATCTTGTTATGCTTCATCGGAAGGGTATGCCAGACGTAGGAGCTCCAACGCGATCAACATTGGTTGGAGTGCCAAATTCGATGCCTTCAGATTGTGGAAGAACCGCAGCCTTGGCGTGTGTATCCTCCGACAGGTAGTAGGCGGGGAATCTCTGGATCAACTTCCATTAGGTGAGAAATCAGCATGGGGAACCATTGAAAATTTTTCTAAGTGTAGAACGCGTATACTGTTCGCGGCATGTTTTTATTCGAACGCTAAGTTTTGCGATCGAATAAAATCTTATCGAAAACTAAAGTTTTTCGCCGCTAAGTTTTACCATCGAATAAAATCTTATCGAAAACTCAAGGTTTTCGCCGCTGAGTTTTGCGATCGAATAAAAACATATCGAAAACTAAAGTTTTTCGCCGCATAGTTTTGCGATCGAATAAAATTTTATCGAAAAACTTAAGTTTTCCCCGAGTATTTTTGCGATCGAATAATATTGTATCGAAAACTCAAGGTTTTTGCCGATGAGTTTTGCGATCGAATAAAACATAACGGAAATTAAAGTTCTTCGACGCTACTCTTTGCGATAAAACAATTTTCGACCTAAAAACTTTAGAAATCGAACTGCAAAATGTTAAACTGCAAATGATGATTCTTCGGAAAACATGAGTTAATCTGAGCTTGAAATGATCAAAAACCATTTTCGAATCCAAATATCATGCAGTTAATCAAAATGGTTGAATATAAATCACGGGAAATTGAATTTACTAAGCATGAGAAGTCGAAATTTGCAAAATTGATAAAATTGCTGCGAAAATATTTGAAATCCAGTCGTAGTTCGTGATTTTCGGAACAAAATGGTAACCGAATCTGGATTCTACCTTCAAAACAGGTGAAAGTTTAGTAGAAATTTGAGAGATTTTAGATGTCGTCGTTTGAAGTTTTGAGAGAATCGAAAGTTATGCGTTTGATATGTTTGCGTGTAAAAAAGGTTTTCGATCGAAAAAGTGTATAAGTACTTTTCGATCAAGAAATGTAAAAGAGTTTTGGGCCGAGAAAATCATTATGGGCTTTTGTTAAAATCAGGCATGTTTAGTTTTGCAAAGAAAATTTACTCTATTACTTTTGCACCCGGAATTTGAAAAAAATAACAGAACTCCCCCTAAGTTCTGAAATAAATGCATTTAACTCCCAATGTTTGATGACATTCATCACTTGACTTCTCGGATGAGCTGAAAATTCTCTGTAACACTTAGAATGACACATGAGAAGTCGTAATTGCAAGTAAATCATTTAGGAGATAGTAGCAAATATTCATGTAAGCTCCCCCTCAACAAGTGTACATGTAATGTTTTGGCAATTTAGCATATATATACATGTTCAACACGATATGCATATGAAAATTTTAAACAATATATGACAAAAAAGAATAATGCATTTAATCAATTCAGCGTAGATTCATGATCCCCTAATCATGCATAGGAAAATGTATGGTCTAATGCATTTAAAAATGTTTGTTAATAATTTTGGGGTCACAAAATGTCATTTTGATCATTATCATGCAAAAATTTCACATGATACATAGAATAATAATTTGTCATCAAATCATGTCCCTAAACTAAAATCCTAAGATCATAGTATGAATCATTGACAACTCTCGCATGGTTCGCTCATAGCGCTCAATTTATTTTTATCATAGGTATTATTATTATATATATCACGACAAAATTTTATCAATTAACCTGTTATCGTAGCGCATTTAATCAACTTACCAGGCGAGAGTCCGTCAATTTGAATCAAAGGGGCTTTGAAGGGATTTATTTCAGGCTCTGACTTAGAAGGGTAGGATAATTTTGGAATTAGTGAGCTTAAAATTCTTCAATTCCAGGGGCCCTTTTGAAATTCATTTCTACTTCTTTTTCTTTTCTTTACTTCAGCAATTGCTCAAGCTAAATCTCTTCTTCTTTACTAGGCTTTGAGAGATTAGATCTTCCTTATTCTCGGGCCGAGACCGTGCTCCTCTTGAAGGTTCACAGTTATGGAATTCGAACCCAAAGTCGTGCTCCTCTTCTCGTTTTCTCGATATAAGATCTAGATTATCGTTGGAGAAGTTCACTTCGAGGTGCTTCTCTTCTAGCAGTTTTGACGAGTATACGAGATTATCTAGGAGAAGTTCATAGCGAGATCCATGTTTCTCTTTTATAATAATCGAGAGATTATTTGTGCGTTGAGCGTCGTGTGCGTCTTCTATCTCCTTTTCTCCCCCTCCTTTTCTCGTTTGAGCAACCCCCGAAACTTATGGAATAAGATTGAAGGTTTGATCGGATTTCAAATGAAAAAGAACTTTGGAGAAGGCTCAAAGGGGATTACTAGAGGAAATAGTAAAGGATTTATAATTTTAGTCTTAGTGAGGAATTTCCTAATTGACCTTATCATTTTCATGACGATCCAACACAAAGAAAGAATGAGGCCACGAAGCACAAATCAAGAGACAAGCATTTGAAGTGTGATACACTCAAGGATAATTCCTTTAAAAAAATATTGAGTAATTCTCACATATATGATGTGGCTTTGTGTCTAGTGAAACATACTAAGCTATTTAGACAAAAGAATGTCACATGAATTTTTAAGGAAATAACTATGCATGTATCACAGAAATAGTTTTGTGAGTATATCAAAATGAACAAAATTGTCGTCATCCCCCGTTTTTCTTATTTATTGTTTAGAAGCACATAGAATATCCATATGAAAATATGATAGAGCATGTGACACACATTTCAATCAAGATTGAGACTCAACATGTCTAGCTTAGCGATAAGGAATTGGAATCGTTTTTCATCAAATGCCTTAGTGAATAAGGCGGCAAGTTGAAGTCCGTGTTAACAAATTACATGTCTATAGTACCTTTGAGAATGATAGCTTATATCTATGTATTTTGTGCGTGAGTGATGAACCTGATTGCAAGTAATGGCAATAGCACTTTGAGAATCACTATAAATGGGAATGTTATAAAAGTCAAACCCATAATCGCATAGTTGCGTCCGCATCCACAGAACTTGTGAGCAGCAACTGGCAGCCGCAACGTACTCTGCCTCGGTCGTCGACGTTGATACACAATTTTGCTTCTTTGAGGACCAGCAGACGAACTTATCGCCCAAAAATTAATCTCAAATCTAAAATCAGTGCCTTTTGGATACCATAACTCTAAGGTGGGAGTTCCTTTTAGATAGCGAATGATTCGCTTGACAGCGTGCATGTGAGACTCTTTTGGGTCAGCTTGAATCCGAGCGCAGAGGAAAGTGGCGAACATGATGTCGGGTCGGCTGGACGTCAAGTGGAGAAGAGATCCAATGATGCTCCTATAAGTTGTGATGTTGACTGCCTTGCCAGAAGGATCAGCATCCAATATACAGTTTGTTGACATGGGAGTACTCATAGGTGTGCTCTTGTCTTGATTAAATCTCTTCAGAATATCTCGTATATACTTGGTCTGACTGATGAAAATTCCATCGTCGAGCTGCTTGACTTGAAGTCCAAGAAAGAATTGGAGTTCGCCCATTAAGCTCATCTCGAATTTTGTCTTCATCAGATCACCAAATTTCTGACAGAGTCGTTCATTTGTCGAGCCGATCATCAAGTCCTTTCCTTGCTTTTTGATGAATAGCGTCGTATCGATTGTTCCTCTTATAAAGTTGGACTTTACTAGAAATTCGCATAGAACATCATACCAAGCTCGAGAAGCTTGTTTAGTCCGTAGAGAGCTTTATCCAATCGATAGAAAAAATCAGGATGATTTTCGGGCATGAATTCTTCGGGTTGAGCGACGTAAATTTCCTCTCGCTGTTGAGAAAGACGGTTTTTACGTCCGTTTGATAGACCTTGACGTCTTTATGAGTCGCGTACGCCAAAAAGAGTCGAAAAGCTTCTATTCGAGAAAAAGAAGCATACGTCTCGTCGTAGTCAATGCCTTCTTGTTTGTTCTAGACGTCTACCCTTTGGGTACAAGTCGTGCTTTGTTCCTGATAATTTCACCGTTCTTGTTCTTTTTAATTTTGAAGACCCATTTGGTTCCTATAATTGTCTTGTCGTTCGGTCGAGGAACTAGAGTCCAAACTTGTAGACGTTCGAATTAATTGAGTTCGCCTTGCATTGCGATCACCCAATCCGTGTCTTTAAGAGCTTCAGCTACCTTGATTGGTTCGTTATGGCTTAAAAAGCACGTGAAAAGTCTGTTATGTGTAGATGTCCTAGTGCGTACTCCACTTGAAGGATCACCAATTATTTGATCGACAGGATGAGCTAGTGTCTACTTGCGTTCATGAGGTACAACCGAAGTAGAACCATCGTTGATGAGTAGTTCGAGACATCCTGTATTGATAGACTGATTATAAGTAGGAGGAAAATTCATTTCTGAAGTTGAATTTGACGGAATTTCCTCATCTGCATTAGTAAGAGCTGCAACACTAGTTGGTGATTCAGAATCTTGAGGATCTACAACATCGGTTGGACTTTGAGGGTCGGGAGTCTCATTTGAAATTTCCACCGTAGAAGAGAAAGGTCCGTTGCTTGGTATAGAGTGCGATGAAGCAGACATTTGAGACTCGTTCCGATAAAAATGTTCAAAAAGATAGTCCATGTCTTCAAAATCAGCGGGAAGAGCTTCTACTGACGATGAGACAGATGTTGTCGGAATTTGTGGAGTTTGTGCCAACACGCCTATAAGCCCGGGTTCTGAACTGTCTTATTCAGAAGCCATATTGGTTAGTTCGTGAAAAATGACGTTATAACTTTCCATTATTGTACGAAATGACTTGATATAGACACGGTACGCTTTAGAAGTTGAAGAATATCCAGCAAAGACGCCTTTAAATGCGTTAGGGTCGAACTTGCTTCGATGCTCTCGATCGTTCGCAACAAATCATTTGCATCCGAAGACTTTGAAGAAAGAGATATTCGGAATCCTTTGATTTTTTATCTCGTACAGCGTCTTGTCGAACCATTATTGAATAATCGTCCGATTTTGCGTAAAGCAAGTTGTACTCACTGCTTCAGCCCATAGAAAGTGAGGGAGACCGGAATGCATAAGCATAGTCGTGCAAATTCAACCAAAGTCCGGTTCTTCCTTTCTACGACACCATTTTGTTGAGGCATTTTAGCGACTGAAAATTGTTGAATGATTCCAAGTGTCTGCTAGAAAGTACCGAGACACTGATTTTTTAATTCAGTCCCATTGTCAGTTCTGATTACTTGGATTTTTTGTTGCAGGAGATTCTGAGTTGTATTCATAAAATTTATTATCACGTCTCCAGTCTCATCTTTAGTTCGTAGAAATCTTGTCCAAGTGTAGCGAGAATAGTCGTCGACAATTACTAGCACATACTTACGACCGTTGATACTTTGTGTTTCCATTGGTCTACAAAGGTCCATGTATAGTAATTCCAAAGGTCTAGATGTGGAAGCTACTTGCTTGAGTTTGTGTGCCGCTCACTTCATTTTTCCCACTTGACAAACAGAACATTGATGCTCTGGTTGAAGTGAACAACTTTTTAGTAGAAAGCTTGTGAAGAGCTTTGAGGTTAAGATGAGACATTCGTTGATGCCATAAGGTGTTCCTCTTAATTGTCGTCTGTGAAATGAGGCAAACAGCCGTCGAAGATCGTACTGTTGTCAGATTTATGGTGTAGAGATTAGATCTTCGAGCTCATGTAAGAAGTAGCTGATTCTGACTATTTAGAATTCTGCACTGATCAGCTAGAAATACCACTTGAAAGCCTTTATCGCAGAATTGTCCTATGCTGAACAGGTTTTGTCTGAGATTTTTGATATAAGAGACGTCTTTTATTGTCAGATTCTTCAGAATGATATCTCCAAAGCCTAGAATTTGAGCTGAATCGTTGTTGCCGAATTTGAGTTTACCGTTGTATCAGTCTTGATAGTTGCTCAACAGCTCTTGATTTCCCGTCATGTGTGTGGAGCAACCCGAATCTAGATACCATACATGATGAATCTGCATAGAAAACTTTAGAAAGACTTAGGTGCCTTATAAATTGGTCATCTTGGATTAGCAGATTTAGTAGTTAAAGGTTGTTCACTTTTGGTTCCTAAACCAATGTTATTTTTAGGTACCCAAACCAACTTAGAGGTAGTTGATTTAGATGGTACCTCTTTAGTCAACTGAGCCTTTTTGGCTTGTGTTGGCCTAGATGGTGTTTTAGGAACCCATTGAGGGTGAACCTTACACGATAGATTAATTTCAGCTCGGACAAATGTCTTATTAGTCTTAGTTGAGGAGAATATCTTTTCTCTAGCTAGTCTCCTAAGGAGTTTGGCTTAGTAAACTTGGACTTGATACCTTAGGTGAGAGCAAGAGTGAATCGAGCTATTGGCTTGCTTAATAGCTGGATCTTGTCTCCTACGAGACTTAGAATGATTGATTTTGTTTTTGGAAGTGGAGTCGATTTCAGAATTTGTGCTTTCAAAATTAATAGATTTTAAAGCAGAAGTTGAAGCAAGAACTTGAAAAGTAGAAATGACTCTCTTTTTTCAAGTGTCCTTTGTTTTTGGTACAGAATAAATTTTGAAAATGAGTCATTTCAATCAATATTTTCTTCTTACTTTCTATACTAGACACTCTCTCCTTAGCATGCTTGTCTCTTTAACTACTCAACATGTGGATGGAGTAGAAAAATAATCAGTAATAGACCTTTTTGCTTTCGAAGCATTTAAAGACGCTTTTTCTCCTTTGACTCTTTTTAAAGAAGATTTTTCTTCTTTTGAAATATTTTGTAAAATTACGGGATAAGTTTTCTTAAATTTGGTCTTGTCCTCGATCAATAATTTTTCTTTCAAAATTAAATTAGGACAAGATTTTAAAACGTTTGTCAAAACTGAGGAATTTTTTAGATTGGAAATCTCCAATAAAAGCGAATTCTTTTCTGCCTCAAAATTCTTTTTTCTGTTTCTAAAGAGGAGTTTAAATCAGCTATTTTCTTAATAATAGCAGGAATATAACAGAAAGTAGAATTTTTAGAATGCTCATAATTTTCTTCCTCGACTTTAGGAGTATTTTCTATAGGATATAATGAATTATAGTCACTAGACATGTTTATTTCTCGTGTCCTGTAACTTTTATTCAAATCAGTGTAATCAAGGGGGATTTTATTCCTAGTTTTTGTCTTTTCTTTTGGATTCTCCTAAGGCATTTATTTCTGAAGCGTTAGTAAAGCCATTAAAGAAGTTAATCCTAAACCCATGTACTTGATATTATATAATTGTTTTACGTTAACCTTTTTCAAGTTACAAGGATTATTAAAACCTAAGCCTTCAACAAGATTATAAAATTCTATATCATGTGGATGATTTAGAAAAATTGTTTGATTCGTTTGTCCCCTTTTCGAAAAAAGATAATCTAAAGTCTTAATCCTAGAGTAAAGCTTCTTACGTTCATCAAAGATTTCCTTATAATTATTTCTAGAAATCTCTCTGACTATCGCTAAGAGTTTTACTAAGGTCGTTAATTTTAGTCTCATAAGTAGCTAACCTAGATTCAAGACTAGGTATAGTTTCCTTAGCATTAAATAAGAGAATTTATAAGTGAACTTTCTTATCTATTTGCATTTCGAAATTATTTTCGCTAAGTGCTAGTCTCTCTTCTAACTCTTTTGTACTTTTTCGCTCTCTTTTCATGTTAGTATATTTAATTTGTAAAGATTCTAACATGATTAATAATATAGAATCAGGTGTAGCTCCCTCTTGAGAAGATGTTGATGCTTTGTCGTCGTCAGACCTCTTCACTGAGTTTGCTTCAAAGACATCTTCAAGATATGCCATGAGAGCTAAGTTGAAATTTCTTGGAGTAGTAGTTGACGTCTTTCTTCTTCGGAAGACTGCATTCTCTGGCGAAGTGCCCCGTTTTGTCACACTTGTTGAATTTTTGTGGCTCTTTGTCATTTTTGGATTCTGAAGACTCAGCTGGTCTTTCCTTGTGCTTAGAAATTGAGGTCCGAGGTCGATTAGCTAAAGAGGAGGACTTCTTTTTGTATAACGTTTTGCTCATCATTTTTGTAATGAGAGCCAATTGCTTCTTGAACTCTTTCATGTCAAGATCAAAATCTGATTCTGACTCGTCTTCTTCTTCTGAAGAACTCGGCAATTTGATACTCTTGTCTTTACGAGATCGACTAGTTTTTCTTTCCAAAACTAGAGCTATTGAGTCTTCAATCTGTTTGCTCTTTTATTCTTTCTTAATCTCGCTGATATCATCCTCGTGTTGAGTGAGATTGTCGAAAATGGCGTGGATATCCATTTCGTCCAAATCCTTGTTTTGACGGATTTGCATGAATATTTTCTTCCACTCCAATTGAAGAGATGATAGAAATCGGATGTTTACCTCCACATTTGTCTTGAATATTTCTATTTTCCTCATCTCGTTAAGAAGAGTCAGATAGCGTTGATAGAGTTCGTAGAGATTTTCCTCCGTCTTGGCTTTGAAGGAGTCGTAGATTGTGAGTATGTTTGCGTTCTTAGCATTTACTCCGACTTCAGTCCTTTGCATCATTTTGTGGAGCTCGCCCCACATAGCCGTAGCACTTGATAGACCATCTATTTGCATTTAGATGTCATTTGAAATGCCTTGCATCAGGAACGTTGTAGTTCTGAGATCAGCTTTAGCCCTTAGTCTCTTCCCCTCAGAGTATTCAGTAGGAATTTTAAGTTTTCTAGTGGTTGGAATAGGAGGATTATTTGTGGCATCGCCTTCTTGGATAAGTCAGAATTGAGCGGGTCTTTGGAGAGAAGCTACCAGGTTCATAGCTTGATCTTTCGTCTCCAAGAAATTCATAAATCGGCTTCTCCGTACGGTATATTCGCCTCCTCTTAGAATTGGAGGACGTACATCGTTTCCAAGCGAGTAAGCATCAATTGCCGTAGTTGATTGGTAGGATCTCGTAAATGTTTGGATTTGAGTTTGTAATAGTGCTTCGCAAGTAACAAATTTGTTAGTAATGTTTGGTTCGTACTATAAGCAATTCCTTTTCGGACCTATTTTTGGGTTCAGAAAAAATTGTTTTTGAGTACGAAAAAATATTTAGCACAAAAATTGAATATCGTGAATGTTTATGCAATGAGAAATATTTTTCGTACGTTTTGAAAATGACGATTTTGATTTTATGAAAAAAAATCAGTGTAAAATATGTGTGCGTTTCGAGCGGTAAGATTTTCGATTTGAAAAATTTTCGATCCTTATAATCGAAAATGATTTTCGTAAGTATAAGTTTGTCGAATGACTGATAAAATTTTTGCAAAATTATCCTGTCGAAAAATGATTTATCTAAAAAGAATTTTGTCGATCGCAAAAACTTTTATCAAAATATTTGTTATCGAAAAATAAAAATGATCGATAATCTATGTCTTAAAAAAAAGTTCGATAAGTTTGACTCAATTTGTTGACTAAACTCATTCGAGTGTGAAGTATTCGATCGAAATATTTTTTCGCTAAGTTTTGACTCAAGAATTTAGATGATCGAAAAACTTGAGTTCGAAAAACTTGTAATCGTAAAACATGTTTTTCGTGTCAAAAGTAAATATGTATATAGCGAAAACAGTATTCGTCGAAAAACATTTACGCTTAGTTAAACTCGGAAAATATTTTTGTGTGAGAATCTAAAAACTATTTACCGATAATAAAGTCTTTCGAGTCTATTTATGAGTGAAACTCGTGAAAAATGTGAAATTGTCAAAAAAACTTTTGCGCCAGTGAACTATTCAAAATATTTTCGAGCCAAATTTTCGATCGAAAAACGATCGAAGAACACAACACGAGTTCAATGGAACAGTAAATCTCAGATTCAACTGATAAGCTCAAATTAAACTCTGAGATTCTGGGTATTCACTTGAATATGAGTACTGAACACGAACAAACACGAGATTAAACACGTTTTACAGCAAAATATATCAATTCTGATGAAAACCAAATCGTATTCAAAACACAATCGCAAACAATAATACCGATCGAAATAAAAAATCAGATAAATCCGATGTTTTAAGCGATTGAAATCAGTACGCGATTCATTCCTAACATTAATCTATCACTTTTTCATCAGAATCAACAACAAAATTCACAGAGTTCAGCATGTAGATGAAATGCATTACGAGCGCTTTTTTGATCGAAAAAAAATCTGGAAATAAATTTGATCTGAATTAACGAAAATAAATCCAGAACGATCACGAATCCGCTCTGATACCAATTGTTAGGTCCTATATGATCAACTACAGAGAGATCTAGGCATGAATTCTATATATTCAAGTGTAGATTTAAGATTTGTTGCCTTCGGTCGAATATCTCCTTCGAAGAACACGGGAGAGAAGCTTAGTGTGAGAAAGTGTTTTGTGTGTGTTTCGCTCTCTAGAATGTGAATTGCAAGCCATTGTGATTTTTCAATAACTTTCTCTATATTCGGTTTTGATAGTGTACATGGTATTTATACCTATATACATGGTATAATTACATGTAACTCCTACACTATCAAAAATACAAGATACACCCATAATTACAAGGATAACTAATAAATGAGCACAATCTATAAGTCTTCTACAGTGTTCATCTTGGATTATCTGATTTTTTATCAAAATTGAACGTAATATGCTGTTGTTTGAGTTTAATCGAAGGTTTAAGCTGAAGATTTACACATTTTTATCGATTCTACTCAATAGTTTTCTTTGATTAAGTGTTTCTGTCGTTCGAAATTTTTTATCGACAAATTTTTTCCCAAATATTTCTCATGAATTTTTCTCGTAAGACAAATCAAAATTTTTTCTCGTAAGACATATCGTAAATCTTTTGTGTAAATTATATTGATAAATTTTACGAGAATTTTTTTTGAAAATCTTATCCCAAAAATAATGTCGTAAATTTTTTTCGAATGTTTTATCGCAAAATTTTATCAAAATTTTTCCGAAAAGCTTATCGCAAAATTTTTTCTTAAATTTTTATCAAAAATCTTATCTCAAATTTTTTTCGAAAATTTTATCGCAAAACTTTTCCGACAAATATTATCCAAAACATTATCGATAAACCTGAACACAAATTTTTTTTTTTCGGAACAATTCTTATCGAGAAACATACTCTTTATCGAGAAATTTTATCGTAAAATTTTCGCAATAAACCTTAACAAGAAATATTTTTTCGGAACAATTTTTATCGAGAAATTTTATCCTAAAGTTTTCTCGATAAACCTTAACAGAAAAGTTTTTTACGGAACAATTTTATGGAGAACCATTCTCTTTATCGAGAAACTTTATTGTAAAATTTTCTGGATAAACCTTAACAGATCAATTTTTTTTGTCGGAACAACAAATCTTTTATCAAGAATTACTATCGTAAATTTTCTCTATAACTCCTGACAGTGTAAAACTTTCTCGATAAACATACAAGAAACGTTTTCCATCCGAAAATAAATTTCAGATCAGAGAACATATTACTTGCATAACACTTACTTAACATTCTCCTTTTGTGTTGAAGAAGCACTTAAATAAAATTCAATCTACACGGCATCGATCGACAACCCAACCAACAATCGACAATAGATGCATACACTATGGAAAACGACATTCGCCCTCCAATTCACCGTAGAGGTGAATACACAGCATGGCGCAACCGTTTCCTCAACTTCTTTGAACGCAAAGATAATTTCGATCTCTTGATAAAATCTCTCAACGAGGGTCCAGCGAAGTTTTGGGTGACCATTGATATACTTCCAAATACCCAAGGAATAGAAAAGAGGTAAAGCTGATCATCAAGTAAAAAACTACCTGATCCAAGTAATTCCAAATGAAATCTATATGCAAAATAGATAGTTTGGTAACCGCTAAAGAGATGTGGGATGAAGTAACAAGATGATGCAAAGGTTAGAAGTTGATATAAAAGCAAAGAAAGCCAACATCCTCAGGGCTTATGAAGGATTCAAAGCCAAAGAAGGTGAAGACCTACATGACACATACCAACACTTTCTCTCTCTTTTAAACGAGATGCGAAAGATCAAAGTCTTACGCTTCAATATGGAAATCAATCTTTGTTTCTTGGAATCACTTTCTCTGGAATAAAAAAGATTTGTCACTCAAATACGCCAAATCAAAGACTTGGATGAAATGGATGTTCAGACCGTATTCGACAATCTTGCACAACACTCCGAAGATGTGTTGGAAACTCAGTTTGAGAACAAAAGAAAGAATACGGACCCACTTTCTCTTGTCTCCGAGACTCGACCAAGAAAATGATCCAAGAAGTTAGTTATTGACTCTAGCTAGTCAGAGGAAGAAAACACCGACTCCTGCGGATATGGAAAATTTTCCGTAACAAATGGCCCTAATAACCAAGGCAATGGGCAAATGTTTTTTCAAAAAGAAATCTTCCTCATCTAACAAACTATGGACCTCTAGTTCAAGATCGAGTGACAATCCCCGAAACATTTGAGACTAAAACGGACAAACAATGCTACAATTGTGGCAAAATTGGGCATTGGGCTAAAGATTGTTATGCACCTAAGAAGAAACACTTGAACTACTATGGTAAAAATATGCAACTTCTCAAATTAAAACAAAAATGCGTAGCTCTTATGGCCGTACAAGACCATTGGCTTCAAGACTATACGGAGAGTGAGCGGAGAATCTCGCTCTTATGGTCAAAGTCAAGAGCGAGTCTGAGGACGACTCAAGTGCAACGAATGACGAACAAATGCACTCCGACAAAGAGGTACAAAATTCTCATCTTCAAGAGCTAATGCATACTTTACAATTAAAATACTCGAAAATGCGTAAAGAACATACAAAAACAAAAGAATTAGAAGCTCGCCTATCAAATAATTATAATGTGTTATTAGATTTACGTGAAAAATATGTTTATGAAAAAATATACTTAAAAACGACACGTGAGAATATCACAACATTAGAAACTAGGGTTGAGGACTTAGAAGCTACAATTAAAACATTAACGACAAGTCTAGAAGTCGTAGAAGTGAAAATAAATGAAGGCTTATATCGATGTAATATTCTCGTCGAGGAACACAAGAAGCTCTACTCCAAGATCAAAAGTCTTGAGGATATTCGTGCTAAATGGAGTCAAACGGACCAAACATTTCTTCTTAAACTACCTACGGACATCAAATTCTATAATCATAATGAAGGTTAGGCTTTGAAAACCCGCGTCACTTAAGTAAAGTGATGTCCATTCAAATGTACGATACCCGATATATGGGACTCGGGTTAATTCAACTCGTGCCTTTCAGTGGAGCAACGGAAATCAATGCTCTTGAGGAAGAAAAATGGGCAACCAAAGCTAAAGCCGAGATTCCATTCGACTATAAGAAATTGAACGAAAGTTATAAAATAAGGATAATACCCTTATCATTGGACTACAAGTCAATTCTTATACCCCATAGTGACACCGCAGCTAGTAATGATGAAGGTTCCGATTTTGAAAATCCAAAACGCACTTTTTACCATATTTCGAAGATTGTTAAAAAATAGCCGATTTAAATTCTTCTTTGGAACAACAGAGACAAGATTTTCATACGGAAAAAGGAAAACTTTTACAACAAACTCTTTACTAAAGAAAAATTTAGTTATTCGAAATCCGATTAACTCTCTAATCACTTCTTCTACAAGCAAAGCCATAAGTAGAGAACGGATGGAGAATTCGAATGCTTCTACTTCTTTTAGTTGTTTTTCAAATAATATTTCTAAGTCCTCCCCTATCATGTCTAATGTTGGCCGAATTTTAAGTACTAATAGAACGTATTTTCCTAGAGTTCAACGATGTCTTCAACGATTTCTTGCAAAGATGTTCACCATAAAACACATTTTATTCTTTATTTAACTAATAAAAAATACTAATCAAACGACAACGCAAAAATGGATCCGAAAACGAGAATACGTTGAGCCGACACAACACATTTTCAGCCGAAAATGTGTTGTGTCGACTCAAAATTGGGTTCCCAAAAATACACCCACTAAAATACCTTCCACGATTCGAAGAAAATGGGTCCCCAAAAAAAAATCCATAAGTATCACTACGAAATGGGTTTTAAAAATGTTTTCCGTAAGAAAAATCACTTATCATAAGTTTGGGTACCCAAAAGCTCTTCTCCGAAATAAAAGCTTATATGGGTACCCAAATCTTCCTCACCTATTTTACCTCACGTTAATAAAGTCACAATAGTAGATACTCTACTTAAAACCTATAAATTGACTTTAGCTACTATTTTGGCATTATTTTCTGTTCTTAATAACTCTTTTGGCACTAAAGAAGGACCCAATCGGCGATGGGTACCTAAGCTTAATTAATTTTCTTTAGAACTCTCATGTGTGATACTTGGATTTCTGGTTGCTCCACACACATGACGGGAAACAAAGCACTCCTGAGCAACTTTAATAATAACTATAACGGAAAAGTTCAATTTGGGGACAACGAATCTGCTCCAATACTTGGATTTGGTGATATACAATTGGATAATCTTACTATTCAAGATTTCTCATGTGTTGAAGGACTTAAGCACAATCTCTTTAGTATTGGAAAATTCTGTGACAAGAATTTAGAAGTTCATTTTCGAGCGGATAAGTGTTGTATTATAAATGAGCAAAAGCAAGAACTTTTATCCGGGACTCGTCAATCTACGCTATACACCATTAATTTGCAGACTACGAAACCTACTACGTCGGTTTGCCTCATCGCTCAAGCTTCGATAAATCAGAATAATCTTTGGCATCAGTAGATCTCGCATCTCAACTTTAGAGATTTACATAAACTACATTCTAAGGAACTTGTCAAGGGACAACCACAACTTGCTTATGTTCAAGCCCATAAGTGCACCTCATGTGAACTTTGAAAATGAAGAGAGCTTCACACTCAAGCAAACAAGTAGCTTCTAGCGTTCGGCCTCTACAACTCTTACATATGGACTTATGCGGTCCTATGCGAACACAAAGTCTTAACGGCCGAAAATACGTCTTGGTTATTGTAGATGACTACTCTCGATATGTGTGGGGCAAGTTTCTATGGACAACGAATGAGACCGCTGGCTTGATCATTTTTTTCGCCGAAACTACAAAGAACATGCTGCAACAAACAATCCAGGTGATTCGAACAGATAATGGTACCGAGTTCATAAATAAGATACTCGACGGATTTGATCTTTCCCTTGGTACTACACAACAGTTTTCAGCAGCAGGAACTCCACAACAGAAATGTGTCGTCGAACGAAAGAATCGAACGCTTGTTGAGGCTTGTAAGGACATTGCTCATACATGCAAGTTTCCGCAGTTTTTGGGCCTGCTCACTCAAAATCGGACTATAATCCACAAAAGGTTCAATAAGACTCCGTATGAGTTAATCAACAAAAGAGTATTGAATATTGCTTTCTTCAAAGTTTCCGGGAGTCTATGCTTTGTGAAAGATCTACGAGACAATCGAAGGAAATTTGATCCGAAGGCTCTCGAATGAATTTTATCGGTTACTCCATGACATCCAAAGCTTATCGTGTTTTTACCAAGTCCAGTTGAACGATTATCGAAAACATCAACGTTACATTTAATGAGTCAACCAGATTGGACCCGAGCCTATATCTATGGCTCTTGATCATCTCAGTTCAAGACCTGCTCTAAAACGAATGTTGACTATAGATCAACACCTTTCTCCCGCAAACAATGCGAATGACTCAATTGCATATGATATCGTGGACTTGGATTCTCTATTTGAATATTTTCACCCACGTTCACCGGCTCTTCCCAACAATCAAAGCAACTCGGGAAATGTTCCTTCTACGACAACGGTCAAAACATCTTCGGTTAACGATACCATTCCAAGTCCTCTTCTTGATACTACAATTCCAACACCGACACCTCAATAACTTCTCATTCAAGTGGTAATCCTACTAATATGGACAATGCTCCTCTAATGACTTCCACGTCGTCGGAGGACGACGTCTCTTCCTATATTCTTGGTGCACCAATCCTTCCTCATGTGACCAAGTGTACTATGATTCATCCCTCCACTTTAATTATCGGAAACCCGTTCACTGAAATTGACTACTGCAAATGATTTCATTTCTTCATGCTTTTTTAGTGAAATAGAACCAACGAAAGTCTCGGAATCTCTTTGAACTTAATCAATTTGAAATGCTTAAGGTGTGAACTCTTGTACCGAAACCGAAAAATATAACAATCATTGGTACAAAATGGGTATTTAAGAATAAAAAGAAGGAAGCTGGCGTCGTAGTCCGTAAGGACGCTCGTCTCATCGCTAAGGGTTATAATCAAGAAGAAGGCATCGACTATGACGAAACGTTTGCATCGGTGGCTCGCATGGAAGCTATAAGGTTGTTTCTTACATATGCGGCTCATAAAAACTTCTCTGTCTACCAAATGGATATCAAAACTACTTTTTTATATGACATTTTGAAAGAAGAAGTCCATGTTGCCCAACTGAAAGGATTCGTTAGTCCAAATTATCCCGACTAGGTTTATCGTCTTGACAAAGCCTTGTATGGACTCAAACAAGCATCGAGGACATGGTACGACGTTCTCTCGGAATTCTTGGTGACTTCGGGATTTACGAAAGGCACAATCGACACAACTTTATTCGTAAAATGGATGGAAAACATGTTAGGTTCGATTTACCAACGTATACGAGATTAATCGAAGAATCTAAAGAGATTACCGAAATTATAAAACTTGCGGGAGAAATATTTCGGTATCGATAATTGTCTTTTTCTTTGATAATATCGCATTCGAGATTTGCACAATGGATTTCGATAACTTTTATTGACTTGGTTAAAACAATGTTAAATACAATAACCTCAATCCTTTAACATGGAGCCCCTATACTTGATATATTTACCAAACAAGGCTTGGTATATTTACATTTTAGCCTCTAGACTTAGGAAATTTACAATTAAGTACAATACAAAGACAACTAAAAGTAGAACACAATAAAAGGTTGGCTAACAATCTCCCCTTTTATGTTATTTGTGTGTGCAAGCTCTTTGGTTGTCTTTGCCTCTTGTGTATCGATTTCCTAATTCCCAGAATTACCTCGTATTGTCTGATTATGTTCCTCATTAAACAACAACCGTCGATCAGCTCAATCAACTGTAGAAGTTCTAATTCTTCTTCTTCGGAAAGATTAGTCTTCTTTTCTAGTTCCTTTTCCTTGTAGATCAAGTACTGAATGATTATTCCCAGGGTTTCATTTGTGTACTTAGGAAGTTCGGAAACAAAAAGGATCCTTTCTTGACCGCTATAATTCAGGTTCGTGACACCTAATTCTGGATCGTTGATTATAGAGGTCATCGGGATATCGGCAACATCTGAACGATAATTTCAGGGTTTTGTGAGGTTGACCTTCTTCAAATTATGTTCCAAAGCAATCTGAAGGTCCTGAGCCGTGTAGTATTTGATTTTTCTGGACATGAACCGCTTCGGGGCATTGTATCCAAATTTGAGGGCTTCGTCCTTCTAAAGCGATCCAAAGTCCCGATACAATAGTGCATTTGGTGAATATCATCCGGCTCGAGCATTAGAAGCTCTCCCTCAGCCACACGATCAGTCAATAGGCGAGATACTTGGTGCGGTGTCCGATCTTGAGCAAATCAACGCTGATGATTTTGGCAATAGGCGATGCTTGTCTCATTCGATGAATGTCTTTTGCCTTCTCTCTCTTATCTCGATTTCTGTCACCCATCATGTTTCTTAGCATGTACAGGTGTCCAGAACCCTTGGTTCCTTTTAAGTGTGAGAGACCTCGGAGTTCGAGCTCGTCAAGCATCTTGATCTGGTCTTCCCGTCGCCAGATGTGGCGTCTGATCTCCTATTTGAACGAGATACTATCTTGAAGTTCTCCCACGTGGCTGTTATTGAACACTGTCTCTTTAGCTAATTCTGGTGGAATTTGGCGACGAGCAGCTTTAGGAAGATCTTCGGGTTCAACATTATAGATTTCCCCTTCCTCGAGTTCCGTTTGACCCTGATACATGAACCGTGTCGTTGTATCTCGTAGTAGAGTCTCGGCTTTGGCTATTTCTGGTTCTTCAAACTCTGATCTAACCCAAGTGTCCTCGGTCAGGGATAGAGAGGAACTCTTCGTATGTGAGGTATCTGGTAATGGGGCTTGTTCAGCGGCTTGTTTAGTAGCTTTTGGGGCTTCTTCCGAAGCGGGTGGTGTGAGTGTTGTTGGGGCTTCAGTTGTTATTTGTGGTGCTACACCTTCTGATGTGCTTGTGTTCGTGGTCCTCGGGCGTTTCTCCCCCTCAGGACGATCTGATCCATCAACTTGATCGTCATCATGTCTTCTTTTCATCCGAAGAATATCACCACGACACCAGCTTTTTTCTTGGAGAAAGGCAAGGAGGACAACATCTTCCGAATTCAGCGATGAAGAGACATTAGAATTGTGCTTTGTATTTTTGTTATCCTTGTAATTAGGGGCGTAATTAGTAGATTTGATAGTATAGGACCAAATAGTAAATATACCATGTAAATATGTATAAACACAATGTATACAATCAAAATCGAGACACAAGTTCATTTTCAGAAAAACACAAGCATTGAATTCATATTCTAAGAGAGAGAAAAGCAATTGAGAAACACTCTCCCTCAATATCTTCAAAGAAGATACTCGACCGAAAGGTATTTTGTAAGATTTATCATTCGAATATCTAGAATTCGTGCTTAGATCGATCGGTAGTTGATAGATAAGGACCTAACAATTGGGATCAGAGCAGATCGTGATCGCTTTTGGATTGAATTCGCGATTATAAGATCAAAATAATTTTTCCAGATTTTTCGATTGAAAAACTCACGTGAAATAGATTTTGATCAATGTGCTTAATGTTTGCGAATTTTGTTGATGATCATGCTGATTAAGTGATAGATTATATGTTAGGAGTGATTAACGTATTGATTTCAATCGCTTAGAACGTCATATAATTAATATTTTCGATTTAGATCGATATTTGCGTTTGCGATTAAGTTTTGATTTCGATTTGATTTTCTTAATATTTGATATATTTTGCTGTAAAACGTGGTTAATCTTGTGTTTGCTCATATTAAGAACTAAGAAACTAGTGATTATCTAGAATTGCAGCACCTAACTTGAACATCTCGGTTGAATCTGGAATTTTCACTGTTACATTGAACTTTGTTGTTCTTTGATCAGTTTTTCAATCGAAAAACTTGGCTCGAAACTTTACTCAAATATAAGACTCGAAAAACATTATTTCGATAATTAGTTTTTCGATTCATATATAAATATCTTTTTCGAGCGTAATAAAGCGTATTTTTTTTCGACGGATACTGTTTTCGCTAAATAAATATCTAATTTTGACACGAAAAACTTGTCATAGTAAAACAAGTTTTTCAATCACAAGATTTTCGATTATTTAAATTTTCGAGTCAAAATTTAGCGAAAACTTATTTCGATCGAATATTTCACACTCGAAAAACTTTTAGTCAACAATTTGAGTCAAACTTCACAAAAAAATTTTCAAACACTTAATTTTTCGAATACAAATTTTTCGATAAAAGTTTTTGAGATCAACAATTATTCGACAAACTATTTTTCGACAGGATATTTACTCTGCAAAACTCGTACGTTCGAAAAATAATTTTCGATAAATACAACAAATAATTTATTGTTCGAAAAACTTTTCGATCACTGCTCAACACACACATTTTACACTATTTTGAAAGAAATCAAAATTCGTAGTTTTCAAAACTTACGAAAAAATATTTGTTTCTGAATTATCTTCTAAGATACTCAAAATTTTCGATCTTAAAATCAAAATTCTTGAGCAAAGTTTTGAAGTATCAATTATCATATCAAATATTTTTCGAAATCAAAACAAGTTCTCTTTGAACAACCAAAAATAGGTACGAAATGAAAATTGCTTAAAGTACGAAACAAACATTACTAACGAAGTTTGTCACTTGTGAAACACTTTTATCATTTCGATTCCAAACTTTCACGACGATCCTACAAATCAACTACAAATGGATGCTTACTCACTCGGAAACAACGTCCGCCCTCGAATTCTATAAGAGGCGAATACACCGTATGGTCAAGCCGATTCATGAACTTCTTGACAAAAGAGCAAGCTACAAATTTGTGATGTTGACTGCCTTGCCAGACGGATCAACATCCAATTTGCAGTTTGTTGAGATGGGAGTATTCATCGGTGTGCTCTTGTCTTGAAATCTCTTCAGAATATCTCGGATATATTTGGGTTGACTGATGAAGATTCCATCTTCGAGTTGCTTTACCTGTAGTCCAAGAAAGAATTGGAGTTCTCCCATTAAGTGTATCTCGAATTTAGTCTTCATGAGTTCACCAAATTTCTGATAGAGACGTTCATTTGTCGAGCCGAAGATGATGTCATCAACGTAAACTTGAACGATCATCAGGTCTTTGCCTAGTCTTTTGACGTTGGTGCCTCTTAAGAAGTTGGACATGACTAAAAATTCGCTTAGGACATCATACCAAGCACGAGGGGCTTGTTTTAGTCCATAGAGAGCTTTGTCCAATCGATAGACATGATCGAGATGATTCTCATGCACGAACCCATCGGGTTGAGCGACGTAAACTTCTTCTTTTAACACACCATTAAGAAAGGCGGTTTTAACATCCATTTGATAGACTTCGAAGTCTTTATGAGCCGCGTATGCTAGAAATAGTTGAATTGCTTCGATACATGCCACCGGAGCATACGCTCGTCGTAGTCAATTCCTTATTGTTGATTGTATCCCTTGGTTACGAGTCGTGCTTTATTCCTGATAACTTCACCGTTCTCGTTCTTCTTATTCTTGAAAACCCATTTAGTTCCAATTATTATTTTGCCTTGCGGTCGAGGAACTAATGTCCAAACTCGTAGACGCTCGAATTGGTTGAGTTCATCTTGCATTGCGATTACCCAATCCGGGTCTTTAAGAGCTTCGGCTACCTTAATTGGTTCGTTTTGGCTTAAGAAGCATGTGAATAAGCCGCTTTGTATATACGTCCTAGTGCGTACTCCACTTGAAGGATCCGATGATTTGGTTAATGGGATGAGCTCGAGTCCATTTGCGTTCATGAGGAGAAACCGAAGTAGATTCTCGATTGGTTTGTAGATCGAGACATCCTGAATTGATGTGCTGATCATTCGTAGTTGGGAAATTCAATTCTGAGGTTGAATTGGAAGGAATTTCCTCATCTGCATTTGTAGGAGCTGCATCACTAGTTGAAGATTTAGAATTAGGAGATTCTTGAACATTTGTTGGAGTCTGAGGATTGGGAGTCTCAATTGGAATTTCTTTCGTAGAGGAAGAAGGAGCACTACTTGGTATTGAATGAGAGGAAGCATGCATTTGAGACTCGTTCCGATAAAAATGTTCAAATAGAGAATCTAAATCTTCCAGGTCGGCGGGAATTGCTTCTTTTGACTTTGAAGTAGAAGTTGTCGAAAGTTGTTGACTTTGTGCCAACACGCCTATAAGCTCGGGTTCTGAACTGTTTTGTTCACAAGCCAAGTCGGTTACTTCTTGAAAAGAGACGTTGTAGCTTTCCAAGATAGTACGTGAAGACTTGATATAGACGTGGTATGCTTTAGAAGTGGATGAATATCCAACGAAGACGGCTTTAAATGCTTTAGGGTCGAACTTGCTTCGATGCTCTCGATCGTTGGCCACAAAACATTTGCACCCGAATACTTTAAAGAATGAGATATTCGGAAGCCTATAAGTATGCCATCGAGGGTGAGGAGAAGTCATGTCCCGACTCTCCTGAAAATGGGATCTAAAGTTTCTAAATATGTCATCAATGGTGTGACCAAAAAAGTACCGTCCCGACTGTCCCGAATAGTGAGGTCTAGAGATGATTCTAAATGTGCCACCAATGTTGAAGCAAAAAGTTCCGTCTCGATTGTCCCGAATAATGAGGATTCTAACCAACGGTGAGCGAAAGTCCCATTGAGGGTGTGCCACCAATGATTGTCCCGACTATCCCGAATAACGAGGATCAAAGCTTCTAAATAGGCCACCAGTGGTGAAGTAAAAGTCCCATCTCGATTGTCTCGAATAATGAGGAACCAATGGGGAGCAAAAGTCCCATCGATGGTGTAATCAAATTTCTGGTCCCCGACTGTCCCGAATAATGAGGTCTAAAGCCTCTAAGCATGCCATCGAGGGTGTGAGGAAAAGTCATGTCTCGACTCTCTTCTGAAAATGGGATCCAAAGTTTCTAAACATTTGCACCCAAAACATTTGCTCTCCACGCGGTACTCACTGCTTCAGCCCATAGAAAGTGAGGGAGACCGGAATGGATCAGCATTGTTCTTGCAGCTTCAACAAGAGTCCGGTTCTTCCGTTCTACGACGCCATTCTGTTGAGGCGTTTTAGCGGCTGAAAATTGTTGAATAATTCCAAGTGACTTATAATAATTGTTGAGGCGTTGATTCTTGAATTCAATTCTGTTATCAGTCCGGATTACTTGGATTTTCTTTTGCAGGAGATTCTGAGTCGTATTCACAAAGCTGATTATCAAGTCTCCAGTCTCATCTTTTGTTCGGAGATATCTTGTCCATGTGTAGCGAGAATAATCGTCGACAATTACTAACACATATTTACGACCGTTGATACTTTGTGTACGTATCGGTCCACAAAGGTCAATGTGAAGTAATTCCAAGGGTGGAGATGTAGAAGCAACTTGCTTGAGTTTGTGTGATACTCTATGTGCTTCTCGATATTCCTTGATTATCTTGCCTGAAACTATCTTTCAAATTTTTTAAATAGTATATATAAATATAAAAATAATAATAATAAAAAAAATGGGGGATGACGATAATTTTGCCTATTTTTAATTACTCACAAAAATATTTCTTCGATATATATGCTTAGTTCTTTGTCTAAAAATTCACTTCACATTCTTTTATTCAAAGAGCTTTGTTTGTTCATTAGACACAAAGTCACATCATATATGTGAGAATTTGAACCTCAAATAATTTTTTCTTGAGTGTGTCACACTTCAAATGACTATTCTTTGGTTTTTACTTCGTAGCTTCATTCTTACTTGTGTGACTATTTCGTCATGAAAATGATAAGGGCCATATTAGGAAATTCCTCACTCTGCCCAAATCATAAATCCTTTAATTTTTCCTTTAGAAACCCTCTTTGGGCCTTCTCCGACATTCTTTTTCTTTATCAAACCCAATGAAGCCTTCAACCTTATTCACAAGATTCAGGGTTACTCATTCAAGAAAAAGAGGGGGAGAGCAAAAGAGAAACATGAAACATGAAGAGAAGCATCTCGAAGTGAATAAGGTGGTGAAATTATCCTAAATAATCTCGTATACTCCTAGAAGAGAAGCACCTCGAAGTGAACTTCTCCAACGATAATCTAGATCTTATAAATAAAGAAAAACGAGAAGAGAAGTACAGTCTTGGGTTCGAATTCCATAACTGTGGAACCTTCGAAAGGAACACGGTCTCGACCCAAAAAGAAGTTTTAATATCTCAAAGTTTTGTAAAGAAGACGAGACTCATCCTGAAAGAAAAGCAAAAGGATCAACACAGAATTTCACAAAAGGGCTCCTGGAGATGTTGAAGGATTTTTTTTTTGCCTCACTTACCCAAAATATCCTACCTCTTAAGTCAGAGCCTAAATAAAATTCCTTCAAAGTCCCTTTGATTCAAAATGATGATTGTTCACTTAGTAAGTTGATTAAATTCGCTATGATAACAAATCAATTGATATTACTTTGTCGTGTTGATATGAGCGATATATCTGCTAAATATTTCCATGATAAAAAATTGAGTGGTATGAGCGAAACTTACGAAAGTTGTCGAAGTGATTCATACTATGATCGTAGAATATTAAGTCTAGTTACATGATTTTATGTCAAATTATTATTTTATATGTCATAAGAAATTTTTGTGTGATAGTGTTCAAAATGTCCCATCTGACCCCAAAACAAAAATATTTTTGAAACTTGAAAATATTTTTCGCACATTTTAAATGTATTAAATACGTGCATTGGCTCAAAATTGATAAAATGCGAAATTTTTTTTTAAAAAACGCAATATTTTATTAAATCTATGCTAAATTGTTTAAAATGCATTACTTGTTCTTAAATAGTAAATTTTTATATGCCAAATTGTACTAAATATGTGCATAAAATGCCGAAAAGTTAAATCGTGCAAATGTTGAGGGGGAGTTTTATATGAGAATTTGTTATTATCTCCTAGATGATTGACTTATAAACATGACTTCTAACATTTTTTTTCAAGCATCACAGCTAGGAGAAAATGTTGAATTTCATCAACATTAGGAGAAAATTTCATATCTTTCAGAAATACAGGGAGTATTTATGCAATTTATTTTTTTTGGGATCATCCATAAAAGATTAAAATTTTTTTTAATAAAGTCCAAAATTTTAACTAAAGCCCAAAAATTTTTACCATAACCGATCATAAAGTATTAATACTACTTTATTTATCAAAAAACTTACTCACACGCAACTCATTATCATCGAAAAACTTTTCGACTTCTGAAAAACACGCTTCGAACTTCGGCGATATTCAAACAAAATCTCAACCATCTCTGTGATTTTCTTCCTTAAATCGCCCATTTCGAAGGTAGAAACAAGTTTCGAATCATTTTCCGTTGAAAAACATATGATTCTCAAGCATTTTCACGAAAACAATTAAAAAAAAAATTCATATTCATACTTTTTCGACTGAAACAGATTTCAAACCTTTAAATCAACATGTTTAAACTCGACCTTTTAGGTTAAAATCATGTATTTGGATTCACAACTATTCTCTGAACATTCCGAACGCAGAACAACTCATGATATACCCAGAAATCGAAGATTATGTTTCACGCATTTACTGTTTTATTTGAAAAATTTTCGATCGAAAAAGTTTGTTTCGCACACAGTGTCGTCGAAGAACTTTTGTTTTTGTTCAATTTTATTCGATCGCAAAACTCAGCGTCGAAAACCTTTTGTTTTCGATATATTTTAATTCGATCGAAAAACTACGCGGCGAAAAATTAATTTTTCGAGATATTTTATTCGATCGCAAAAGTCAGCAGCGAAAACTTTAAGTTTTTCGATATTCTTTTATTCGATCGCAAAACTATACGGCCAAAAAGTTATGTTTTTCGACAATTTTTTATTCGATCGAAAACTTACTCAGCGAAAAAGTATTGTTTTTGATAACATTTTATTCGATCGTAAAAGTCATCGGCGAAAACTTGAGTTATTCGACACATTTTTATTCGATCGAAAAATTTAACGATCGAATAAATTATTACTCGAATAAAAACACGTTGAAAAAGACTTCGATATTTTTTCAAGACTTAGAAAATTTTCGATCGCAAAATTTAAAGATCGAATAAATTGTTACTCGAATAAAAATACGCTTCTACGACTTAGTCAATTCTACAAATCTTTCAAAATTTTTCACTAAGTCTTTCGAAAATAAACCTTAAGACATACAGTTTTTTAAAAAAATATTTTTCTTAATCCCGTTTATTCGCATATGAAAATTTTTCAACTAATGAAGTTCATGTTATTTTTAACAGATATGGCAACTCCAAATTATCCTCACATATACCCTTCATCAAGATTCATGCCAGTTCATGACATCAATTATCAACTGGATATCACAACATTCCGGTGCTTGGATGAAGTCATTATCTCCATCCTTAAAGGACACCCACTGTGGTCAGCATTAACGATGACAGCCTCCGTACCGATGGTCTACCTACAACAATTCTGGGGACTTATGGAGAGACATGCAGTCGGAAACGATGTGGAATATACAACACAAATAAACAGAAGACACGTCGTTCTGAACCGCAATCTAATGGCCATGGTGCTTGATCTTCCGCACTACGAAACGTACGATCAACTTTCAACAGACGCGGAGATCGTAGCGGATATGCTCTAGATGGGATACAAGCCTCCACTGCCCAAATTGGCAAGTTTCCAAAACAACGGCATTACCCATCCGTGGAAGACATTGTTCGGCATTATCAACAAATGTCTCTCCCCAAAACACTCCGGATTCGACAAGGCGAATGTGCACATCCTTCCCATTTTTCACGGAGTGATCTTTTCCAAGAAGTATGACGTGGCCCGCCTAATTTGGAATGATCTGGCGGACCGATACGTCAATGGGAGACCAAGTCGAAGGCCAAGTTTCTCCCCTACGTACGGTGGTTCCCGGTGCTGATCTCACACTTCATGGAACTCCATCCAGAGATCCCGAGACTACCACCAGTTGGGGAATACACTCCGCCATGCCTTCGATATTTTCACAATCCAAAGGCCGCGGATCTAGCACTCCAACCAATGCTGATCCTATTGGAGCTGCTCCGACTAGCTGATCCAACAGAAGAGGCATACCAAAACTACTGTCAGAACAACTCCATCACGGAGGAGATGGTACGAGCCTTGGATCCAGCACCGGCACCTTCTCAAAGGGAATCACTGGTGGAAACAATGGAGCCCGAAGCCACGGCTCAGGAGATTGAGACACCGGCCGTCGAGTCCGAAAGTGTTCCTCAAGATATTTCTCCTAAGGCCACTGACTCAGATGAAGCATACAGACTCCAAAGGAGGGGCTCTCGCCGACCACACCTCTCCACCCCAACTGTATCGCCTTCAATCATACCGGCTTCTGTGCAAACACCTCCACCACCAAATGATCAGCCAACCGCACAGATTCCCATTGAATCTGTCTCAACACCCATAGATGTGATACCTATTGTATCATCTCAAGGATTGGGTGGAAGCCCTATTGGACTCCCGATATCTTCGGAGCCAACAATAGGCCAACCCATCGAAGTGGTGACTTCAGGGTTGACAACGGATGTCCCAGGACGTTCCGGACAATCAATACCTACTCAAGGCGGCACATCGGAAATCTATTCCGATGTTGTTGTTAGGGATATGCCCTCGAATGCTATACGAGGATTGGATATGTATAGGGCATTAGCTTATTTATCATTCGATTGTCAATGTAATCAAACATTGTTTTGCGTATTAATAAAGGCATTATTCGTTTATTGGTTATATGAGTTCTTTACTTAGCATCAGGTAAAGCAATAAATGAATAAATCCAAATGTGTCGAGTTGAGTCACTGTTCTCGATGGGTACGAGAGAGGAAGGCACCAGTGGACTCTTAACCTCGAACATAAAATGTCCATAAGCCTTAGGTTTCAGTTGGGTGCTGGAAAACCAATCATGGCTTATTTGTAGATGACTTATCGTGTGCCGATATACCGCTTGGAAGCAGAAGTCATGACTTGTGATACGAGTCGAATCAAGGGATTGAATCATTTCATGGACACTGACTCGCAGGTCGTACGATCAAACATGGCTTATTACTCAAGGAGTGTCAATGATCGACGACAAAAACTATAGTAGTCTGTTTGAACCTTAGACCGAAAGGGGCTTTGACGGAGTTGACTTTGAAGTCTTGACTATCACTGGTTTCGCTAGATCCGATTTGCTATTGCATGGGTCAGCGGGACAGATGCGGTCTTGATGGATATTTGTGATTGCCGGGCTTAGACCGCCGAGTACGGATTCACAGTCTCGCAAGTAATCGAGACAAGTGTCCTATGAGAATGACGACGGGAAATTACAAAATCCTTGGCCAAGGTATTAAACTAACTCATGTTAGACATGGAGGGTAGTTTGGTAATTTGCCTCGTGTCATTTTATCATAGTATCGAGTTTAGTGAGTTTGACAAATACCATGGCTCTCACTCGATCGGGACACAGCTGAAGGGTTTGTACGTAGTACTATAATCTATAGTTAGGTTCTGGAATGAGACTAGTTCGAAATTCGTGCTCAGGTCGGGATCTGTCCGGTACTGCGGGATTGGCTAGGCACCTACAGGACTCTTGGATTCTTCCCTTGCCAATTGAGTCGAACCTAGAGAGTCGGGCTTAAAAAGGATCATCAATGTGTACCGAGAAGGAGAGATTGTGTTTTGGGCCTTAACGGGCCTCGGGTCGTTATGCCACGCCTTATTGGGCCTCGGGGTCATTAAGTGGACCGAAGTCGTACTTCATATGAAACTACCTTTAAGACTTAGGCTTGGCTAAGTGCTTAGAAAGACTTGAGGGAAGAATTGGAATTCAACCCTAAGCCGAGAAATTCGAAAAATGCCTTAAAGGGTATTTTCGTAATTTACAAATATGGTAATAAAAATATTTGGAATATTTTTTATTAAAACTAAAATTCGAATTTATATTTTATATAAATTTCGAAATTTATTTACCATATTTGAAGATATTTTAATATCTTAGTTAGTTTTCTATTTATAGTATGTTCCTTTAATAGAATTTTGAATTCAATTAAGAGAGATATTTTGGAAGAATATCTCTCATATTTAGGAACAAATATTTCGAGATTTTAGCCTTGTTTAGGGGGCAAAATTTCGTCCTCCCCTACTATAAATAAGGGTGAGACCCTCGTCAAAGAAAAAACGACAAGGGAAGAGAATCGACGCGAAATTTCTCGACCCGAGAATCGAAACACGAATACAAAAACGCAAACCACTCTCCCGAGAGACGGATCAATTCTCTCTAGCCATCTTCGGAGAATCGAAACCGTGGTACACTGCGAGGTCGGCGTGACGATCTAGACGATACCCAACACGACCGCGGCCGACGACGCAATCGACGAGGAGCTGCCACTCGCTTCAAAGGTAATCTCTCACGGGTATGACCCGCCCTATTACGTGTCAACGTGATTAGAGTTTTCGATCCGAGCTGCGAAGGAACCCGGAAAAAATTTTATTCCGCACCGTATCCCGGGGCGTTGCGTCTCGGGTACAAACCAGGTACCCTTTCCCAACAGTTGTGACAGTGGAGCGCTTTCCTGGCCCCACTCTACCACTGTTCGTGACGGAGCAATGACTACAAGATGCACTTTCCACAGCTCTATCTTCTCTAGAAGATCGTCTGATGGACCGAATGCTCCAAGCCTTAGAGACTTCCCGAAGAGATACCGGGAAAACACCAGTCTCCGAAGCTGCTCCGACCGACACCCAAACCACCCCCGTCTCCTCACCACCTCTCACCACCACCTTTCACACCCCAATACAACCTATCCTCACCACCTCAACTCCATCATCTTCACTAATAAACCCCTATACAATCCCGATCACCCAGCTTCACGATATACTCATCTCCCGCTTCCTCGCCTTAGAGACCAGGACTCCCGTTGAGGAGAGTCTGTACAAAAGGCTGGTAGATGAACCAGAGCCGCCAGCACAAACAAGGTGCCGAGAAGAAAGCTCCCGCACCAAACGAAGACATGGCGATCCCGACAATCCGGATCGTCATGAGGAAGAGAAACGGCAACGAATCACACGGAGCGGCCGTGGAGTGAGTCAAGGACAAACAAAGACTCATGAAGCTGGAGGATCGTCCTCAAACCCATCAACCACACAACCTACAACCCGCCAACAAACAACCACACCACCCACCATATCCCAAACACTAACTCTCTCTCCTACAAATTCAAATCCAATCCCAACCTCCAACCCCTCCCAAGCCCAACCAGAAGCAGTTGTCTACGATACACATCTGATCGTAGATGACTATATCCTAAACGAGAAGTGGATGACGCAATGGGAACCAGAAGAAGCTGCTCAAGCTCGACTCTCCAACGTCAGATACTTCTTACAACAAGCTTCATTGGACTTGGTGCTGCTTGAAGAAGAAGATCTTCAAGAAGGCGAGAACTACAGTTCTGCTCTCCCAGAGCCACCATATCTCCCTTTCCTTCCACCGGATGAGGTTTACCATCCGTATCAGATGTACAAGAGAAAATACCAGACGCAATCCGGATATATCAAGACTGAAGGACTCGAGGGACTAAAGAGATTCATGGTGCGGCATATCAAGTATCACACCGCACACGACCTTCAAATCGCTTTAGATAACAATATGAAGAAGGTCAACATGGAGTCTCCGCTCATGAAGGGCTTCCCACTCAACAATTTTCCCGAGAACTACATCTTTAAGAAACCTGGTCTCGCTATAACCTATCGGAATCCAGTCATTGGAAAGACGAGGGCTATGATGAAGTCAGAGATCCACAAGTTCTGTGACGGGACACTAAAATTAGTGAGGAAGAACATCCAGAAAAGATTGGGAAAGATCGCCGAAGAGACAATCTTCGAAGATCTTTGTGAAGAAGAGGCCCAACTCTTAAATGAGATTCTGGATGCTATAAATTAGAGATTGGAGCTGAGGAATGATGTTCGACGATACGAGACAGCATTGGGATTGCAAAAATCGTATTACGCCCGACAAGGATAAAAGGAGCTGAAATGCAAGGACAAAGGGGGATATTGAAGAGAATTTATTATTGTGCTTTGTAAATTCATTATCCTTGTACTCAGGGGCGTAATTAGTAGTCTTGATACTGTAGGACCAAAGAGTAAATATACCATGTAAATAGGTATAAATATAATGTACACTATCAAAATCATATAAGTTCATTTTCAGAAAATCACGAGCATTGAATTCACATTTTAAACGAGAGAGAATACGATCGAGAAACTCGGAAGTCTAACAACCACTCTCAAGATCTTCAACACGGATATTCGACCGAACGTAATTCGTAAGATTTCTTATTCGAATACCTAGAATTCATGCTTAGATTGCTTGTTGATTGATGAATTAGGACCTAACAGTGGGTGATCGGAAGGGATGTTCGTGTGGAACATCATGAAGCGGTGAGTGAGAAGCGGGAACCATCTTAGATACAAAACCACCTTGACTCTTTGAGTGTTGTCCCGTATGTGAAGTTGATCCGTGATTTCCATCATCACAAATGTGCCATAGTTGTATTTTTTGTTGAATACGATGCCGTGGAACATCCGGAGCATTGTTCTGTTGCATCGATCAGTGCTTTTGTGAGAGGCATTTGTTGAGTAGTAGGAACATTGTCTTCCATGGGATGCTCGGGAATTTGAATGCAGATATTACCGGGAGAGGAGTTTCGTAGCCCATTCGGAGCATATCTTGTATAAATTGCTTGTCCGTCGAAAGTGTATCATAGGTAGCATATTCCGGAAAATGAAGCACTTGGCGAACCACATCCTTTGTGAGGACCACCGGAGATTGGTGAATGTTTACCGAGAACATAACGTCCGTTGCTCATTTGACTTGATCCATCGTTCCCCAAAATTGTTGAAGATAAACTTTGGGAACGAGGTGTGCGTCAAGGCCGGCCAAATGAAGTGAGTCTTCAAAATGGCAACTATGACCTCGTCCTGGCACTTGAATGAGGTGAGATCGAGTTGCAAGTTGTTATCCTTTGTTTGGATCCATTTCGCCAACGGGTAAATTGGTGAGACGTTGAAGTTGGCCATTTTATATCTGCAAAAATCAAGAAAAAAGATTAGTCGGGATGAATGAAGATAGGTGCATAGATTGCATAGGCTATCGATATGTATATAGGTACCGAAATGTAGTTGCGGTATAGGAAATATGTTAAGGTAAAATCTCGAAATAGCAAATGTCAGTATTTGTTAAAATGTTGAACTTAAAAAGTGAAGAGACTTTAGAATTTTGTTTTTTTATTTTGTTATCCTTGTAATTAGGGGCGTAATTAGTAGTTTTGATAGTGTAGGACTAAATAGTAAATATACCATGTAAATAGGTATAAATACAATGTACACTATCAAAATCAATACAAGTTCATTTTTCGAAAAAATACAAACATTGAATTCACATTCTAAAAGAGAGAATAGCTATCGAGAAACACTCTCTCTCAAGATCTTTAACGAAGATATTCGACCGAAGGTATTTTGCAAGATGTACCATTCGAATATCTAGAATTCATGCTTAGATCAATCGGTAGTTGATATATGAGGACCTAACAATTGGTATCAGAGCAGATTGTGATCACTTTTGGATTCAATTCGCGATTATAAGATCAAAATAATTTTCCAGATTTTTCGATCGAAAAACTCACGTGAAATAGATTTTGATCAATGTGCTTAATGTTTGCGAATTTTGTTGATGATCTTGCTGATTAAGTAAGTGATAGATTATATCTTAGGAGTGATTTACGTACTGATTTCAATCGCCTAAAACGTCATATTAATTCAGATTTTCGATTTAGATCGATATTTGCGTTTACGATTAACTTTTGATTCCGATTTGATTTTCTTGATAATCGATATATTTTGTTGTAAAACGTGGTTAATCTTGTGTTTGTTCATATTCAGAACTAAGAAACGAGTGATTATCCAGAATTTTAGCTCCTAATGTGAACGTTTTGGTTGAATCTGGATTACATTGAACTTGAAGGTTGTTCTTCGATCGAAAAACTTGGCTCGGAAAATATTTTTCGAATAAGTTTGCAGCCGAGAAATTTTTCGATGACAAACACTGTTCTCGTGTGTTTTACTCAAATATAAGACTTGAAAAACATTATTTCGATAATTAATTTTTCGATTCATATATAAATATCTTTTTCGAGCGTAATAAAGCGTATTTTTTTTCGACGGATACGGTTTTCGCTAAATAAATATCTAATTTTGACACGAAAACCTTGTAATAGTAAAACAAGTTTTTCGATCTCAAGATTTTCGATCATTTAAATTTTCGAGTCAAAATTTAGCGAAAACATATTTCGATCAATAATTCACACTCGAAAAACTTTAAATTAACAATTGGAGTCAAACTTCACGAAATATTTTGATCATTCTTAATTTTTTGATTACAAATTTTTCGATAAAGGTTTTTGCGATCAACAATTACTCGACAAACTATTTTTCGATAGGATATTTACTTCGCAAAACTACGTTCGAAAAATAATTTTCGATAAATACCACGAAAAACTTATACGATCGAAAATCCTTTTCGATTAGAGGTTCGAAAATTTTTAAATCGAAAACTTTATTGCTCGAAAAGTTTTTCCACCACTGCTCAAACACACTCACATTTTACACTATTTTGAAAGAAACCAAAATTCGTAATTTTCAAAACATATGAAAAATATTTGTCTCCGAATTATCTTTTACGATACTCAGAATTTTCGATCTTAAATTCAAAATTCTTTAGTAAAATTTTGAATTATCAATTCTCATATCAAATATTTTTCGAAATCAAAACAATTTCTCTTTAACAACCGAAAAATAGGTACGAAAGGGAAATTGCTTAAAGTACGAAACAAACATCACTAATGAAGTTTG
The DNA here is from genome assembly GCA_004919715.1 of Linderniella brevidens. Taxonomy (NCBI): domain Eukaryota; kingdom Viridiplantae; phylum Streptophyta; class Magnoliopsida; order Lamiales; family Linderniaceae; genus Linderniella; species Linderniella brevidens. The sequence continues at coordinate 846,012 of SWDC01000139.1, read as the reverse complement.
TCACCTGTGAAGCACTTTTACCATTTCAATTCCAAGCTTTCTCGAAGATCCTACCAATCAACTACAAATGGATGCTTACTCACTCAAAAACGGCGTCCGCCCTCCAATTCTACGAAGAGACTAATACACCGTATGAAAAAGCCGATTCATGAACTTCTTGGAAACAGAAGAGCAAGCTACAAATTTGATTGCTTCTCTTCAAGAAGGTCCCGCTCAATTTTGGCTCATCCAATAATCCTCCCATTCCCGCAAGTAGAAAACTCAAAATCCCTAGTGAATACGACGAGGGGGAGCGATTAAGAGCAAAAGTGGATTTAGGAGCCAAAACTTTCGTAATGCAAGGAATTCCTAAGGACATTTATATGCAAATAGATTGTCACTAGTGCAAAAGCTATGTGGGATGAACTCCACAAAATGATGCAAAGAACCGAAGTTGGAGTCAAAACCAAGAAAGCTAATATTCTTAATGAAATGAGGAAGATAGAAATCTTCAAGACCAACATGGAGGTCAACATCCGATTTCTCTCTCCTCTTTAACCGGAGTGGAAGAAAATATCCATGCAAATCCGTCAAAACAAGGATTTAGACGAAATGGATATCGACAGCGTCTTTGATAATCTCGCTCAACACGAAGAAGATATAAGCGAGATACAAAAAGAACACAAGGGCAAGCAGATCGAAGACTCTATAGCTCTAGTCTCTAAAAGAGAAACGAGTCGATCTCGCAAGGATAAAAGCATCAAGTTGCCAAGTTCCTCAGAAGATGAAGATGATTCCGAATCGGACTCTGAGCCAGACATGAAGGAGTTCAAGAAACAATTGACTCTCATTACTAAGATGATGAGCAAAAAGTATTATAAAAAGAAATCCTCCTCTTCGGCAAATAGACTTCAGACATCAAGCTCCAAGCACAAGGAAAGACCGGCCGAGTCATCAGAATCTAAAAACGCCAAAGAACCACAAAAGTGCTATAATTGTGGTAAGATAGGGCACTTCGCCAGAGAATGCAAACTTCCCAAAAAAAAGGACGCCAACTACTACTCCAAAAAATTCCAACTAACTAAACAAAAAGAGGTTGGATTACCTTTGATGGAGGAACAAGAGCATTGGCTCGAAGATACGATAGATTCTGAAGACGAAAATCTTGCTCTAATGGCGTACCTTGACGACGCCTCAAACGATAATTTATCAAGGAGGTCAGATGATGAAGAAAAAGCATCTACATCATCACAAGAGGCAACGATGCCTAATTCTACATTATTAAACATGTTAGAATCTTTACAAATTAAGTATTCTAACATGAAGAATGAGCGGAAGAGCAAAAAGGAATTAGAAGAAAGACTAGCCCTTAGTGAAAATAATTTTCAAAAGCAATTAGATAGACAATTCACTTAGATATTCTCTTATCTAATGCTAAAGAAACCATAACTAGTCTTGAATCTAGGATGGCTACCTCTGAAATAAAAATAAATGACCTTAGTAAGATTCTTAGCGATTGTCAGAGAGACGTAGAAGCTTAGCGATTGTCAGAGATTCTTAGCGATTTTAAGGAAATCTCTGATGAATGTAGATGCTTTACTCTAGGATTAAAACTTTAGACGATCTTCTAACAAAAAGGGAGCAAAACGGATCAGACTATATTTGTAAATCAACCTCTTGATATATAATTTTATAATCCTAAAGAAGGCTTAGGTTTTAGCAATCCCTGATACTTAAAATAGGTTAATGTCAAACAATTATATGATATCAAGTATATGGGATAAGGATTAACTTCTCTAATGGCATTTACTTACTCTTCTGAAATAAATGCCTTAGAAGAATATAAACGAAAAGTCACTAATAGGACTGATATCCCCTTTGACTACACCGAATTTAATAATAGTTACAAGACACGGGAAATTAAAATGTCTAGTGACTATAATTCAATATATACTTTAGAAAATTTTCCTAACATTCAGAAAGAAAATTGTGATCATTTTCAAAATTCTACTTTCTGTTATATACCTGCTATAATTAAGAAAATAGCTGATTTAAATGCTTCCTTAGAAACAGAAAGAAAGAATTTCAAAGCTGAAAAGAATGAGCTTTTATTGGAGATTTCTAATCTCAAAACTTCCTCAATTTTAAAATCTTCTGGTTTTACTTTGAAAGAAAAATCATTAAATAAAGACATGATCAAATCTAAGAAAACACCTCCCATTATTTTACAAAATATTTTAAAAGAAGATAAATCTTCTTTAAAAGCGTAAAGGGAGGTAAAGAGTCCTTAAATGCTTCAAAAAGGAAAAAGATTTTTTCAAACTCTTTTTCTACTCCATCCACAGGTAGAGAGAGTAGAAAAAGAGGTGGAGCATGCAAAGGAAAGAGTGCATAGGATATAATTTCAAAAGAAAGGTGATAGAAAATATTTATTTTCAAAATTGTCTTCTGTATCAAAAATTATTGACACTGGTAAGAAGACAGCCGTTTCTAATTTTAATGTTGTTGCTTCCCCAAATGAGTTAAAGCCTATTAATTTTGAAAGCACAAATTTTGAAATCGGGCTCTACTTCTAAAAACATAATCCATCATTCTAAGACAAATGCAACTCGAAGGAAACAAGATCCGGCTATAAAGAAAGCTTATAGCTCAATACATTCTTGTCCTCATTGAAGACGAGAAGACCAAGTTTGCATCAATTGAGAGTCAAGAGGATCGAAACATAATTTTCAAGAACTTAATCAGAGCTGATTTGGCAAACTTTGAAAGTCAGGGACTAGAATGCAAATATTCAAAACATGAAGGACAAAAGTGCAATTTTCGTCATTATTGCTGATTTGAGATTCCGGGTCTCAGGTGAGATTCCTTATCACAACCTGAGGGCATATCCCTAACAAATGAGACATACGTTGATGCCATAAGTTGTTCCTCTGAATTGTCGTATGAGAGTTGAGGCAAACAGCAATCGAAGATCGTACTGTTGTCAGATTTATTGTGTAGAGATTAGATCTTCGAGCTCCTATAAGAAGTTCCTGATTCTGACTGTATAGGATTCTGCACTGATCAGTTAGAAATACCACTTGGAAGCCTTTATCGCAGAACTGTCCTATGCTGAACAGGTTGTGTTTGAGACCTTTGACGTATGAGGCATCTTTTATTGTCAGATTCTCCAGAATGATCTCTCCAAAGCCCAAAATTGGAGTTGAATCGTTGTTGTCAAATCTGACTTTACCATTGTAGCGGTCTTGATAGTTGCTCAACAGTTCTTGATTGCCCGTCTTGTGTGTGGAGCAACCTGAATCTAGATACCACACATGATGTGTCTGCATAGAAAAGTTAAGAGAGACTTAGGTACCCACTTATAAATGGGTCCTCTCGGATTAGCAGATTTAGTAGTCAAAGTTCGTTCACTTATGGTTCCTAAACCAGTGTTAAGAGTAGTTTTTGGTACCCAAACCAACTTAGAGGTAGTTGGTTTCGGTGTTACCTCTTTAGGTAACTGAGCCTTTTTGGCTTGTGTTGGCCTATATAGTGATTTAGGAACCCATTGCGGGTAAACCTTACATGGTAAATTAATTTCAGCTCGGCAAATATCATGTCAGTCTTAGTCGAGGAGAATATCTTCTCTCTAGCTAGTCTCTTAAGATGTTTGTAGTGAACTTGGACTGGGTATTTTAGGTGAGAGCAAATGTGAATCGAGCTATAAGCTTGCTTAATAGCTGGATCTTGTTTCCTTCGAGACTTGAGACTAGTATTTGTCTTTGAATTATTGTTTTTGTTTTTTGAAGTGGAGCCGGTTTTATAATTTGTGCTTATAAAATAATAGATTTTAAAGCATAGGTTGAAGCGACAACATGAAAGGTAGAACGACTCTCATTTTACGCCGTGTCTTTATTTTTAGGTAATGAAGAAAATTTTGAAAGCGAGTCATTTCCATCAATATTTTTCTTCTTTATTTCTAAGCTAGATACCCACTGCTTAGCATGCTTCGTCTCTTTAACTACTCTACCTGTGGATGTAGTACAAAAAGAATTAGTAATAGACTTTTTTGCTTTCGCAAAATTTAAAGACGTTTTTTCTCCCTTGACGTTTTCTAAAGACGCTTTTTTGCTTTCGAAACATTTTTAATTATTTTGTATAACTAAGGGAGAATTGTTCTTAAATTTGGGCTTGTCCTCGATTAATGATTTATCTTATTAAATTAAATCAGGACAATGATTTGAAACGTTTGTTGAAACTGAGGAATTTTTTAGATTGGAAATTTCGAATAAAAGCGCATTCTTTTCTGCTTCAAAATTCTTTCTTTCTGATTCTAAGGAGGATTTTAAATCTGCTATTTTCTTAACAATAGTAGGAATATAACATAAAGTAGAATTTTTAGAATGATCATTATTTTCTTCCTTGACTTTAGGGATATCTTCTAAAGGATATAAGAATTATAGTCACTAGACAGGTGTATCTCTCGCGTTTTGTCACCATTATTCAAATCGGTGTAATCAAAGGGGATTTCAGTCCTAGTTTTGGATTTTCTTTTGGATTCATCTAACGCATTTATTTCTGAAGCGTTGGTAAAAGCCATTAAAGAAGTAAGTCCTCAACTCACGTACTTGATATCATATAATTGTTTTACGTTAACGTTTTTCAATTTACAAGGATTAGTAAAGCCTAAGCCTTCATCAAGATCATAAAATTCTATATCATGTGGCTGATTTAGAAAAATTGTATGATCGGTATGTCCTCTTTTTGTCAGAAGATCATCTAAAGTCTTAATCCTAGAGTATAGCTTCTTACGCTCATAAGAGATTTCCTTATAATTGTTTCTTGAAAGTTCTAAATCTCTCTAACTATCGCTAAGAGTTTTACTAAGGTCGTTGATCTTAGTTTCAGACATTGCTATCCTAGATTTTGGACTAGATATAGTTTCCTTAGGATTAGGTAAGAGAATTCTAAGTGAGCTTTCTTATCTAATTGTATTTGGAAGTTCTTTTCGCTAAGTGCTAGTCGCTCCTCTAACTCTTTTGAACTTTTAAGCCCACTTTTCATGTTAGCATGTTTAATTTCTAAAGTTTCTAACATGTTTAATAATGTTGAACTAGGCGTAGCTACCTCCTGAGACAAGGTTGTTGCTTTGTCGTCGTCAGTTCGCTTCGTCGTGCTTACTTCTGAGGTATCTTCATGACATGCCATGAGAGCTAAGCTGTCTGTTTCAAAATCTGTAGTGTCTTTCAGCCAGTGGTCTTGTTCAACCATTAGAGCTACTCCAGCTCCCTTTTGTTTAGTCAATTGAAATTACTTTGAGTAGTAGTTTGCGTCTTTCTTCTTTGGCAGACTACACTCTCTGGCTAAGTGCACTGTTTTGCCACAGTTGAAGAATTTCTGTAGTTCTTTGGCATTCTTGATTTCTGAGGTCTCAGCTGGTCTTTCCTTGTACTTAGAACTTGAGGTCCGAAGTTGATTAGCTGAGGAGGAGGAGGACTTCTTTTTGTAGAATTTTTTGTTCATCATTTTTGTAATGAGAGCCAATTGCTTCCCGAACTCCTTCATGTCGGGCTCAGAATCTGTGTCTTAGTCGTCTTCTTCTTCTGAAGAGCTGGGCATTTTAATACTCTTGTGTTTGCGAGATCGACTAGTGTTTCTTTACGAGACAAGGGCTATTGAATCTTCGATCTTTTTTTCCTTCTGCTACTTCTGAATCTCGCTGATATCTTCCTCGTGTTGAGTGATATTGTCGATCACGGCGTGAATATCCATCTCGTCCAAAATCCTTGTTCTGAGGAATTTGCATGGATATTTTCTTCCACTCCGGATGAAGTGATGATAGAAATATGATGTTTACCTCCATATTTATCTTGAAGATTTCCATTTTCTTCATCTCGTTCAGTAGAGTCAGGTACCACTGATAGAGGTCGTATAGATTTTCCACCGTCTTAGCTTTGAAAGAGTCGTAGGATGTGAGTATGTTTGCTTTCTTCGCCTTTACTCCAACTTTGATCCTTTGCATCATTTTGTGGAGTTCATCTCACATTGCTTTAGCACTTGATAGATTATCTATTTGCATATAGATGTCATTTGGGATGCCTTGCATCAGGAAAGTTTTAGCTCCTAGGTCAGCATTAGCTCTTAATCTCTCTCCCTCAGAGTATTCACTAGGAATTTTAAGTCTTCTAGTGGCTGGAATGAGGGGGGGGGAGGGGGTTATTTGTGAGATCGCCTTCTTGGATAAGCCGAAATTGAGCGGGTCCTTGGAGAGAAGCTATTAGATTCGCAACTTGATCTTTAGTCTCCAAGAAATTCATGAAGCGGCTTCTCCATACGATATATTCGCCTCTTCTAAGAATTGGGGGATGGACATCTCTTCCAAGAGAGTAAGCATCCATGGTCGTAGTTGACTGGTAGCATCTCATGATGGTTTGGATTTGAGTTGGTAAGAGTGCTTCACAAGTGACAAATTTGTTAGCAATGTTTGGTTCGTACTTTAAGCAATTTCCTTTTAGGGCCTATCTCTAATGTTTGGTCCAAAAAATTGTGTTTGAGTAAGAAAAATATTTACAACAAGAATTGATACTTCAACATTTTTGCTAAAGGATTTGAATTTATGATTTTAATCGAAAAGTTTGAGTATCGAAAATGATTATGGAGGACATTATTTGTAATTATCAACAAATGTCTCTCCCCGAAGCACTCAGGATTTGATAAGGCGAACATTAATATTCTACGGATCTTCCATGGAGTCATCTTCTCAAAGAAATATGATGTGGCCCAGCTAATCTGGAATGATCTGGCGGACCAAATGCGTCAATGAGAAACCAAATCAAAGGTAAAGTTCATGCCTTACGTCCGATGGTTCCCGGTTCTGATCTTCCATTTGATGGAAGTACATCTGGAGATTCCTCCCCTACCACCTGTCGGAGGATACACACCGGCCGAGGCTGCGGTTTCTCCACAATCCGAAGGCATCGAATCTGGCACTACAACCGATGTTGATCCCGTTGGAGTTTCTACGCCTAGAAGACCCCACCGATGAGGCCTACCAAGATTATTGCCAAAATAATTCCATATCGGAGGCCATGGTGCGGTCCGTCGATCCGGCTCCGATGCCTATCCGACAAGAGTCACCGGTGGAGGTACAAGAGTCCGATGCTGTAGCTCAGGAGCATGAAGCAACAACCATTGAGCCCGAAGGTGCAGCCCGTGTCCCCACAGCTCCAACAGCTGCATCTTCTGAAGCCACTGACTCCGATGAGGAGTGCAGACTACTACTAATGGGCTGTCGCCGACAACAAGTTTCTGCCACATTTGCATCTCTCTCCACCACAACGGCCTTAGTTTTACCTCCACCACCACCGGTCATGACGACCACACAGGTTCCCATTGAACCTGTCCTAACATCCATAGAGATGATTCATCAGGTTTCATCTCAAGGATTGGATGGAAGTCATGTTGGTCCCCCGACATGTTCGGAGACAACAATGGGCGAACCCACCGAAGTGGTGGCTTCTGGGTTGTCAACGGGTGTCTATAGACATCGCAGAATCACAAGTCCTTTAATAGGCGGCACGTCAGTTCTATTCTCTGACGTTGTGACAGTGAAGCGCCTTCCTGGCCCCACTCCGGAGGTATCAATTTTCGTGACGGAGCAGAGACTACAAGATGTCCTTTCCACAGCCACCAACTCTCTTGAAAACGGCTAATCGAAATAGTTCTTCACGCCATAGAGACTTCCCGACGAGATCCCGGGAAAGTACCAGTCTCCGAAGTCGCTCCATCCGAAACCCATTCCCAACCCATTTCACTAACCAGCACTATACACATTCCCATCCAACCCCTATTAACCACCCCAACCCAATATCCTTCCCTCATTAACCCATACACCATAACGATCACCCAGCTTCATGATATTCTCATATCTCGCCTGCTAGCCCTCGAGACAAGGAGCCCTGTCGAGGAGACTCTCAACCGTCGGCTAGTAGATGACCCTGAGCCGCCTGCTCAAACATGCTTCCGAGAAGAAAGCTCTCGAACAAAGCGAAGACATGACATTCCTGACGATCCGAATTGCCATGAGGGGGAGAAAAGACAGAAGAGCACCAGAAGCGGTCGTGGTCAAAGTCGATTGAAGACATCCTCAACACATGAAGCTGGAGGATCATCATCTAACCCACCAACCACATAATCCACTAATACCCGCCAACAAACAACCACCACATCCCACATACATACATACATCCATCTCCCAAAAGTCAAAATCTAGTCCCGGCCTCTGTGCTCCAAGATCAATCTGAAGCAGTCAACTACGATCCACATGCAATTGTAGACGACTATATTCTGAACAAGAAGTGGCTGACACCTTAGGAACCAGAGGAAGCAACTCAAGCTCGCCTCTCCAACGTCAGATACTTCCTACAACAAGATTCAGTTGATTTGGTTCTGCTTGAAGATGAAGAACTTCAAGAAGGCAAAAACTACAGTACCGAACTCCCGGAACTGTCAGAGATGATTAAGCACCGAGTGGACACCCCTCATCGCTTTTCAAAGGGGACTGTCTCAGTCGAGACGCCATGGGAGAACGTTCGGAATGAAGTGCCCTTCCTTGAAGATATAAGGAAGCAGATTGGAGAGTTCCAAACCGTATCAAGAGCTGGACGAGCTAAATCTACGGGGGATCTCTCATTGGGAAGAACGAAAGAAGATGGAACGCATCTTCATGCTGATCTACCTTGGTCCGGAGCGAAGGGGCATCCCAACGGATCAACCTAGAAGAAATTTCAGGGACAAGCCATCGATCCTCCAACTCGTGGGTGTATCACACCCGATTGGAAGTTATCAAATCCCGATCTACATCATAGAGCGAGCAAATGACAATCACACTCGAGAGGAGATAGACGAAAGCTATCTACCGTTCCTTCCAGCAGACGAAGTCTACCGTTTATTCCATATGTACAAGAAAAAATACCAGACACCTACTGAATACATCAACAAGGAAGGGCTCGAGGGATTGAAGAGATTCATGGTGCGGCAGATTAAGTATCACACCGCACACGACCTTTAAATCGCTGTGGAAAACAACATGAAGAAGGTCAATATGGAATCGCCACTCATGAAAGGCTTCCGCTCAACGACTTCCCAGAGAACTATATTTTCAAGAAGACAGACCTCGACATCACGTATCGGAATCCAGTCACTGGAAAGACGAGAGCGATGATGAAGTTTGAAGTTCATAAGTTATGTGACGGGACGTTGAAGCTCATAAGGAAGAACATCGAAAGGAGGTAGGCGGAGATCGATGAAGAAACGATCTTCGAGGACCTTTGAGAAGAGGAGGCCCCGCTCCTAAATGAGCTTCTCAATGCCATCAACGAACGGTTGGAGCTAAGGAATGCTATCCGACACTACGAGACAGCATTGCGATTGAGGAAGTCCTTCTACCCCCGACAAGGATAAACAGAGCTGAAGAGTAAACGAGCGCAAAGGGGGAGATTGAAGAAGACTTAGAAATTGTGCTTCGTTTATGAGTTATCCTTGTAATTAAGGGCGTAGCTTGTATTTTTGATAGTGTATGACTAACTAGTAAATATACCATGTATATAGGTATATATACAATGTACACTATTGAAATCAATACGGAAGAATTAAGAAAAATCACAAGGGCTTGTAAGTCACATTCTAGAGAGAGAAACACACACAAAACACTTTCTCACACTAAGCTTCTCTCTCTCGTGTTCTTCATCGAAGATCGACCGAACGTAACAATCATAGATCTACACTCGAATATCTTGAGTTCATGTCTAGATTTCTCGGTAGTTGATAACATAGGACCTAACAAATGGTATCAGAGCAGATCGTGATTGTTTTGGATTAATTTCGTTGTTTTAGATCAAATTTGTTTTCCAGATTTTTTCGATCGAAAACGCGCGCGAAAGGCAAATTTGATCTCTTTGCTGAATTCTGCGAAATTTGTTGATGATTCTGATGTAAAAGTGATAGATTATATGTTAGGAATGAATCGCGTATTGATTTCAATCGCTTAAAACATCGGATTTATCTGATTTTTTATTTCGATCGGTTTTACTATTTGCGATTCCATTTTGAAACGTTCTTAATCTTGTGTGTGTTCGTGTTCAGTACTCATATTCAAGAGATAGCCCGGAATATCAGTTTGAGCTTATCAGTTGAATATAAGATTTATTGTTCCACTGAACTCGCGTTGTGTTCTTTGATCGTTTTTCAATCGAAAATTTGGCTCGATAATCTTTTTCGAATAGTTCACAGGCGCAAAAGTTTTTCGAGTATTTTCACTGTTTTCGCGAGTTTCACTCATAAATAGACTTGAAAAACTTTATCTTTGATATATAGTTTTTCGTTTCTCGCACAAAAATCTTTTTCAAGTGTAACTAAGCGTAAAAAAATTTCGACGAATACTGTTTTCGCTATATACATATTTACTTTTGACACGAAAAACTTGTTTTACGATTACAAGTTTTTCGATCTCAAGTTTTTCGATCATCTAAATTCTCGAGTTAAAACTTAGCGAAAACCTATTCGATCGAACATTTCACACTCTAATAAGTTTAGTCAACAAATCGAGTCAAACTTATTGAAAGTTTTAAGACATAGATTTTCGATCAGCTTAATTTTTCGATAACAAATATTTCAATTAAAAAATTTTGCGATCGACAAATATTTTTCGATAAACCATTTTTTGACATGATACTTTTGCAAAACTTTTATCAGTCGAAAAATAATTTTCGATAAACATCCTTCGAAAAACTTAAACTTACATATCATTTTCGATTATAAGCTCGTAGAAGTAGACGAAAAATTGCGTGCAAAGTACCTTCTACAAACAAGGATGACCCATCGTTAAAGAGGTACCTAAATCTCCTTAATATGTTTTGTAGGTCCATCATATGTGCTACCTTGACTCTGGATGCTCAACACACATGACTGGGAGACGAGAGCTGTTGAGCAACTACACCGAACGTTTCAGTGGACAAGTGCATTCCGGGAATAGTCACTCCGCACCCATTCTAGGACATGACGATCTCATTCATGACAATCTCATAATCAATTATGCCTCCTACGTCAACGGTCTAAGCCACAACCTTTTCAGCATTAGGCAATTATGTGACATGAGATTAAAAGTCAATTTCCATGCTGAAGGATGCAATATTAGTGATGAGAACGGAAAAGAGCTTCTCACTGGATCACGAGCATCAAATCTCTACACTATCAACGGTAGGACCAACCGACCTTCGACTGCAATCGGCCTGTTATCAAAGGCTTCTCTACTTCAGAGCAATCTTTGGCATCTATATTCAAAATGCTAAATAAACTACAAAACGCTAAATAAACTACAGTCAGAAAAAGTTAGTCACATGACTAACGGGAGCATCTATGTTCTGCGTGCGAAATGGGGAAAATGAAGAAGTCATCACAAAAACCTAAACAGGTCGCCTCAACCTCTCGGCCACTATAAATACTACACATGGATCTTTGCGGACCATTAAGAATTGAGAGCATTAGTAGACGTAAGTATGTCCTCGTGATCGTGGATGACTTCCTACGCACGAAGGCCGAGACACCTAACTTCATCATTGATTTTGTCAAGAGGATCTTCAACTTGGGATAGTGAGGGACTATCTGCGGCCTGTGAAGTTTCGGGGACTTGCTCTGAAGATGAAGCTTCTTGATTTGTCAGTGTGGTGGTAACTTGTGTCGGTTGAGCTATCTCGCCGCCGCGACATGTACTTGTCTCTCTGACATGAAGTCGCTTCTCCCCCTCATGACGATCTGAACCATCATTTGGCTCGTCATGTCGACCTTAGTTCTGGAGGTGTCGTGGCGACAAGTTGTTCGGGTTTGAAGTAAGCCAGCACCTTTGCATCTTCACACTCCAAAAGATCTTCATCGAGGAGTCTATTGTAGAGAATTTCCCTAAGTTCAAATACCGGAGCAACATTAGGATAAAAGAAGGTGTGAGGAGGTTGTAAAGATGGCAAGGGTTCCTCCGTCACTGGTGATTTGCCACTATCTCTTTGTAAGTGTGCCACCGCAGTCTGAACTCGCTCCATGGTATTTTCATCAAGACATGCCTCAAACTCGGCAAGAGCAGAAGCCACGTACTTCTTCGTGAGAACAGAGGAATTGACCCAAAAAGTCGTGTTATGGCAACTACATTAGAGAAGGTCTCTGATGGAAGACTTGTAGTGAGAGGCATTGAAGCAGGACCTGTCGTGGTCAAATGAAAATCAGAGAGGCCTGTAGACCTGAACTATAGCGTAGCTGGCAGCATATGTATAGATGCACTGGTAGTCGCCGGTCCAACGGAGCTCACGGGTTGATCATTTACCATCTTGGTTTGATCCTCAGGTCGCTTGCCTCTATGAACCAACAGCATTTCCACATCAGCTTCAGTAGAACCTCCACCGTCGTGAAGTTGACTTGAGAGCTAGAAGTTGTGAAGGTCGTCACACGTCTCGTAGAAGGTGTTGAATGTTTCTTCTTTTGACGCGGCTTCGTGCTGCAACTTGCCTCTGGATCCACTGAAAGCTAGCACAGGTTGTAGGAATGCTGCTGACGCTTGATAAATCCAGTTGATGGCTTGCACAATAACCAACCACAGCAGGATCCGTTGGATCATCCAATGTAAGTAGATATCGTGGAATCAACATCGGTCGAGCATTTGGATCCGCCTTTGTCTGCTTAAAGTATTTGAGCTTGCGAGTGTGGATATTCTCATTTGAAGATGTTGAGACTCAGGATGCAGCGACAAAAAATGGTTGATAAAGAGTGAGAACAACTAGATGAACGGAACGACTTTCACCTTTTGGGTGTTGTATCGAATGTGTATCTGCTCTTTTATTTACGTCATGACAAGGTCTACGTAGTCGTATTTCCTGTTGAATAATAGTTCATAGAACTTCGTATGCTTCGGTGAGAGACATTCGCTGATCAACCAGAACATTGTCTTCGAAGGATGTGTGATCATCGGGAATTGGAATTCAGACATGAATCAATTGATGATCCGTTGGGAGTACGTCACACGTCTCATGTTCGGGAAACTTCAGCACTTGGTAAACCACCTCTTTCGTTAGAACAACTGGAGTGAAGTTGATGGTTGCCGAAAATATGGTGTCAGTTGCTCCTTGACTGATCCATCGTTTCCCAAAATTGTTGAAGATAGACTTTGGGAACAGGGTGAGCTAATGTCAAGGCGGGCCAGAAAAAGTGATTATTCAGTACCGCTACAATCACATCTGTTAGGTCTTAGATTATCAACTACAGTAAATCCTAGGCATCAATTCTAGATATTCGAATGGAAATCTGAGATTTGTTACCTCGGTTGAATATCTCCAACGAAGAACACGAGAGAAAACTTTTAGTGTGAGAAAGTGTGCGTTTCTCCCTCTAGAAATTAAATTGCAAGCCTTTAGGATTTTTCTTTTTAAATTTCTTTACTCAATTCAATAGTGTACATTGGTATTTATACCTATGTTATTGGCATAATACAATTAAGTCCTACACTATTGAATATACAAATGATGCACGTATTTACAAGGATAACTAGTAAAACAGCACAATTAAAATGTATTCTTCAATCTCACCCTTTGTGTTCATTTTCTCTTCAGCTTTGTTTATCCTTGTCGGGCGTAGAATGACTTCCGCAATCCCAATGTTGTCTCATAATGACGTACAACATCCCCCAGCTCTATCCTTTCCTCAATAGCTCTGAGAAGCTCACTCGGGAGCGGGGATTCTTCTTCTCCAACCTCCTCGAAGAATGTTTTCCCATCGATCTCTCTCAATCTCCTTTCAATGTTCTTCTTTATTAGCTTCAACGTCCCATTGCAGTACTTGTGCACTTCAGACTTCCTCATCGCCCTCGTCTTCTCAATGACTGGGTTGCGATAAGTGATGGCGAGGCCTGGCTTGTTAAGAATGTCGTTTTCCAGGAAGTCGTTGAGCGGGAGACCTTTCATGAGCGGAGAGTCCATGATGACCTTCATCATATTGTTCTCCAATGCAATCTGAAGGTCGTGTGCGGTGTGATACTTGATCTGCCGCACCATGAACCTCTTTAAGCCCTCGAGCCCTTCCTTCATGATGTACCCTGCAGGCGTCTAGTACTTTTCCTTGTACATTTGGAAGAGACAGTGGACCTCGTCTGGTGGAAGGTAGGGTAGACAACTCTTGTCTGTATCTTCTCGAGTACAATTTTCCCGTTCGATCGTGTATATCGGAGTTGGATAAGGACCTATTGTGTGTGAGACTCCCAAGAGTTGGAAGATCGGTGGCTTGTCCCTGAAGTCTCTTTTGAGTTGGTCTCTTGGGATGCATCTTCGATATGGACCGAGATGGGTGAGCATGAACAAGTGTTCTATCTTCTTCCGCTCTTCCCAATGAGAAATCCCCCGAAGCTTTAGCTCGTTCAGCTTCTTGATTTTGTTCAGTACTCGCTAGATCTGCTTCCGTACATCTTCGAGGAAGGGTACTTTGATCCAAACATTCTACCGATGTGTCTGTACTCGGACGGTCCCCTTTGATAAACGTGGAGGGGTGTCCGCTCGATGTCTTAGCACTTCTGGTAGATCTGCAAGTTCGGCATTGTAGTTCTCACCTTCTTGAAGCTCTTCGTCTTGGAGCAGAACTAGATCAGCTGAAGCCTGTTGCAGAAAATATTTGACATTAGACAGTCGAGCTTGAGCAGCTTCCTCTGGTTCCCAGTGCGTCAACCATTTCTCGCTTAGGATGTAGTCATCTACAATGACGTGAGGATCGTAGTTGACTGTTGCGACTTCTGGTTGATCTTTGAGCGTAGAGTCTGAGGTTGGAATTTAATTTGGACTTTTGGGAGGCGGAGGTGTCAAGTATGGTATGTTAAGCGGTGTGTGGGTGCGGGGCGTGGTGGTCGTTTGTGAGCTGGTGATTGGTCTTTGTGGGGATGATGTTGGTGGATTTGTTGACGAGCTGCTAGCTTCACGAGTTGATAGAGTCTTGTCTCATCCTTGTCTGCGGCTGTGATTTGTGGTCTTCTTCCTCTTCTCCTCCCGAGGGCAATCCTGATCGACAGGATCGTCATGTCACCGTTGGGTACGGGAGCTCTGTTCGCGGCAGCTCGTCCGAGCAGGCGGTCGGGGTCATCGACTAGTCGTCGGTGGAGATTCTCCTCTGCAAGGGTCCTCTCTTCGATGGCTAAGAGATGAGAGATAAGGATATCATGAAGCTGGGAGATTGGGATGGTGTACGAATTTATAAGGGTGGGAGATTGGATTGGGGTGATGGTGGTGGTTCGTGGTGGTGAAGGGAGAGGTTTGGACAGAGTGGCCTCTGAGACTGGTGTTTTCCGGTATCTCGTTGGGAAGTCCCTGTTGGGAAAGGTACCCGGTTTGTACCCGAGACGCAACGCCCCGAGATACGGTGCGGAATAAAATTTTTTCCGGGTTCCTTCGCAGCTCGGATCGAAAACTCTAATCACGTTGACACGTAATAGGGCGGGTCATACCCGTGAGAAATTACCATTGAAGCGAGTGGCAGCTCCTCGTCGATTGCGTCGTCGGCCGCGGTCTTGTTGGGTATCGTCTAGATCGTCAGGCCGACCTCGCAGTGTACCACGGTTTCGATTCTCTGAAGATGGCTAGAGAGAATTGATCCGTCGCTCGGGAGAGTGGTTTGCGTTTGTGTGTTCGTGTTTCAATTGTCGGGTCGAGAAATTTCGCGTCGATTCTTTTCCCGTGTCACTTTCTTTGACGAGGGTCTCACCCTTATTTATAGTAGAGGAGGACGAAATTTTCAGCCCTAAACATGGCTAAAATCTCGAAATATTTGTTCCTAAATATGAGAGTTATTCTTGCCAAAATATCTCTCCTAATTGAATTCAAAATTCTATTAAAGGAACATACTGTAAATAGAAAACTAACTAAGATATTAAAATATCTTCAAATATGGTAAATAAATTTCGAAATTTATATAAAATATAAATTCGAATTTTAGTTTTAATAAATAATATTCCAAATATTTTTATTACCATATCTGTAAATTACGAAAATACCCTTTAAGGCATTTTTCGAATTTCTCGGCTTAGGGTTGAATTCCAATTCTTCCCTCAAGTCTTTCTAAGCACTTAGCCAAGCCTAAGTCTTAAAGTTAGTTTCATATGAAGTCCGACTTCGGTCCACTTAATGACCCCGAGGCCCAATAAGGCGTGGCATAACGACCCGAGGCCCGTTAAGGCCCAAAACACAATCTCTCCTTCTTGATACACATTGATGATCCTTTTTAAGCCCAACTCTCTAGGTTCGACTCAATCGGCAAGGGAGGAATCCATGAGTCCGGTAGGTGCCTAGCTAATCCCGCAGTACCGGACAGATCCCGACTTGAGCACGAATTTCGAACTAGTCTTATTCCAGAACCTAACTATAGATTATAGTACTACGTACAAACCCTTCAGCTGTGTCCAGATCGAGTGAGAGCCATGGTATTTGTCAAACTCACTAAACTTGATACTATGATAAAATGACACGAGGCAAATTACCAAACTACCCTCCATGTCTAACATGAGTTAGTTTAATACCTTGGCCAAGGATTTTGTAATTTTCCGTCGTCATTCTCATAGGACACTTGTCTCGATTACTTGCGAGACTGTGAATCCGTACTCGACGGTCTAAGCCCGGCAATCACAAATATCCATCAAGACCGCATCTGTCCCGCTGACCCATGCAATAGCAAATCGGATTTAGCGAAACCAGTGATAGTCAAGACTTCAAAGTCAACTCCGTCAAAGCCCCTTTCGGTCTAAGGTTCAAGCAGACTACTATAGTTTTTGTCGTCGATCATTGACACTCCTTGAGTAATAAGCCATGTTTGATCGTACGACCTGCGAGTCAGTGTCCATGAAACGATTCAATCCATTGATTCGACTCGTATCACAAGTCATGACTTTCGCTTCCAAGCAGTATATCGGCACACGATAAGTCATCTACAAATAAGCCATGATTGGTTTTCCAGCACCCAACTGAAACCTAAGGCTTATGGACATTTTATGTTCGAGGTTAAGAGTCCACTGATGCCTTCCTCTCTCCTACCCATCGAGAACAGTGACTCAACTCGACACATTTGGATTTATTCATTTATTGCTTTACCCGATGCTAAGTAAAGAACTCATATAACCAATAAACGAATAATGCCTTTATTAATACGCAAAACAATGTTTGATTGCATTGACAATCGAATGATAAATAAGCTAATGCCCTATACATATCCAATCCTCGTATAGCATTCGAGGGCATTTTCCTAACAATCTCCCACTTGCACTCAATGCCATGCGTTGTTGTATCTAATACCCATCTTCTCGAGATGTTTGTTCAGCACTGCCTGAGATAAAGGTTTGGTGAATGGGTCGGCCACGTTGTCCGCAGTCGCAATCTTCTGGACGGCTATGTAGCCACTCTCAACGAATCCACGTAACACGTGGTATTTTTTTTCTATGTGTTTGGATTTAATGTGAGATCTTGGTTCCTTCGCTTGTACCACTATTGTCGCACCACAGTGGCAGTGATTTTTCGGCAATCGGAACCACTTGCAGTTCTTTCAAGAACTTTCTCATCCAAACTACTTCTTTAGCTGCCTCTGAGGCGGCTATGTACTGAGCCTCGCAGGTGGAATCAGCAGTTGTGCTCTGCTTGGAACTTTTCCAAGATACTGCTCCACCGTTGAGTGTAAAGACGAAACCTGAAGTGGATTTTTGGTCGTCCATGTCTGACTGGAAATCCGAATCCGTATATCCTTCCACTTCTAATTCTCCATTTCCATAGACCAGCATCATATCCTTTGTTCTTCTAAGATACTTGACGATATTCTTGACTGCTGTCCAGTGTTCTTTACCCGGGTTGGCTTGAAATCGACTGACTACGCTCACAGCGTATGCTATGTTCGGTCGCGTGCAAAGCATCGCGTACATCAAGCTACCCACTGCGGATGCATAGAGGATTCCATTCATCTCTTTTCTATCTGCCTCACTTTGAGGACATATAGCTTTGGAGAGATGTATCCCATGCCCCATAGGTAAGAACCCTTTCTTATAATTGTCCATGTTATATCGTTTCAGGACCTTTTCTAAGTATAGGGCTTGGGAGAGCCCTAACATCTTATTCGTTCTATCCTTATAGACACGAATTCCTAGGATGTAGGTCGCTTCTCCCAAGTCTTTCATGGAGAATTCGGTCGAAAGCCATGCTTTCACCATCGAGAGCATCCCAATATCGTTTCATATCAAAAGGATGTCATCGACGTACAATAAGAGGAACGATATCTTGCTCCCACTGCTTTTTCTGTAGACGCATGGTTCATCTTTGTTCTTTATGAATCTGTAGCTCTTAACTACTTCATCAAACCGAAGATTCCAGCTCCTAGAGGCTTGTTTAAGTCCGTAAATTGACTTATTTAATTTGCATACTTTATGAGCATCCTTTTGTGATGTAAAACCCTTTGGCTGTTCCATATATATTTCCTCCTTGAGGTATCCATTTAGGAACGCGGTTTTCACATCCATCTGCCAGATCTCATGATCGTTATACGCTGCTATCGCAAGTAATATCCGAATGGACTTCATCATCGCAACGGGCGAAAAGGTTTCCTCATAGTCAATTCCTTCTTTTTGACTATAACCTTTCGCTACAAGCCTAGCTTTGTATGTATCCACCAGTCCGTCTGATCCAATCTTTTTCTTGAAGATCCACTTACACCCAATGGGTCCAAAACCATCGGGGAGATCAACAAGTGTCCAGACCTGATTTTCGTGCATTGAATCCATTTCGACTTGCATAGCTTCAAGCCATCTTACGAGTCTATATCCGTCATTGCCTGGTCATAGGTAGCGGGGTCGTCCCCGACGTTACCCCCGTCGCAGCATCCCCGTGCTCGACGTGTACCATTCCATATCTCTCAGGCTGGCGAGATACTCTACCAGACCTGCGCAACTCTGATTGCGTCTTGGACTGCTCTACGGTGTCTTCTACACTGGAGTTTGTGAAATCGTTTCTGTCGTTTCTCCAATAGTTACTTCACGACCCACTCCACCTTCTCGAACGAACTCTTCTTCGAGAAAGTGAGCCTGAAGGGCTACAATGATTTTCTGATCGTCGTGGAAGTAAAATTGGTATCCCATGGAATCCTCAGGATACCCGACAAAACGTCCTTTCACAGCTCTCGATTCCAATTTTTCTGTCTTGAGCTTTTTCACAAAAGCGGGGCAACCCCATATTCTTATGTGGTTCAAGCTCGGCTTTCTACCAGTCCATAATTCATAAGGGATCTGGTCGACAGAACTAGAAGGGATTCGGTTTAAAACGTGCATTGCGGTTAATAACGCATGACCCCACATCGACAGTGGCAGGTCTGTGTAACTTAGCATTGATCGAACCTTGTCCAACAACGTTCGATTTCTTCGTTCGGACACACCATTTAATGTGGGGTTCCCGGCGGTGTCATATGTGAAATGATCCCGTTCTCTTTCAAGAACTCGTCAAACTCGAGACTCATGTACTCGCCACCTCGATCAGATCGAATGGCCTTTATATGATTCCCAGTTTGTTTTTCTACTAAAGCCTTATATTCCTTGAACTTATCAAGGGCTTCAGACTTGTATCTCATAAGATATACCTTCCCAAATCTTGAATGATCGTCGGTGAAGGTAATAAAGTAGTGGAAATTACCTCGAGCCGCTTCCCCGAATGGCCCACAAACGTCTGTATGAATCAAAGTGAGAAGTTCTGTGGCTTTTTGGAAAGTCCCGGTAAAGGGAGACTTAGTCATCTTTCCAAGGATACACGATTCGCAAGTCGGATAAGGGTCCGAACCCAACGGCTTAATCATGCCATTTTCTCCAACTCACGAATTTTTTGATCTCCTGCATGACCAAGTCGAAGATGCACAATTGTCTCATATTGGTCTCTAATTTTCGTTTGTTGGTAATTGTGTTCACAGATTCAGTTTTATCTTTGACATTTGATAATATAATCCGTTAAGTAAAGTTGCACTTCCGACGCATTTATTTCCAAAATAAATATCGCAAATATTATTACTAAAGCGGAACTCATATCCGTTTCCGCTCAAAACGGGAATAGAAATAATATTCTTAAGCCTCTGGGCAATACTAAACAATCAGAAAGCAATAACTTATGTCTACTAGATAAAACAAGAGTTCTTGATTCAATGTGGGTCGCCGACACACTATGTCCGCTTCCTACGTTGATCATGACCTCTCGATCCGCCAACCTCCTACTTCGTTCCAGACCCTGGTTTGAAACACAAATGTGAGCGCTAGCTCCTGAGTCTAGGATCCATGAAGTGGAGTACACAGTCATAGAACAATTAGTTTCTAAAACATAAAGTTCTACCTGAGGCGGCTAGCTTCGGGCAATCGCGCTTCCAATGGCCGAGCTCATTGCAGTGAAGGCATTTGTCCGTGGGCTTGGTGCCTTTAGACACGTTTTTCTTGGCCATGCCTTTTGAAACTCCTCCCTTGGGCTTCATGGGCTTGTCCGACTTTTTCTTTCTAATCGACTTCCGAGTCTTATAAGTCGCAACAAGAGCCACTTTCTTTCCCTTTATCTTTTTCATCTGAGTTTGGGCCGTTGACAACTAGTTCATCAACTCAGTTAATGTCATCTCGACCCTATTCAGATTATAATTCACAATGAAGGGATTAAAGGAAGCCGGCAGTGACTGGAGCACGAGATCGTTTTGGAGCTCATTGTCCATGAGGAAGTCGAGTGCATCGAGTCTCTCGATCAAACCGATCATTTTCAGCACATGTTCTCTAACGTCTCTGCCCTCATCCATTTTTCAATGAAACAGTTGCTCTGTCAAAGAGTAGCGAGCACTCCTGGAGTGTTCACCAAAGAGCTCCTTCAAATGAAGCAAAATGGCGCCCACTTCCATTTCCGAGTGGCTTCGCTGCAACTCATTGCTCATGGATAGGAGTATATAGCCCTTGACCTTTGGCTCGTCTATTTGCCACTTGACATACGCAGCCCGGTGGTCGTCACTCGCATCAGTCCCTGGGACTTGCGGTGTAGGGGAATCGAGGACATAAGTCAAAGACTCCATACCTAGAACTATCCTGAGGTTACGGAGCCAGTCCACGTAGTTTGGTCCTACCAAACGGTTCTTTCCAAGCAGCATGTTTAAAAGATTTGTCATAGTAACTAGAAAGAAAATAACTCTGCAGAAGATAAAGATCACATAGTTAGTTTTATTCTATCATTCATCAAGCGCAAACACGGACTTTTCGTTTCGCTTGACTCCCACTATTTTTCTCGAAAATTCTATTCTCCCGATTTAAGAATTTCGGAAACTTCGTTGAGTAGTTTCATAGTGGAGTTGAGGTCCCCGACTCGATTAGACATGCCTCAGCCTTTAACGCAATATTTGGCCTGCCTAATTGATCGAAGTCGAGTTTCACTCGAACCCATCCTATGAGTATTTCAACTATCTTTGTCTCAGTCAGTGACCTCGCGGCTAACCCTGCATTTTGGGTATAACTCTCTAAGTGCAACCTAATCAACTTATGCTCTAACCGCACATTTGAATTCCGCCTTGCTGCCTTACGCTTCGTGGGGCGGAATATGCTATGGTGAGCGTCGTCAAACGAACCCGAAACGCTAATGTTAGGGCTTGATGTACGGCGCCAACTTACTCGGAACAAACCGTACAAACGCCCTAACACCAGACATCTCAAGCATGATAGAAGACAGGAACCCAATTCCTTTTCTCACTCAGTATTTATTAAACGGGAGAAAAAACCTTTTTCACATAAGAGCACATAAATCATGCATATCATTTCACAAATCGACACGCACGTAAGTAGTAAATAAACCCTAGGAAAATAAACTACAAGGCAACACGAACGGGTTATTTTTATTCTAGCCCTATTACGTGAATTATGTGTATGTGGCTTCAAAAAATCATCGGTTCTCCGTATGGGCTTTGAAGTCGACAATCGCCCTTCATCATTCGAACGACCTCCAAGTCGTCGATCGTCCACCAAGTCATCTTCTCCCGGGGAGTCGTCAATCGTCGCACAGCTTCGTGTATTCTAAACTAAGCCTAATCTAATAAAGACTTTGAAGTACAACACGGGGGGATCATCAGTCCCAAACAACCCGTAAAAGACAAATACAACCCGGGGGGACGAGGCCCTTAACAAATAACCCGGAAAACCAAATAGAAATCCTAAACCCGTAAGTGTGCCTTAAATCATAATCATAACGAGCACGTTGACAATTTCATGAATTCTAACCGAAACCGACAATTTGGGCCTTAAATGGGCCAGGCCCGATAAAAAGGCCCATTAGGGTTTTTGGGCGAAAATCCCTAGGCGGCCGTCGTGTCCCGGAGGCTGTAGTTTCGTGCGGGTATGCGGCTGTCCGCGCGGATATGCCGTCGCACGGCACGGTTGCGCGTGCGGCTGTCTGCGTGTCGCAGCATCTCGGCGGTGGTGCCTTCGACCCCGTCGAGCAGTATGGTGGTCGTGGGTTGGCAAGCGACGCATCGAGCAGCCCCACGCGCCTAGTGCGTTGACTTTTCGATCGTCTCCCACGAGTCTCGTTTCGATTTAATCATGTTATGATTCCGATCACGAGCCCTGGCTCTGATACCACTGTTGGGAAAGATACTCGGTTTGTACCCGAGACGCAACGCCCCGGGATATGGTGCGGAATAAAATTTTTTCCGGGTTCCTTGGCAGCTCGGATCGAAAACTCTAATCACGTTGACACGTAATAGGGCGGGTCATACCCGTGAGAGATTACCTTTGAAGCGAGTGGCAGCTCCTCGTCGATTGCGTCGTCGGCCGCGGTCGTGTTGGGTATCGTCTAGATCGTCACGCCGACCTCGCAGTGTACCACGGTTTCGATTCTCCGAAGATGGCTAGAGAGAATTGATCCGTCGCTCGGGAGAGTGGTTTGCGTTTGTGTGTTCGTGTTTCGATTCTCGGGTCGAGAAATTTCGCGTCGATTCTCTTCCCGTGTCATTTTCTTTGACAAGGGTCTCACCCTTATTTATAGTAGGGGAGGACGAAATTTTCAGCCCTAAACAAGGCTAAAATCTCGAAATATTTGTTCCTAAATATGAGAGATATTCTTGCCAAAATATCTCTCCTAATTGAATTCAAAATTCTATTAAAGGAACATACTATAAATAGAAAACTAACTAAGATATTAAAATATCTTCATATATGGTAAATAAATTTCGAAATTTATATAAAATATAAATTCGAATTTTAGTTTTAATAAATAATATTCCAAATATTTTTATTACCATATTTGTAAATTACGAAAATACCCTTTAAGGCATTTTTCGAATTTCTCGGCTTAGGGTTGAATTCCAATTCTTCCCTCAAGTCTTTCTAAGCACTTAGCCAAGCCTAAGTCTTAAAGTTAGTTTCATATGAAGTCCGACTTCGGTCCACTTAATGACCCCGAGGCCCAATAAGGCCCAAAACACAATCTCTCCTTCTCGGTACACACTTGTCTCGATTACTTGCGAGACTGTGAATCCGTACTCGGCGGTCTAAGCCCGGCAATCACAAATAACCATCAAGACCGCATCTGTCCCGCTGACCCATGCAATAGCAAATCGGATCTAGCAAAACCAGTGACAGTCAAGACTTCAAAGTCAACTCCGTCAAAGCCCCTTTCGGTCTAAGGTTCAAGCAGACTACTATAGTTTTTGTCGTCGATCATTGACACTCCTTGAGTAATAAGCCATGTTTGATCGTACGACCTGCGAGTCAGTGTCCATGAAACGATTCAATCCCTTGATTCGACTCGTATCACAAGTCATGACTTCCGCTTCCAAGCGGTATATCGGCACACGATAAGTCATCTACAAATAAGCCATGATTGGTTTTCCAGCACCCAACTGAAACCTAAGGCTTATGGACATTTTATGTTCGAGGTTAAGAGTCAACTGGTGCCTTCCTCTCTCGTACCCATCGAGAACAGTGACTCAACTTGACACATTTGGATTTATTCATTTATTGCTTTACCCGATGCTAAGTAAAGAACTCGTATAACCAATAAACGAATAATGCATTTATTAATACGCAAAACAATGTTTGATTACATTGACAATCGAATGATAAATAAGCTAATGCCCTATACATATCCAATCCTCGTATAGCATTCGAGGGCATAGCCCTAACAGTCTCGATGGCTTGTCGTACTCTCTCCATTAAACGATCATCAAAAGATGTGAGTGCGGTAGAGAGAGCTTCTTGTAAGCGTTCCTCCGTCACGAATTATGACACCCCCGGAATGGAGCTAGCGTATCCGCAATTATCTCTGCATAGAGGGTAACAGATCGTACACTTCATGATGTGGGAGATCAAGGACCATTCGAAGTAGATCCTTGTTGACGACGACATTTTCGTGGTTGACTTTGGTTGTGTAATGAAGAGACCTTAGCATTGTGCTTTATTATTTTGTTATCCTGGTAATTAGGGGTGTAATTAGAAGTTTTGATAATATAGGACTAAAATAGTAAATATAGCGTTTGCAAAATATTTTTTCGAATACGTTTGCATCCGAGAAATTTTTCGATGACAAACACTGTTCTCGTGAGTTTGACTCAAATTATCTTTTTCGAGCGTAATATAGCGTATTTTTTATTTCGAAGGATACTGTTATTGCTAAATAAATATCTACTTTTAACTCAAAAAACTTGTAATAGTAAAACAAGTTTTTCGATCACAAGATTTTCGATCATTTAAATTTTCGAGTCAAAATTTAGCATAAACATATTTTGATCGAATAATTCACACTCGAAAATCTTTTAGTCAACAATTTGAGTCAAACTTCACGAATTTTATTTTAGATCACTCTTAATTTTTCGATTACAAATTTTTCGATTACAAATTTTTCGATAAAGGTTTTTGCGATCAACAATTATTCGACAAATTTTTAACTATTTTTCGACAGGATATTTACTCGGTAAAACTCTTACGTTCGAAAAATAATTTTCGATAAATACAGAAAAAAAACTTATACAATCAAAAATCCTTTTCGATTATAGGTTAAAATTTTTTTTTAATCAAAAACATTAATTCTCCAAAAAATTTTCGATCACTGTTCAAATACACACACATTTTACACTTTTTGAAAGAAATTAAAATTCGTATTTTCAAAACTTATGAAAAATATTTGTCTCTGAATTATCTTCTACGATACTCAAAATTTTCATTCTTAAATTCAAAATTCTTTAGCAAAATTTTGAAGTATCATTTCTCATATCAAATATTTTTTTAAATAAAACAATTTCTCTTCGACAACCGAAACATAAGCTCGAATGGGAAATTGCTTAAAGTACGAATCAAACATTACTAACTAAGTTTGTCACTTGTGAATCATTTTTACCATTTCGATTCCAAACTTTCACGAAGATCCTACCAATCAACTACAAATGGATGCTTACTCAGTCGGAAACGACGTCTGCCCTCCAATTCTACGAAGAGGCGAATACACCGTTTGGAGAAGCCGATTCTTGAACTTCTTGGAAACTAAAGATCAAGCTACCAATTTGATAGCTTCTCTTCAAAAAGATCCCGCTCAATTTTGGCTCATCCAAGAAGGCGATGCCACCAACAATTCTCTCATTCCCGCCACTAGCAGACTCAAAATTCCTAATGAATACACAGAGGGGAAGCGATTAAGAGCAAAAGCGGATTTAGGAGCCAAAACTTTCCTAATGCAAGGAATTCCTAACGACATCTATATGCAAATAGATAGTCTATCTAGTGCAAAAGCTACGTGGGATGAACTCCACAAAATGATGCACAGAATCGAAGTCGGAGTCAAAGCCAAGAAAGCCAATATTCTCACGGCCTACGACTCATTCAAAGCAAAGTCGGCGGAATGAACTCTATCAACGTTATCTAACTCTTCTCACGTGAAGAATGAGCGGAAAAGTAAAAAGGAATTAGAAGAAAGACTAGCACTTAGTGAAAATAATTTTGAAAAGCAATTAGATAGAACAATTCACTTAGATATTCTCTTATCTAATGCTAAAGAAACCATAACTAGTCTTGAATCTAGGATAGCTACCTCTGAACTAAAAATAAACGACCTAGTAAAACTCTTAGCGATTGTCAGATTTAGAAATTTCTAGATATAATTTTAAGGAAATCTCTGACGAACGTAAGAAACTTTACTCTAGGATTAAAACTTTAGACGATCTTCTAATGAAAAGGGGGCAAACAGATCAGACTATACTTCTAAATTAACCTCTTGATATAGAATTTTATAATCCTAAAGAAGGCTTAAGTTTTAACAATCCCTGTGACTTGAAAAAGGTCAATGTCAAACAGTTATATGAGATCAAGTATATAGGATTAGGATTAACTTCTCTAATGGCATTTACTTATTCTTCCGAAATATATGCCTTGGAAGAATCTAAACGAAAAGCCACTAATATAACTGATATTCCCTTTGACTACACCGAATTGAATAATAGTTACAAGACACGGGAAATTAATCTGACTAGTAATTATAATTCAATATATCCGTTAGAAGATCTTCCTAAAGTTCAAGAAGAAAATAATGATCATTTTCAAAATTCTACTTTCTGTTATATCCCTGCTATTATTAAGAAAATAGCTGAGTTAAACGCTTCCTTAGAAACAGAAAGTAAAATTTAAAAGCTGGAAAGAATGAGCTTTTATTAGAGATTTCTAATCTCAAAACTTCCTAATTTTAAAATCTTGTCCCGGTTTTACTTTGAAAGAAAAATCATTAAATAAGGACAAGATCCAATCTAAGAAAACACCTCTCATTATTTTACAAGTTGTTGCTTCCACTTATGTGTTAAAGCCTATTCACTTTGAAAGCACAAATTTTGAAATTGGCTCTACTTCTAAAAACATAATCCATCATTCTAAGACAAATGCAAATTGAAAGTCTCGTAGGAAACAAGATCTGGCTATAAAGAAAGCTTATAGCTCGATACATTCTTGTCCTCATTTAAGGTATCCGATCAATGTACACTCAGCCAAACACCTTCAGAGACTAGCTAGAGAAAATATTTTCTCATGCACTAAGATTAATAAAACATTTGTCCGCGCTGAAATTAACCTCCCTTGTAAGGTTCAACCTCAATGGGTTCCCAAGACATCATCTAGGCCAACGCAAGCCCAAAAGGCCAAGTTGCCTAAGGAGGTACCACTTAAACCAACTACTTCCAAGTTGGTTTGGGTACCTAAAAACAAACGGTTTAGAAACAAAAAATGAACAAACCTTACCTACCAAATCTGCTAATCCGAGAGGACCCATTTCGAAGTGGGTACCTAATTCTCTTTAAAAATTTTCTATGCAGATCCATCATGTGTGGTATTTAGATTCTGGTTTCTCCACACACATGACGGGAAATCAAGAACTGTTGAGCAACTACCAAGACCGTTACACGGAAAAGTCAGATTCGAGAACAACGATTCAGCTCCGATACTAGGCTATGGAGATATTCTACTGCAGAATCTGACAATCAAAGATGTCTCTTACGTCCAAGGTCTTAAACACAACCTGTTCAGCATAGGACAATTCTGCGATAAAGGATTTCAAGTAGTGTTTCTAGCTGATCAGTGCAGAATTTTAAATAGTCAGAATCAAGAACATCTAACAGAATCACGAAGATCAAATCTATACACCATCAATCTGACAACAGTTCGACCTTCGACCTATTTGCCTAATCTCACAGACTACAATCTAGAGGAACAATTTATGGCATCACCGCCTGTCTCATCTAAATCTCAAAGCTCTACACAATCTCTCCATCAAAAAGTTGGTACACGGTCTACCAACGATTTCCATACATCAAGAGCATAAATTTTCGGCTTGTCAAATGGGAAAAATGAAGCGACCATCACACAAACTCAAACAAGTTGCTTCTACATCTCGACCCTTGGAATTACTTCACATGGGCCTTTGTGGACCAATGCGTACACAAAGTATCAACGGTCGTAAGTATGTGTTAGTAATTGTCGACGATTATTCTCACTACACATGGACAAGATATCTCCGAACAAAAGATGAGACTGGAGACTTGATAATCAGCTTTGTGAATACGACTCAGAATCTCCTGCAAAAGAAAATCCAAGTAATTCGGACTGATAACGGAACTGAATTCAAGAATCAGCGTCTCAGCAATTACTATCAGTCACTTGGAATTATTCAACAATTTTCAGCCGCTAAAACGCCTCAACAAAATGGCGTCGTAGAACGGAAGAACCGGACTCTAGTTGAAGCTGCAAGAACAATGTTGATCCATTCCGGTCTCCCTCATTTTCTATGGGATGTAGTAGTCAGTACAGCGTGCTTTACGCAAAATCGGACAATTATTCACAAACGTTTTGAAAAGACGACGTACAAGATAATTAATCAAAGGATTCCGAATATCTCATTTTTTAAAGTATTCGGGTGCAAATGTTTTGTGGCAAACGATCGGGAGCATCGAAGTAAGTTCGACCCTAAAGCATTTGAAGCCGTCTTTGTTGGATTTCATTCACTTCTAAAGCGTACTGCATCTAAATCAAGTTTTTGCATACTATTTTGGAAAGCTACTACGTCACTTTTCAAGAAGTGGCCGGATTGGCTTCTGAACAAAACAGTTAAGGACCCGAGCTTATAGGCGTGTTGGCACAAAGTCAACAACTTTCGACAACTTCTACCTCAAAGTCAAGAAGCAATTCCCGCCAACCTGGAAGATTTAAATTCTCTATTTGAACATTTTTTATTGGAAGGAGTCTCAAATACAGGCTTCGTCTCATTTAATATCAAGCAGTGCTCCCTCTCCCTCTACGGAAGAAATTCTAATTGAGACTCCCAATCCTCAGACTCCAACAAATGTTCAAGAATCTCCTAATTCTGAATCTTCAACTAGTGTTGCAGCTCCTACAAATGCAGATGAGGAAATTCCTTCCATTTCAACCTCAGAATTAAATTTCCCAACTAACGAATGATCATCCAATCAATTCAGGAAGTCTCGATCTACAAATCAATGATGGATCGACTTCGGTTCTTCCTCACGAACACAAGTAGACTCGAGCTCATCCTATCGACCAAATTATTGGTGATCCTTCAAGTGAAGTACGCAATATGATATCTACACAAAGCAGATTATTCACATGCTTCTTAAGCCAAAACGAACCAACTAAAGTTGCCGAAGCCCTTAAAGACCCGGATTGGGTAATCGCGATGCAAGATGAACTCAACCAATTCGAGCGTCTACGAGTTTGACATTAGTTCCTCGACCGCAAGGCAAAACAATAATTGGAACTAAATGGATTTTCAAGAATAAGAAGAACGAGAACGGTGAAGTAATCAGGAATAAAGCACGACTCGTGCCAGGGTACAATCAACAAGAAGGAATTGACTATGACGAGACGTATGCTCCGGTTGCACGTATCGAAGCAATTCGACTATTTCCAGCATGCGCTGCTCATAAAGACTTCAAAGTCTATCAAATGGATGTTAAGACCGCCTTTCTCAACGGTGTGTTAAAAGAAGAAGTATACGTCGCTCAACCCGACGGGTTCGTGCACGAGAATCATCCCGATTATGTCTATCGATTGGACAAAGCTCTCTGTGGACTAAAACAAGCCCCTCGTGCTTGGTATGATGTTCTAAGCGAATTTTTAGTCAAGTCAAACTTCATAAGAGGAACCATCGATACGACACTCTTCATCAAAAGATAAGGCAAAGACCTGATGATCGTTCAAGTTTACGTTGATGACATCATCTTCGGCTCGACGAATGAACGTCTCTGTCAGAAATTTGGTGATCTCATGAGGACGAAATTCGAGATGAGCTTAATGGGAGAACTCCAACTCTTTCTTGGACTGCAAGTAAAGCAACTCGAAGATGGAATCTTCATCAGTCAAACCAAATATATCCGAGATATTCTGAAGAGATTTAATCAAAACAAGAGCACACCAATGAATACTCCCATGTTAATAAACTGCAAATTGAATGTTGATCCGTTCAGAAAGGCTGTCAACATCACAACCTATCGGATATATGAAATGTTAGGCATGTTGAATCTCAATCTTACTTGAAATGTGCTTTACATGCTCTATTCTGCCTCTATGTGCTTCTTGATAATACTTGATTATCTTGCGTGACTCTATCTTTCAATTTTTTTTAAATATACAAATACAAAAATAAAAATAAAATAGTATATATATATATATAATAATAATAATAATAAAAAATGGGGGATGACGATAATTTTGCCTATTTTGAAATATTCATAAAAAATTTTCTTTGATATATGATTAAGTTCTTTGTCTAAAAATCATGTGACTTTCTTTTATTCAAAGAACTTCGTTTGTTTCACTAGACACTATCTTTTGGTTTGTAATTCATAGCTTCATTCTTGCTTTTGTGTTAGTTTGTCATGAAGGGCAACTTAGGAAACTCCTCACTTAGCCCAAATTATAAATCCTTTACTTTTTTTTACCTCTAGAAATCCACTTTGAGCCTTCTCCGACATTCTTTTTCTTATGAAATCCGATCAAGCCTTCAACATTATTCCTAAAGTTTCGAGGTTGCTCAATCAAGAAAAAGAAGGGGAGTAAAAGAGATACAAGTCTCGATAAATATAGAAGAGAAACACGGATCTCGCTGTGAACTTCTCCTAGATAATCTCGTATACTTCTAGAAGAGAAGCACCTCGAACTGAACTTCTCCAACGATAATCTAGATCTTATAAATAGAGAAAACGAGAAGAGAAGCACTTGGGTTCGAATTCCATAATTGTGGAACCTTCAAAAGGAACACGGTCTCGGCCCAAAAAGAAGATCTCATCTCTCAAAGTTTTGTAACGAAATTTTTATGATAAAAATATTTTTTATTATTAAAAATATTGTTCGCACATTTTAAATGCATTAATACATGCATTGGCTCAGATTGATAAAATGCGATTTTTTTTTTGAAAAAATGCAAAATTTTAATGAATATATGCTCAATTGCCTAAATGTGTTACTTGTGCTTATATGACGAAAAGTTAAAACGTGCATTTGTTGAGTGGGAGTTTTACATGAAAACTTGTTCTTATCTCCTATATGAATTACTTGTAAAACATGATTTCTAATATTTTTTCTAAGCATTTTCAAAGCATCACAGAAAATTTTGAGCTCATCCGAGGAGTCAAGTGTTGAATTTCATCAACATTGGGAATAATTGCATTTTTTTCAGAAATACATGGAGCATTATGCAATATATTTTTGGGTTAATTCATAAAAGATTAAATTTTAGTTTAATCAGACCTGAATTTTAACGAAAGCCCAAAACATTTTTTTACGGCCCCAAAGTATTTTTACCTTACCCGATCGTAAAGTATTAATACCACTTTATCGATCGAAAAACTCACTCACACGCAACTCATTTCACTCGAAAAACTTTTCAACTTCCAAAGCCAACTTCGAACTTACTTCGGCAATTTCATCACATCCTCTCAATCTTCATAAATTTTTCGTATAACTCGCCGATTTCGAAGGTAGAAACACGTTGCGAATCAGTTTCTGGTAAAAAAAAAACGATTCGCAAACAGTTTCTCAAAAATATTTCCATAAATGTCATTTTGATACTTGTTCGACTAAAAACGATTTTAAACTCTCAAATCAACGTGTTTAAACTCGACTTTTTGGGTTAAAACGATAATATTTTTATTCGCAACTGTTTTTAGAACGTTCCGAATCCAGATTCACTCATGATTTACCCAGAAATCGAAATTTACCTGTTACGCGTTTACTGTTTGATTTGAAAAATTTTCGATCGAAAAAGTTCTTATCACAAATAGTGTCGTCGAAAAACTTTAGTTTTCGTTAAGTTTTATTCGATCGCAAAACTCAGCGTCGAAAACCTTCTGTTTTCAAAATATTTTAATTCGATCGGAAAACTTCGCGGCGAAAACTTAATTTTTTATTCGATCGAAAAAATAATCGATATTCTTTTATTCGATCGAAAAAATAATCGATATTCTTTTATTCGATCGCAAAACTACGCGGCGAAAAACTTAAGTTTCTCGACAACTTTTTATTCGATCACAAAATCACTTAGTGAAAAACTATTTTTTCGATAACATTTTATTCGATCGTAAAAGTCATCGGCGAAAAAACTTGAGTTATTCGATCGCAAAATTTAACGATCGAATAAATTGTCACTCGAATAAAAACACGCTCCAAAAGTTAGAAATTTTTTTATCCCAA
Organism: Linderniella brevidens; assembly: GCA_004919715.1. Classification (NCBI taxonomy): domain Eukaryota; kingdom Viridiplantae; phylum Streptophyta; class Magnoliopsida; order Lamiales; family Linderniaceae; genus Linderniella; species Linderniella brevidens. The sequence continues at coordinate 813,779 of SWDC01000139.1, read as the reverse complement.
AAATTAACGTTCGGATAAATATTCGCTAACGAGACTTAGTAAACTTTATAACTTTTTCACCAAATCGTTCGCAAATAAACCTTAACACTTAGAATTTTTTTTTTAAATTTTTCTAAGTGCACATTTAATTCGATCAATTCGTATATGAAAATTATATCTAATGAAGTTTATTTCATTCTTTGCAGATATGGCACATCATGATATTCTCATATCTGTCCCTCTGTTAGTTGGTTTCCGGTCCACGATAACAACTATCAATTGGATCTCTCCACATTTAGATGTCCGGATGACATAATAATTTCAATTCTAAAGGGACATCCACTATGGCCAGCTTTGACGATGACGGCCTCAATACAAATGGTCTACCTCCAGAAATTCTTGAAGTGTATGACGAGCCACATCGTTGGCGATGAAGTGCAGTATACAACGAAGATCAATACAAGACACGTCATCCTGGACAAAAATCTAATGGCCATGGTGCTCGACCTCCCGCACTATGAAAACTATGATCAACTTCCAACGGATGCGGACATCGTGGAAGATATGCTCTGGATGGCATACAAGCCCCCGCTGACAAAACTGGCGTTCGGCATAATCAATAAATGCCTCTCCCCAAACACTCCGGCTTCACCAAGGCAAACAGAAATATCCTTCGTATCTTCCATGGAGTGGTTTTCTCAAAGAAATACGACGTGGCCCAGCTGATATGGAATGATCTAGCGGACCAGATACGTCAAAGGGACCCAAGTCGAAGGCGAAGTACGTCCCATTCGTACGGTGGTTCTCGGTGCTGATCTCACATTTCATAGATGTTCATCTAGAGATCCCGAGACTACCACCGGTTCGAGGATACATCCCACCTCGCCTTCGTTTCTTTCACATCCCGAAGGCAGCCGACCTAGCACTCCAACCGATGTTGATCCCATTGGAGCTACGCAGCCTAGCTGATCCAACGGACGAGGTCTACGAAGACTACTGTCAAAATAACTCCATCACGGAGGAGATGGTACAGGCCGTGGATCAAGCTCCGGCGCCTTCTCAAAGGGAATCTCTGGTGGCAATAACCGAGCCCGAAGCCACGGCTTAGGAGACAGAGACACCAACTGTCGAGCCCGAAGGTGTCCCTCAAGATGTATCTTCTGAGGCCACCGAATCGGATGAAGAATACAGACTTCAAAGAAGGGTCCCTCGCCGATAGCAAATATCGGCCCCGTTTGTATCTCCTTCAATACTATCGACTTCAGTGCCAGCTGGTCCACCAACAACGGACCAGCCAACCGTACAGATTCAATATGAGTCTGTTTCAACACCCATAGAGGTGATACCTACTATATCATCTCAAGGATTGGATGGAAGCCTATTGGACCCCCGATATTTTCGGAGCAAACAATAGGCCAGCCCACTGAAGTTGTGACTTCAAGGTTAATAACGGATGTCCCCGGACATTCCGGAATCTCAAGACCTATTCCAGGCGGCACACCGGAAATTTTTTTCGATGTTGTGACAGTGGAGCGCATCCCTGACCCCACTCCACCGATGATCGTGACGGAGCAACGCTTACAAGAAGCAATCCCCACAGCCATTTCTTCTCTCGAAGATCGCTTGATGGACAGAATACTCCAGGCTAGACTTCCCGAAGGGATATCGGTAAAACACCACTCTCCGAGGCCGCTCCGTCCGGAGCTCAAACCACCCCTGGTCTCCTCACCACCTCTAACCACCACCATACACACCCCCATACAACCCACCCTCACCACCCTAACTCCATCACCTTCACTCATAAACCCCTATACCATCCCGATCGCCCAGCTTCTTGACATTCTCATCTCCCGACTCCTCGCCTTAGAGACCAGGACCCCCGCTGAGGAGGGTCTCTACAAAAGCCTGATCGATGAACCCGAGCCGCCCACCGAAACAAGGTGCCGAGAAGAAAGCTCCCGTACCAAAAGAAGACATGACGATCCCGATGAACCGGATCGTCATGAGGGGGAGAAAGGCAACGAACACGTAGCCGCCGTGATTTGAGTCGAGAGCAACCAACAAAAACTCAAGAAGCTGAAGGATCATCCTCAAACCCACCAACCACACAACCCACAACCCGCCAACAAATAACTACATCTCCCACCACATACCACACACTACCTCCCTCTTCTACAATTCCAAATCCGATCCCGACCTCTAACCTCCTCCAAGACCAACAGAAGCAGTCGTCTACGATCCACATCTGATCGTAGACGATTATATCTTAAACGAGAAATGGATGAAGCAATGGGAACCAGAGGAATCTGCTCAAGCTCGACTCTCCAACGTCAGATATTTCTTACAACAAGCTTATGTGGACTTGGTGCTGCTTGAAGATGAAGAACTTCAAGAAGGCAAGAACTACAATTCTGCTCTCCCAAAACTACTAGAAATGATCAGGCACAGAGTCGACTCTCCTCCCCGCTTATCAAAAGGGACAGTTAGAGTCGAGACGCCGTGGGACAATATCAGGATTGAAGTCCCGTTCATTGAAGATATTAGAAAGCAGATATGGAGGGCTCCTAACTGGATAAGAAGCTCAACGAACTAAACCTACGGGGTATCTCACATTGGGAAGATAGGAAGAAAATGGAGCACATCTTCATGCTCAACTATCTTGGTCCAGATCGAAGTGACATCCCAACGGATCAACTGAAGAAAAACTTCAGGGATAAGCCATCGATCCTCCATCTCGTGGGGGTTTCGCATTCAATTGGAAGCTTCCCTACCCCAATCTACCACATTGAGCGAGCGGACAACAACCGCACTTGAAAAGAAATATATGAGAGTTATCTCCCCTTCCTTCCACCAGATGAGGTCTACCGTCTATATCAGATGTACAAAAGAAAATATCGGACGCCCTCCGGATATATCAAGATAGAAGGACTCGAGGGATTGAAGAGATTCATGGTGCGGCAGATCAAGTATCACACCGCACACGACCTTCAAATTGCTATAGAGAATATGAAGAAGGTCAACATGGAGTCTCCGCTCATGAAGGGCTTCCCACTCAACGACTTTCCTGAGAACTCTATTTTCAAGAAACATGGCCTAGCCATAAGTTATCGGAATCCAATCATTGGAAAGACGAGAGCTATGATGAAGTCAGAAATCCACAAGTTTTGTGACGAGACGTTGAAGCTAGTGAGGAAGAACATCTAGAAAAGATTGGGAGAGATCACTGAAGAGACGATCTTCGAGGATCTTGGTGAAGAAGAGGCCCCACTCTTAAATGAGCTTCTCGATGCAATTAATGAGAGGTCGGAGCTGAGGAATGCTGTCAGACGTTACGATACAGCATTGGATTACGGAAATCATTCTACGCCAGACAAGGATAAATGGAGCTGAAACGAAGACAAGCACAAAGGGGGAGATTGAAGAGACCTTAGAATTGTGCTTTGTTATTTTGTTATCGATGTAATTAGGGGCGTAATTAGAAGTTTTGATAGGGTAGGACTAAAATAGAAAATATACCATGTAAATAGGTATAAATACAATGTACACTATCAAAATAAAAACACAAGTTCATTTTCGAAAAAATACAAGCATTGAAATCATATTCTAAGAGAGAGAAAAGCAATCAAGAAACACTCTCTCAAGATCTTCGAAGAAGATATTCGACCGAAGGTATTTTGTAAGATTTATCATTCGAATATCTAGAATTCGTGCTTAGATCAATCAGTAGTTGATATATGAGGACATAACATGTAAACTATGTTGTCGCCCCTGAAACCTTTTAAATATGGACTGTTGAGAAACAGGGAGTCGAACAACCCTCAAAAATCTTGAAATACTGATGCAATATGTGATTTAATGAACTAAAACACTAACAGTATATGCATTCTACCTTCAAAAATGGCGATTTTGCATAAGAAATAACGAATTTTTTAAAGATTTTTGGATTCGCTTTTTGAAAATTTTCAAAGAATCGAAAAAGTTTTTCGTTTGAGGTTTTGTGTGTAAAAGAATTCGACTGCAAAATCTATCTAAGTAGTTTTGGGCCGAGAAAACTATTATGGACTTTCGTTAGACCACGCCTATTAGGTTGTCGATGCTTTTCAGCGAAGAAAATTTACTCTTTCACCCTCAAATTCTGAAGAAATTATAACAGAACTCGCCCTAAGTTTCTTAAATAAATACAATTAACTCCCAGGTCTGATGAAATTCAACACTTGACTCCTCGGATGAGCTCGAAATACTCTATGACACTTAGAGAATAACATTAGAAGTCGTAATTGTAAGGAAATCATTTAGGAGATAATAGCAAATATACATATAAGCCCCCCCTCAACATGTGCGCATATAATGTTTGTCAATTTTGCATGGATACACACATTCACCACAATATGCATATGAAAATTTAACAATATATGACATAAGGAAGAATAATGGATTTAATCAATTCAGCATAAATGCAAGATCCCTAATCACGCATATGAAAATTTGCGTTAACATTTATGCTCGTAAATTTCGCATTTGATAATTTCGTACTAATGCATGTGCTAATGCATTTAAAAATGTGCGTTTATATTTATGGGTCAGAATATGTCACTTTAATCATTATCACGCAAAAATTTCACATGACACATAAAATAATAATCTGCCATCAAATCATGTCACTAAACTAATATCCTAAGATCATAGCATGAGTCATTTCGACAACTCTCGCATGGTTCGCTCATAGTGCTCAATTTATTTTTATCATGGGGATTATTAGTATATATATGACTCATATCAACACAACAAAATTTTTATCGATTAACCTGTTATCCTGGCGCATTTAATTAACTCACCAGGCGAAAGTCCATTAATTTGAATCAAAGGGACTTTGAAGGAATTATTATTTTAGGCTCTAACTTAGGAGGGTAGGATAATAATTTTGAATTAGTGAGCTTAAAATCATTCCATTCCAGAGGCCCTTTTAACATTCATTTATGTTCCTTTTACTTTTCTTTTCTTCTGCACTTGCTCAAGCTGAGGCTCTTTTTCTTTACGATGCTGAGAGATCATCTAAGGAGATGTTCTTCTTATGTATTTCTCGGGCTGATACCGTGCTCCTCTTCTTATTAGTCCTAGAAGGATTTAAAGATTATCTTTGGAGAGGTTCACAGTTATGGAATTCGAACCCAAGGCCGTGCTCCTCTTCTCGTTGTCTTGATATAAGACCAGGATTATCATTGGAGATGTTCACTTCCAGGTGCTCCTCTTCTAGCTGTTCTGACGAGTATACGAGATTATCGAAGGAGAAGTTCACAGCAAGATCCATGCTCCTCTTTTACAAGAACCAAGAAGTACATGTTCTTTTGGTACTGATTATTTGTGCGTTGAGTATTCCTCGTGCGCATCTTCCACCTCCTTTTCTCCCCCTCCTTTTCTTATTTGAGCAGCCCCTGAAACTTATGGAATAAGGTTGAAGGCTTGATCGGGTTCAAGTGAAAAAGGATATTAGAGAAAGCTCAAAGGGGATTACTAGAGGAAATAGTAGAGGATTATATATTATAATTTGGACAAGTGAGGAATATCCTAATTGTCCTTATCATATTCATGACAAACTAACACAAAGCGAGAATGAGGCCTCGAAGCACAAATCAAGAGACAAGCATTTGAAGTGTGACACACTCAAGGATAAATCATTTGAAATAATATTGAGGCTCAAATTCTCATACATATGATGTGGCTTTGTGTCTAGTGAAACATACTAAGCTCTTTAGACAAAAAAATGTGGCTAGAATTTTAAGCAAATAACCAAGCATTTATCATAGAAATGTTATTGTGAGTAAATCAAAATGAACAAAGTCATTGACATTCCCCGTTATGCGTTGTTTTTGTTTTTGTTTAATGTTGGTGTTCAAAACAATGCATGAAAATTGTAAGTAAGGAGGCTTACAAAAATATTATTATCTTGTCTTTACTTTTGTTATATAATTTTTTTTTGTTGTTTTTTTAACTAGAACTAAATGCGATATTGAAACAAAATAAAATCACGCAATATATAACAAATAGTATCAAGAAACACATAGAATACCACGCGGAAACATAATAGAGCATGTGAAGTACATTTCAAGCAAGATTGAGATTCAACATGTCTAACTTAGCGATAAGGAATTGGAATCGTTTTTCATCCAATGCCTTAGTGAATATGTGGGCAAGTTGAAACTCCAAGTTAACAAAATGCACATCTATAGTGCCTTTTTCTACATGATCTTTTATAAAATGATAGTGCATATCTATGTTTTTCGTGTGTGAGTGATGAACAAGATTGCAAGTAATGGCAATAGCACTTTGAGAATCACAATAAATGGGAATGTTATTGAATTCAAACCCATAGTCGCGCATTTGCGTCCACATCCACAGAATTTATGAGCAACAACTGGCAGCCGCGACGTACTCTCCCTCGTCCGTCGAAGTCGATACGCAAAATTTTGCTTCTTTGAGGACCAACAAACCAACTTATTGCCCAAGAATTGTGCTCTGCCTGACGTGCTTTTCATGTCCATTCGACAACCTGCATATTCAGCGTCAATATAGCCAATTAACTTGAAATTTGTGCCTTTTGGATACCATAACCCTAAGGTGGGAGTCCCTTTGAGATAGCGTAGGATTCGCTTGACCGCGTGCATGTGAGACTCATTCGGGTCAGCTTGAAACTGAACGCAGAGGCAAGCGGCGAGCATTATGTTGGTTCGACTTGACGTGACGTTGACTGCCTTGCCAAAAGGATTATCATCTAATTTACAGCTTGTTGACATGGGAGTACTCATAGATGTGCTCTTGTCTTGATTAAATCTCTTCAGAATATCTCTTATATACTTGGTTTGAGTGATGAAAATTCCATCTTCGAGCTGCTTGACTTGTAGTTCAAGGAAGAATGAAAGTTCGCCCATTAAGCTCGTCTCGAATTTGGTCTTCATCAGATTACCAAATTTCTGACAGACTCGTTAATTTGTCGAGCCGAAGATGATGTCGTCGACGTAGACTTGGACGATCATAAAGTCCTTGCCTTTCTTTTTTATGAAGCACGTGAAAAGTTCGCTTTGAGAAGAAGTCATAGCGCGTACTCCACTCGAAGGATCACCAATTATTTGATCGACAGGATGAGCTCGTGTTCACTTGCACTCATGAGGCAGTGCCGATGCAGAACCATCATCGATAAGTAGTTCGAGACATCCTGAATTGAGAGGCTGAGTATCCTTGTGAAGCAAATCAATTTATGAAGTTGAAATTGATGGAATTTTCTCATTTGCATCCGTAGAAGCTGCAACACTGGTTGGTGATTCAGAATTCTGAAAGTCTAGAACATTGGTTGGACTTTAGTGGTGGGGAATCTCATTTGGAAGTTCCACCGTAGAAGAGGAAGGTGAGCTGCTGGCAGTGATTGTGATAAAACAGGCGATTGAAACTTGTTCCAATAAAAATGTTCGAAGAGAGAGTCCAAGTCCTCCAAATCAGCGGGAATAGCTTCTCCTGACGGTGACGCAGACGTTGTCAAATTTTTCTGACTTTGTGCCAACATGACTATAAACCCGAGTTCTGAACTGTCGTGTTCAGAAACCAAGTTTGTCACTTCGTGAAAAGTGACGTTGTAACTTTCCATTATTATGTGTGAAGACTTGATATAAACGTGGTACGCTGTAGAGGTTGAAGAATATCGAATAAAGACGGCTTCAAATGGTTTAGGATCGAGCTTGCTTTGATGTCCTCGATCGTTCGCCACAAAGCACTTGCACCCGAAGACCTTGAAGAATGAGATATTCGGAATCCTTTGATTTATCATCTCGTACTGCGTCTTCTCAAAATGTTTGTGAATAGTCGTCCGATTTTGCTTGAAGCAAGATGTACTCACTGCTTCAGCTCATAGAAAGTGAGGGAGACCGGAATGTATAAGCATAGTCCGTGCAGCTTCAACCAGAGTCCAGTTTTTCTGTTCTACGACGCCATTTTGTTGAGGCGTCTTAGCGGCTGAAAATTGTTGACAGATAACAAGATACTGTTAGAAAGTACTGAGGCATTGATTCTAGAATTCAGTCTCGTTGTCACTCCTAATTACTTGGATTTCCTGTTGCATGAGATTCCGTGTTGTATCCACAAATTTATTATCCAGTCTCCAGTCTTATCTTTAGTTTGTAGGAACCTTGTCCAAGTGTAGCGAGAGTAGTTGTCGACAATAACTAGCACATACTTGCGACCGTTGATTCTCCGTGTTCGCATCGGTCCACAGAGGTCCATGTTCAGTAATTCCAAATTTCGAGATGTGGAGGCTACTTGCTTGATTTTATGCAGCGCTCGCTTCATTTTGCCCATTTGACAAGTCGAACAATGATGCTCTTGTTGAAGTGAGATGGTTGACATATCATTGACCAACTTTTTAGCAGAAAGCTTGTAAAGAGCCTTGATATTAAGATGAGACATACGTTGATGCAATAAGATGTTCCTCTGAATTATGTGTAGCGTGTGAGAGAGTTTTTCCATCGATAAAGTGATATTAATACTTTACGATCGGGTAAAGTAAAAATTCCTTTGGGCCGTAAAGTCTTAAAAAGTGATATTTTTGGGCTTTAGATAAATTCAGGTCTGAAAAAAAATTATGAATTATCCCAGAAAATAAATTGCATAATACTCCCTGTATTTCTGAAAGAAAAAAAATTACCACCTAATGTTGATGAAATTCAACATTTGACTCCTCGGATGAGCTCTAAATATTCTGCGAGACTTAAAATTGTTAGAACTCATGTTTTACGAGTGCAGATAATAACAAATTCTCATATAAAACTCCCCCTCAACAATTGCATGAGTAAACTTTTCAGTACCTAAGCATATTTTTAGTATAAATTGGCATATGAAAATTTCCGATTTAAGTACAGGTAACGTATTTTAAGCAACTCAGCATAGTTTCATTAAAAATATTGCGTTCTTCAAAATAGTTATTCGTATTTTATCAATTCTGAACCAATGCATGTATTAATGCATTTAAAATGTCCGAAGAAAAGAGAAAAAATTTAAAATTATTTTTGTTTCGGGGTCATATCACACAAAAATTTCCAAGACATATAAAACATTAATTTGCCATAAAATGATGTAACTAAACTAGTATTCTAAGAGTATAATATGAACCACTTCGACAACTCTCGCAAGTTTCGCTCATATCACTCAATTTATTCTTATCAAGGAGATTTTTAGTAGATATATCACTCTTATCATCACATCAAATTTATATCAATTAATTTGTTATCGTAGTATTATTAATCAACTTACCAAGTGAGAGTTCATCATTTTGAATCAAAGGGACTTTTAAGGGATTATTTTTAGGCTTTGACTAAAAGGGTAGGAAATTTGGGTTGGTGAGCTTAAAAATTCTTCTCTTCCAGGGGCCCTTTCTGTGAAATTATGTTCTGATCCTTTTGCTTTTCCTTTCTTTAGTAATTTGTTTTGAAGGCTTTGAGAGATGAGATCTTCTTTGATTTTGGGTCGAGACTGTGGTCCTTTAGAAAGTTTCACAGTTATGGAGTTCGAACCCAAGACTTGTGCTTCTCTTCTCGTTTTCTCTACATAGGATCTAGATTATCATTGGAGAAGTTCACTTCAAGGTGCTTCTCTTCTAGGAGTATACGAGATTATCTAGGAGAAGTTCGCAATGAGATCAGTGTTTCTCTTCTATATTGATTGAGAAATTCATATTGTGCATCACTTTTGCTCTCCCCCTTTTTTTATTGGTTGAGTAACCCCGAATCTTTTGAATAAGGTTGAAGGCTTAATAGGGTGTTTATAAAGAAAAAGAATGTCGGAGAAGGCTCAAAGGGGATTTCTATAGGAAAAAGTAAAGGATTTATAACTTGGGCCAAGTGAGGAATTTCCTAATTTGCCCTTATCATTTTCATGACAAACTAATCACAAAAGCAAGATTGAAGCTACGAAGTACAAACCAAAAGATAGTCATTTGAAGTGTGGCACAGAAAAACAAATTGAGGTTTAAATTCTCACATGTATGATGTGGCTTTGTGTCTACTGAAACAAACAAAGTTCTTTTGAATAAAAGAATGTCATATGAATTTTTAGACAAAGAACATAATCATATATATCGAATAAATATTTTTGTGAGTAAAATGGTCAAAATTATCGTCATCCCCCATTTTTTTATTTATACTATTTATATATATATATAGTTATATATATATATATTTATATATTTTTTATTTTTAATTTTTCTTTATGAAAAAAATATTAAAAAAATAAAAAAATATTAAAAGATAGAGTCACGCAAAATAATCAAGGAATATCAAGAAGCACATAGAATATCAAAATGAAGCATAGTAGAGCATGTAAAGCACAATTCAAGTAAGATTGAGATTCAACATGCCTAATTTAGCAATAAGGAATTAGAATCGTTTTTCATCCAATGCCTTAGTGAATAAGTCGGCAAGTTGAAGCTCCGTTTTAACAAAATACATATCTATCGTGCCTTTTTCTACATGATCTTTTACGAAATGGTATCGAATATCTTTGTGTTTCGTGCGTGAATGATGAACAGGATTGCAAGTAATGGCAATAGGACTTTGAGAATCACTGTAAATGAGAATGTTATTGAAATCAAACCCGTAATCGCGTAGTTGTGTCCCCATCCATAGAATTTGCGAGCAACAGCTGGCAGCCGCAACGTATTCGGCTTCGGTCGTCGATGTTGACACACAATTTTGTTTCTTTGAAGACCAGCAGACTAATTTTTCGCCTAAAAATTGTGCTCCGCCACACGTGCTTTTTCTGTCCATTTGACAACCTGCATAGTAAGCATCAATATAACCAATAAGTCGAAAGTCCGTATTTTTAGGACACCAAAGCCCTAAGTTTGGAGTTCCTTCGAGATATCGTAGAATCCTCTTGACGGAATTCATGTGGGACTCCTTCGGGTCGGCTTGAAAGCGGCCGCATAGACAATTTACAAACATAATGTAGGGTCGGCTAGGCGTCGAGTAGAGAAGAGATATGATAATGCTTCGATAGGTTGTGATGTTGACAGCCTTTCCAGACGGATCACCATCCAATTTACAGTTTGTCAACATGGGAGTATTCATCGGTGTACTGTTGTCTTGATTAAATCTCTTCAGAATATCTCGGATATACTTGGTTTGACGATGAAGATTCCATCTTCGAGTTGCTTTACTTGTAGTCCAAGAACGAATTGGAGTTCTCGCATTAAGCTCATCTCAAATTTGGTCTTCATGAGATCACCAAATTTCTGATAGAGACGTTCATTTGTCGAGCCGAAAATGATGTCATCAACGTAAACTTGAATGATCATCAAGTCTTTGCCTTGTCTTTTGATGAAGAGTGTCGTATCAATGGTTCCTCTTATGAAATTGGACTTGACTAAAAGTTTGCTCAGAACATCATACCAATCACGAGGAACTTGTTTTAGTCCATAGAGAGCTTTGTCAATCGATAGACATGATCAGGATGGTTCTCGTGCATGAACCCTTCGGGTTGAGCGACGTAGACTTTTTCTTTTAATACACCGTTGAAAAGGCTGTTTTAACGTCCATTTGATAAACTTTGAAGTCTTTGTGAGCCGCGTATGCTAGAAATAATCGAATAGATTCAATACGGGCGACCGGAGCATACGTCTCGTCGTAATCAATTCCTTCTTGTTGATTGTATCCCTTAGCAACGAGCCGTGCTTTATTCCTGATTACTTCACCGTTCTCATTTTTCTTGTTCTAGAAAACCCATTTAGTTCCAATTATAGTTTTGCCTTGTGGTCGAGGAACCAATGTCCAGACTTGTAGACGCTCGAACTGGTTGAGTTCTTCTTGCATCGCAATTACCCAATCAGGGTCTTTAAGAGCTTCGACTACCTTATTTGGTTCGTTTTGGCTTAGGAAGCATGCGTATAAACCGCTTTGTGTAAACGTCCTAGTACGTACACTACTTGAAGGATCACCAAGAATCTAGTCAATAGGATGAGCTCGAGTCCATTTGCGTTCGTGAGGAATAACCGAAGTAGATTCGCCATTGGATTGTAGATCGAGACATCCTGAATTAATGGGTTGATCATTCATAGTCGGGAAATTCAGTTTAGAGGTTGAATCGGTAGGAATTTCCTCATCTGCATTTCTAGGAGCTGCAGCACTAGATGAAGATTCAGAATTAGTAGATTCTCCAACAGTTGTCGGATTTTGAAGAAGAGGAGTCTCAAAATGTATTTCTTCCATTGAGGAAGATGGGGCACTGCTTGGTGTTGAGTGAGACGAAGCAGGCATTTGAGACTTGTTCCGATAAAAGTGTTCGAATAGAGAATCTAAATCTTCATGGTCAGCGGGAAGTGCTTCACTTGACGTTGATGTAGAAGTTCCCGAAAGTTGTTGACCTTGTGCCAACACCGTCATTTCTTGAAAGGTGACGTTGTAGCTTTCAAGAATTGTACGAGAAGAATTGAGGTAGCGCGATATGATTTTGAAGTAGAGGAATCCGACAAAAATGACTTCAAAGGCTTTGGGATCGAACTTGCTTTGATGCTCCCGATCGTTTGCCACAAAACACTTGCAACCAAATACTTTAAATAATGAGATTTTGTGTGGTATTCACAAAGCATGTCGTACTCACTGCTTCAGCCCATAGAAAGTGAGGAAGATCGGAGTATATGAACATTGTTCTTGCAGCTTCAACTAGAGTCCGGTTCTTTCTTTCTACGACACCATTTTGTTGAGGCGTTTTTGTGGCTGAGAATTGTTGAATAATTCCATGTTACTGATAAAAATTGTGAAGACGCTTGTTCTTGAATTCAGTTCCATTATCAGTTCTGATTACTTGAATTTTCTTTTGCAGGAGATTTTGTGTGGTATTCACAAAGCTTTCTATCAAGTCTCCAGTCTCATCTTTAGTTTTGAGAAATCTTGTCCATGTGTAGCGAGAAAAATCGTCGACAATTACTAACACATATTTTCGCCCGTTAATACTTTGTGTACTCATCGGTCCACAAAGGTCCATGTGAAGTAACTCTAAGGGTCGAGATGTAGAAGCAACTAGCTTGATTTTATGTGAAGCTCGCTTCATTTTTTTCAGTTGACAAGCCGAACAGTGATGCTCTTGGTTAGAAGAAATTGTTGGCAGACCGGTGACCAACTTTTTAACTGAGTTTGTGAAGAGCTTTTAATTTAGATGAGACAGACATTGATGCCATAAGTTGTTCCTCTTGATTGTTGTCTGAGAGATGAGGCATACAGCTGTCGAAGGTCCAACTGTTGTCAGATTGATTGTGTATAGATTTGATCTTCGTGATCCTGTGAGAAGCTCTTGATTCTGACTATTCAAAACTCTGCACTGTTCAGCTAGAAATACTACTTGAAATCCTTTGTCACATAATTGTCATATGCTGAACAGATTGTGCTGGAGACCGTGGACGTAAGAGACATCTTTAATCGTCAAATTTGGCAGTAGAATGTCTCCAAATTCGAGTATGGGAGCTGAGTCATTGTTGCCAAATCGGACTTTGCGATTGTAACGATCTTGGTAGTTGCTCAACCGTTCTTGTTTTCCGTCATGTGTCTGGAGCAACCAAAATCTAAATACCACACATGATGAATCTGCATAGAAAAAGGTTACAGAGATTTAGGTACCCACTTTTGAATTGGTCCTCTCGGATTAGCAGATTTGATAAGTAAGGTTTGGTCATATTTGTTTCCTAAATTATTGGAATGCTTAGGTACCCAAACCAACTTAGAAGTAGTTGATTTAAGTGGTACTTCTTTAGGCAACTTGGCCTTATTGGCTTGTGTTGGCCTAGGTGATGTTTTAGGAACCCATTGAGGTTGAACCTTACATGGGAGGTTAATTTGTCTTATTGCTTGAGAAAATCTTTTCTCTAGCTAGTCTCCTAAGGTGTTTAGCTGAATGTACGTGGACTGAGTACCTTAGGTGAGGACAAGAATCTATGGAGGTATAAGCTTTCTTAATAGCCGATTCTTGTTTCCTATGAGAAAGACTTGCATTTGTCTTAGAAAGATGATAATTGTTTCTAGAAGTAGAGCCAATGTCAAAGTTTGTGCTTTCACAAATAATAGGCTTTAACGCAGAAGTTGAAGTAACAATACTAGAAACGGTTGTCTTCATAAGAGTGTCCTTAGCTTTTTGACATAGAAAAAATAGATAACAAATCGTTTTTCTTCTGAAATTTTGTTCTAGGCACTCTTTCCTTAGGATGCTTCACCTCTTTTACTACTCTACCTGTGGATGGAGTAGAAAAAGAGTTAGTAAAAATCTTTTGCCTTTTTGAAGCATTTAGGGATTCGTTTTCACTCTTTACAATTTGAAAAGAAGATTTATCTTCTTTTGAAATATTTTGAAACATAATGGGAGAGTTTTTCTTAGATTTAATCTTGTCATTCACTAAAAGTGTATCTTTCACAATAAGATCATGACAAGGTTTTAAAGTAGAGGAAGTTTTGAGATTGGAAATCTCCAGTAAAAGTTCGTTCTTTTCAGCTTTGAAAATCTTTCATTCTGTTTCCAAGGAAGCGTTTAAATCAGCTATTTTTCTAATAATAGCCGGAATATAACAGAAATTAGACTTTTGAAACTGAATTATAATGAATTATAATCACTAGACAAGTTGAAAATGAATTATAATGAATTATAATCACTAGACAAGTATATCACTAGCCGGAATATAACAGTTGTTCTTCGATCGAAGAACTGATCGAAGAATAACTAAGTTCAATGTAACAGTGAAAATTCCATATTCAACCGAGATGTTCAATTTAGGTGCTGAAATTCTAGATAATCACTCGCTTAACAGTTCTAGATATGAACAAACACAGAGTCAACCATGTTTAATAGCAAAATATATCGAGATTTAAGAAGATCAGATCGGACTCAAAACTTGATCGCAAACGCAAAAATCTATCTAAATCGAAAATCTGAATTATTATGACGTTATAAGCGATTGAAATCAGTATGTAAATCAATCCTAACATATAAACTATCACTTAATTAGCAAAATCAACAACAAAATTCGCACAATTAAGCATACCGAACAAAATATAAGTCACGTGAGTTTTTCGATCGAAAAATCTAGAAAATTATTTTGATCTGGAAATTGCGAATTCTGTCCAAAATCAATCACGATTCGCTCTGATACCAATTGTTAAGTCCTGATTCATCAATCAACAAGCAATCTAAGCACGAATTCTCGGTATTCGCGTAAGAAATCTTACGGATTACGTTCGATCGAATATCCACGTTGAAGATCTTGAGAGAGGTTGTTAGCTTTCCGAGTTTCTCGAAAATATTCTCTCGTTTAAAATATTAAATCGATGCTTGTTATTTTTCTGAATAATAAAACTTGTATTAATTTTGATAGTGTACATCATATTTATACATATATCCAAGGTATAATTGCTATTAGGTCCTACACTATCAAAACTTCTAATTACGCCCCTAATTACAAGGATAATGAAATAATAAAGCACAATTCTAATGTTTTCTTCAAAGCGTTTAAATCACCTATTTTCTTAATAATAGCAGGAATATAACAGAAAGTAGAATTTTGAAAATGATCATAATTTTCTTCCTGAACTTTAGGAAAATCATCTAATGGATATAATGAATTATAGTCACTAGACAGTTTGATTTCCCGTGTCTTGTAACTATTATTCAAATCGGTGTAGTCAAAAGGGATGTCAATCCTATTTGTGGCTTTTCGTTTAGATTCTTCTAAGGCATTTACTTCGGAAGAATTAGTAAATGCCATTAGAGAAGTTAATCCTAATCCCATATACTGGATATCATATAACTGTTTGACATTGACCTTTTTCAAGTTACAAGGATTGTTAAAACCTAAGCCTTCCTTAGGATTATAAAATTCTATATCAAGATGTTGATTTAGAAATATAGTCTGATCTGTTTGCCCCCTTTTGTTAGAAGATCGTCTAAAGTTTTAATCCTAGAGTAAAGCTTCTTACGTTCGTTAGAGATTTCCTTAAAATTATTTCTAGAAATTTCTAAATCTCTCTGAAAATCGCTAAGAGTCTTACTAAGGTCATTTATTTTTATCTCAGAGGTAGCTATCCTAGATTCATGACTAGTTATGATTTCCTTAGCATTAGATAAAAGAATTTCTAAGTGAATTGTTCTATCTAATTGCTTTTGAAAATCATTTTCTCTAAGGGCTAGTCTCTCATCTAATTCTTTTGTACTTTTCCGCTCATTTTTTATGTTAGTATACTTAAATTGTAAAGATTCTAACATGTTTAATAATGTAGAATTGGGCATTGTTACCTATTGTGATGAGATTGATGCTTTTTCTTCGTCGTCTGACCTCCTTGATGAGTTATCGTTTGAGGCGTCGTCGAGGTATGCCATTAGAGCGAGATTTTCGTTCAGAATCTATGGTGTAGCTACTCCAGCCTCTTTTTGTTTAGTTAGTTGGAATTTCTTGGAGTAGTAGTTGACGTCTTTTCGTCTTACGAAGAATGCATTCTCTGGCAAAGTTCCATATCTTTCCACAATTGTAGCACTTTTGTGCTTCTTTGGCATTTTTAGATTCTGACGACTCCACCGGTCTTTCCTTGTGTTTGGAGCTTGATGTCCGAAGTCTATTAGCCGAAGAGGAGGATTTGTTTTTATAGAACTTTTTGCTCATCATTTTAGTAATGAGAACCAATTGTTTCTTAAACTCTTTCATATCAGGCTCGGAGTCCGATTCTGATTCGTCTTCATCTTTTGAAGAACTTGGCAACTTGATGCTTTTATCCTTCTGAGATCGACTCGTTTTTCTTTCAGAAACTAGAGCTATATAGTCATCGATCTGCTTGCCCTTAAGTTCTTTTTGTATCTTGCTTATATCTTCCTCATATTGAGCGAGATTATCAAAGACGGCGTGGATATCCATTTCGTCCAAATCCTTGTTTTGACGGATTTGCAAGGATATTTTCTTCCACTCCGCCTGAAGAGAAGAGAGAAATCGGATGTTGACCTCCATGTTGATCTTGAAAATTTCTATCTTCCTTATCTCATTGAGAAGAGTTGAATAGCGTTGATAGAGTTCATAAATATTTTGCTCCGACTTTGCTTTGAATGAGTCGTAAGCGGTGAGAATATTCGCTTATTGGCTTTGACTCCGATTTCGGTCCGTTGCATCATTTTGTGGAGTTCATCTCACTTAGCTTTTGCACTAGATACTCTATATATTTGCATATAGATGTCATTCGGAATTCCTTGCATTAGGAAAGTTTTGGCTCCTAAATCTGCTTTGGCTCTTAATCGCTCCCCCTCGGTGTATTCACTAGGAATTTTGGGTTTTCTATTAGCGGGAATTGGACGATTATTAGTGGCATCGCCTTCTTGGATGAGCCAAAATTGAGCGGGACCTTCTTGAAGAGAAGTTATCAAATTAGTAGCTTGATCTTTTGTGTTAGGTCTTCTTATATCAACTATCGATCGATCTAAGCACGAATTCTAGATTTTTGAATGATAAATCTTACAAAATACCTTCGGTCGAATATCTTCTTTGAAGATCTTGAGAGAGAGTGTTTCTCAATAGCTATTCTCTCTCTCTTAGAATGTGAATCAACGCTTGTGTTTCTCCGAAAATGAACTTGTATATCTACTTTGATAGTGTACATTGTATTTATACCTATTTACATGGTATATTTACTATTTAGTCCTACACTATCAAAACTGCTAATTACGCCCCTAATTACAAGGATAACAAAATAACAAAGCACAATTCTAATGTCTTTTCAATCTCCCCCTTTGTGCTTGTCTTCGTTTCAGCTCCATTTATCCTTGTTAGGCGTAGAATGATTTCCGTAATCCCAATGCTGTTTCGTAACATCTGACAGCATTCCCCAGCTCCAACCTCTCATTGATTGCATCTAGAAGCTCATTTAAGAGTGGAGACTCTTCTTCACCAAGATCGTCTCTTTAGTGATCTCTCCCAATCTTTTCTAGATGTTCTTCCTCACTAGCTGCAACGTCCCGTCACAGAACTTCTGGATTTCTGACTTCATCATAGCTCTCGTCTTTCCAGTGACTGGATTCCGATAAGTTATGGCAAAGCCATGTTTCTTGAATATGTAGTTCTCGGGAAAATTGTTGAGTGGGAAGCCCTTCATAAGCGGAGACTCCATGTTGACCTTCTTCATATTGTTCTCTATAGCAATTTGAAGGTCGTGTGCTGTATGATGATCTGCCGCACCATGAATCTTTTCAATCCCTCGAGTCCTTCAATCTTGATGTATCCAGAGGGCGTCTGATATTTTCTTTTGTACATCTGATATAGACGGTAGATCTCATCCGATGGAAGGAAGGGGAGATAGCTCTCATATATCTATTCTCGAGTGTGGTTGTTATCCGCTCGCTCAATGTGGTAGATTGGGGTAGGGAGCTTCCAATCGAATGCGAAACCTCCGCGAGATGGAATCGGTGGCTTGTCCCTGAAGTTTTTGTTAAGTTGATCCGTTTGGATGCCACTTCGATCTGGAAAAAGATAGTTGAGCATGAAGATGTGTTCCATTCTCTTCTTATCTTCCCAATGTGAGATACCCCGTAGGTTTAGTTCGTTGAGCTTCTTTATCCGGTTAGGAGCCCTCCATGCTTTCTAACATCTTCAAGGAACAGGACTTCAATTCTGATATTCTCCCACAGTGTCTCGACTCTGACTGTCCCTTTCGATAAGCGGGGAGGAGAGTCGACTTTGTTCCTAATCATTTCTGGTAGTTCTGGGAGAGCAGAATTGTAGGTCTCGCCTTCTTTGAGTTCTTCATCTTCAAACAACACCAAGTCCACCGAAGCTTGTTGTAAGAAGTATCTAACGTTGGAGAGTCGAGGTTGAGCAGCTTCCTCTGGTTCCCATTCCGTCATCCTCTTCTCGTTTAAGATATAATCGTCTACGATCAGATGTGGATCGTAGACGACTGCTTCTAGTTGGCCTTGGAGGAGGTTAGAGGTCGGGATTGGATTATGATTTGTAGGAGATGGAGGTAGTGTGTGGGATATGGTGGGAGATGTAGTTGTTTGTTGGCCGTTGGGTTGTGTGGTTGGTGGGTTTGAGGATGATCCTCCACCTTCTTGAGTCTTTGTTGTTTGCTCTCGACTCAAACCACGGCCGCTTCGTGTGGTTCGTTTCTTTTCTCCCCATCATGACGATCCAGATCATCGGGATCGTCGTGTCTCCTTTTGGTGCGGGAGCTTTCTTCTTGGAACCTTGTTTGAGCGGGCGGCTCGGGTCATCTATCAGCCTTTTGTAGAGACTCTCCTCAGCGGGGGTCCTGGTCTCTAAGGCGAGGAGTTGGGAGATGAGAATGTCATGAAGCTGGGTGATCGGGATGGTATAGGGGTTGATGAGTGAAGGTGATGGAGTTGGGATGGTGAGGGTGGGTTGTATAGGGGTGTGTATGGTGGTGGTAAGAGGTGGTGAGGAGACAAGGGTGCTTTGAGCTTACGGAGTGGCCGCGGAGATCGGTGCTTTCCCGGTATCCCTTCGGGAGGTCTCAATGGCCTGGAGCATTCTGTCCCTCAGACGATCTTCGAGAGAAGATATGGCTGTGGAGAGTGCTTCTTGTAAGCGTTGCTCCATCACGATCATCGGTGAAGTGGGGCCTGGGAGGCGCTCCTCTGTCACAACATCGGAAAAGATTTCCGATGTGCCGCCTTGTACAGGTCTTAAGATCCCAGAACGTCCGAGGACATCCCTAATCAACCCTGAAGTCACCACTTCAGTGGCTTGGCCTATTGTTTGCTCTGAAGATATCAGGGGTCCAATAGGGTAGGTATCACCTCTATGGGTGTTGAGACAGATTCAGGTTGAATCTGTACGGTTGCTGATCCGTTGGTGGTGGACGAGTTGTTACCGAAGCCGGTAGTACTGAAGGGGACACAAACGGGGCCGAGATTTGCTGTCGGCGAGAGCACCTTCTTTGAAGTATGTATTCTTCATCCGATTCTGTGGCCTCAGGAGATACATCGTGAGGAACACCTTTGGGCTCGACGGCCGGTGTCTCTGTCTCCTGAGCCGTGGCTTCAAAATTTTGCAAAAGAATTGTGAATTTAAGATCGAAAATTTTGAGATCTTAGAAGATAATTCGGAGACAAATATTTTTCGTAAGTTTTGAAAATTACGAATTTTGATTTCTTTCAAAACAGTGTAAAATGTGTGTCTGTTTGAGCAGTGGTAAAAAAAAATTTCGAGCAATAAAGTTTTCTATTTAAAAATTTTCGAACCTTTAATCGAAAAAGATTTCGATCGTATAAGTTTTTCGTGGTGTTTATCGAAAATTATTTTTCGAACGTAAGAGATTTGCAAAGTAAATATCCTATCGAAAAATAGTTTGTCGAATAATTGTTGATCGCAAAAACTTTTATCGAAAAATTAAGAGTGATCGAAAAATTTCGTTAAGTTGGAGTCAAATTGTTGACTAAAAGTTTTTCGAGTGTGAATTATTTGATCGGGATATGTTTTCGCTAAATTTTGACTCGAAAATTTAAATGATCGAAAATCTTGCGATCGAAAAACTTATTTTACTCTTACAAGTTTTTGAGTCAAAATTAGATATTTATTTAGCAAAAACAGTATCCGTCGAAAAAAATACGCTTTGTTACGCTCGAAAAAGATATTTATATATGAATTGAAAAACTAATTATCGAAAATAATGTTTTTCGAGTCTTATATTTGAGTAAAACACATGAGAACAGTGTTTGTCATCGAAAAATTTGTCGGCTGCAAACTTATTCGAATAATATTTTTCGAGCCAAGTTTTTCGATCGAAAAACGATCGAAGAACAGCCTTCAAGTTCAATGGAACTGTGAAAAATCCAGATACAACAATAATGTTGAAGTTAGGAGCTGGAATTCTGGATAATCACTCGTTTCTTAGTTCTGAATATGAACAAACACAAGATTAACCACGTTTTACAGCAAAGTATATCGATTATGAAGAAAATCAAATTGTAATCAAAACTTGATCGCAAACGCAAATATCGATCAAAATCGAAAATTTGAATTAATCTGAAGTTCTAAGCGATTGAAATCATTACGTAAATCATTCCTAACATGTAATATATCACTTAATCAGCAAGATCATCAACCAAAATTTGCAAACATTAAGCGCATTGATCCAAGTACATTTCACGTAAGTTTTTCGATCGAAAAATCTGGAAAATTATTTTGATCTTATAATCACGAATTCAATCCAAAAGCGATCACGATCTGCTCTGATACCAATTGTTAGGTCCTATTATATCAACTAACGATCGATATAAGCAAGGATTCTAGATATTCGAATGAGAAATCTTACGAATTACCTTCGGCCGAAAATCGGCTTTGAAGATCTGGAGAGAGAGAGAGTTTTTCGATTGTTTTTCTCTCTCTTAGAATGTGAATTCAATGCTTGTGATTTTTCTGAAATGAACTTGTGTATTGATTTCGATAGTGTACATTTTATTTATACCTATTTACATGATATATTTACTATTAAGTCCTACACCATCAAAACTATGAATTACGCCCCTAGTTACCAGGATAACAAAATAACAAAGCACAATTCTAATATCTCTCCAAAATACGCAAACTACTACTACAAGAAATTTCAATTGACTAAACAAAAGGAAGCTGGAGTAACTCTAATGGCTGAACAAGAGTACTGGCTAGAAGACACCACTGATTCTGAAACGAACAACTTAGCTCTCATGGCATTACTTGAAGATACCTCAGACGGAAGCACGTCGAAGCAATCTAACGTGAGCATCAACCTCGTCTCAGGAGGTAACTATAACTAGTCTTGAATCTAGGATAGCTATGTTTGCGACTAGGATTAACGACCTTAGTAAAACTCTTAGCGATTGTCAGAGAAATTTAGAAATTTCTAGAAACAATTATAAGGAAATCTCTAATGAACGTAAGAAGGTTTACTCTATGATTAAGACTTTAGATGATCTTTCGACAAAAAGGGGACAAACGGATCAAACGATTTTTCTAAATCATCCACATGATATAGAATTTTAAATCGTGTTGAAGGCTTAGGGTTTAATAATCCTTGTAACTTGAAAAAGGTTAACGTAAAACAATTATATGATATCAAGTACATGGGTTTAAGATTAACTTCTTTAATGACTTATACTAACTCTTCGAAAATACATGCCTGAGAAGAATCCAAAAGAAAAGCCAAGACTAGGGTTAGCATCCCCTTTGATTACACTGATTTGTATAACAGTCACAAGACACGAGAGATAAACTCTCTAGTGACTGTAATTCATTATATCCTTTAGAAAATATTCCTAGAGTCGAGGAAGATAATAATGATCATCATTCTAAAAATTCTATTTTCCGTTATATTCCTGCTATTATAAAAAAATAGCTGATTTAAACTCCTCCTTAGACACAGAAAGAAAGAATTTTGAAGTAGAAAAGAATGCGCTTTTATTGAAGATTTGAAATCTAAAAAATTCCTCTGTTTTGACTAATATTTCAAAATCATGTCCTGATTTAATTTTAAAAGAAAAATCATTAATCGAGGACAAGCCCAAATTTAAGAATAATTCTCCCTTTGTTTTACAAACTATTTCAAAAGAAGAAAAATCTTCTTTAAAATGCGTCAAGGGAGAAAAGCGTCTTTAAATGCTTCGAAAGCAAAAAAGTCTATTACTAATTCTTTTTCTACTACATCCACAGGTAGAGAGTAGTTAAAGAGACGAAACATGCTAAGGAGAGAGTGTCTAGCTTAGAAATTAAGAAGAAAAATATTGATGGAAATGACTCAAAACTGTTCTTCTGTACCAAAAATAAAGACACTCATAAATAGAGAGTCGTTTCTAATTTTCATGTTGTTGCTTCAACTTATGCTTTAAATCTATTAATTTTGAAAGCACAAATTTTGAAATTGGCTCCACTTCCAAAAATTAAATACATCATTCTAAGACAAATGCGAGTCCTAAATCTCGTAGGAGACAAGATCCAATTATTAAGCAAGCTTATAGCTCGACTCACTCTTGCTCTCACCCAAGGTATTCAGTCCAAGTTCACTCAGCCAAACACCTTAGGAGACTAGCTAGAGAAACGATATTCTCCTCGACTAAGACTGATAAGACATTTGTTCGAGCTGAAATTAAATTACCATGTAAGGTTCACCCGCAATGGGTTCCTAAAACACTGTCTAGGCGTCAACACAAGCCAAAAAGGCTCAGTGGCCTAAAGATGTAATACTGAAACCAACTATCTCTAAGTTGGTTTGGGTACCTAAAACTACTCTTAACAATGGTTTAGGAACCGTAAGTGAACAAACATTGACCATTAAATCTGCTAATTCGAGAGGACCCATTTATAAGTGGGTAACTAAGTCTCTCTAAACTTTTCTATGCAGATCCATCATGTGTGGTATTTAGATTCGGGTTGCTCCACATACATGACGGAAAATCAAGAGCTGTTGAGCAACTATCAAGACCGATCCAACGGTAAAGTCAGATTCGTAAACAACGATTCAACTCCAATTCTAGGCCTTGGAGATATCATTCTAGAAAATCTGACGATAAAAGATGTCTCATACGTCAAAGGTCTCAAACACAACCTATTCAACATAGGACAATTCTGCAATAAAGGATTTCAAGTGGTATTTCAAGCTGATCAGTGTAGAATTCTAAACAGTCAGAATCGGGATTTTCTTACAGGAGCTCGAAGATCTAATCTCTACACCATAAATCTGACAACAGTTCGACCTTCGACTGTTGTTTGTCTCATCTCTCAGGCGACAATTAAGAGGAACATCTTATGGCATCAACATATGTCTCATCTAAATTTCAAAGCTCTTCACAAACGTTTTGCTAAAAAGTTTATTAATGGTCTACCAACCATCTCCCTTCAACAAGAGCATCAATGTTCGGCTTGTCAAATGGGAAAAATGAAGCGAGCATCGCACAAACTCAAGAAAGTAGCTTCCACATCTCGACCTTTAGAATTACTACACATGGACCTCTGTGGACCGATGCGAACACAGAGTATCAATGGTCGTAAGTATGTGCTAGTTATTGTTGACGACTATTCACGCTACACTTGGACAAGATTTCTTCGAACTAAAGATGAGATGGAGACTTGATAATAATTTTTGTGAATACAACTCAGAATCTCCTGCAACAGAAAACCAAGTAATCAGGACTAACAAGGGAACTGAGTACCTTCTATCAGTCACTTGGAATCTGTCAACAATTCTCAGCCGCTAAGACGCCTCAACAACCGGACTTTGGTTGAAGCTGCACGGACTATGCTTATCCATTTCGGACTTCTTCAATTTCTATGGGCTGAAGCAGTGAGTACAACTTGCTTTACGCAAACTCGAACCATTATTCATAAACGATTCGAAAAGATGCCGTACGAGATAATAAATCAAAGGATTCCGAATATCTCATTCTTCAAAGTCTCCGGGTGCAAGTGCTTTGTGGCGAATGATCGAGAGTGTCGAATATCCGCGTTGAAGATATTGAGAGAGGTTTTGTTTGCCGAGATTCTCGATAGTCTTCTCTCTCTTTAAATTTTAATTCAATGCTTTTGTATTTCCGAATAATGAACTTGTTATTGATTTTGACAATGAACATCATATTTATACCTATTTTCAAGGTATAATTACTATTTGGTTCTACACTATCAAAACTACTAGTTACGTCCCTAGTTACAAGGATAATAAAATAACAAAGCACAATTCTAAATTCTATTCAATCTCCCCCTTTATGCTTGTCTTCGTTTCAGCTCCCTTTATCATTGTCGAGCATAAAACAATTTCCGTAATCCCAATGTTGTCTCGTAACGTCGAACAGCATTCCTCAACTCCAACCTCTCATTAATCGCATCCAAAAGCTCAACATCTTCGAAGATTGTCTCTTCAGTGATCTCTCCCAATCATTTTTGGATGTTCTTCCTCACTAACTTTAATGTCCCGTCACAGAACTTGTGGATCTCTGACTTTATCATAGCTCTCGTCTTTCCAATGACTGGATTCCGATAAGTTATGGCGAGGCTAGGTTTCTTGAAAATTTAGTTCTCGGGAAAATTGTTGAGTGGGAAGCCATTCATGAGAGGAGACTCCATGTTGACCTTCTTCATATTGTTCTCTATAGAAATTTGATGGTCGTGTGCGGTGTGATACTTGATCTGCCGTACCATGAATCTCTTCAATCCCTCGAGTCCTTCAGTCTTGATGTATTCGGAGGGCGTATGATATTTTCTCTTGTACATCTGATACAGACGGTCGACCTTATCTGATGGAAGGAAAGGGAGATAGCTCTCATCTATCTCTTCCCGAGTGCGGTTGTTGTCAAATCGCTCAATGAGGTAGATAGGGGTAGGGTAGCTTCTGATCGAATGCAAAACTCCGATGAGTTGGAGTATCGGTGGCTTGTCCCTGATGTTTTTCTTCAGCTGATCAGTTGGGATGCCACTTCGATCGGGGCCAAGATAGTTGAGCATGAAGATGTGCTCCAATTACTTCATATCTTCCCAGTGTGAGATGCGCGGAAGATTTAGTTCGTTGAGCTTCTTTATCCGGTTTGGAGGCCTTCAGATTTGCTTTCGAATATCTTCAATAAACGGGACTTCAATTCTGATATTCTCCTACGACGTCTCGACTCTGGCTGTCCCTTTTGATAAGCGGGGAGTAGAGTTGACTCTGTGCCTCATTCGTAGCTCTGGGAGAGCAGAATTCTAGTTCTCTCCTTCTTGAAGTTCTTCATCTTCAAGCAGCACTAAGTCCACTAAAGCATGTTGTAAGAAATATCTAACGTTGGAGAGTCGAGCTTGAGCAGCTTGCTCTGGTTCCCATTGCGTCATTCATTTCTCATTTAAGATATAATCGTCTACGATCAGATGTGGATCCTAGACGACTGCTTCTGTTTGGGCTTGGATGAGGTTAAAGGTCGGGATTGGATTTGTATTTGTAGGAGAGGGAGGTAGTGTGTGGGATATGGTGGGTGATGTAGTTGTTTGTTGGCGGGTTGTGGGTTGTGTGGTTGGTGGGGTTGAGGATGATCCCCCGGCTTCTTGAGTCTTCGTTTGTTCTCGACTCACACCACGACTGCTTCGTGTGGTCTGTTTCTATTTCTCCCCCTCATGACGATCCGGATCATCGGGATCGTCATATCTTCTTTTGGTGCGGGAGCTTTCTTCTCGGGACCTTTATTGAGCGGGCGGCTCAGGTTCATCTACCAGCCTTTTTTAGAGACTCTCCTCAGCGAGGGTCCTGGTCTCTAAGGTGAGGAGTCGGGAGATGAGTATGTCATGAAGCTGGGTAAGCGGGATGGTATATGGGTTTATAAGTGAAGGTGATGGTGTTGGGGTGGGTTGGATGGGGATGTGTATGGTGGTGGTAAGAGGTGGTGAGGAGACGGGGATGGTTTGTGTTTCGGTCGGAGCAGCCTCGGAGACTGTGCTTTCCCGGTATCTCTTCGGGAAGTCTCGATGGCCGTAAGCATTCGGTCCATCAGGCGAGCTTCGAGAGAATAGATGGCTTTGGAGAGTGCTTCTTGTAAGCGTTGCTCCGTCACGATCATCGGTGGAGTAGGGCCAGGAATGCGCTCCACTGTCACAACATCGGAAAACGTCTTGAGATTCCGGAACGTCCGAGGACATCCGTTATCAACCCTGAAGTTACCACTTCAATGGATTGGCCTATTGTTTGCTCCGAAGATATCGGGGGTCCAATAGGGCTTCTATCCAATCCTTGAGATGATACAATATGTATCACCTCTATGGGTGTTGAGACAGATTCAGGTAGAATCTGTGCGGTTGGCTGATCCGTTGGTAGTGGAGGTGTTGTCACGGAAACCGGTAGTATTGAAGGGGACACAGACGGGGCCGAGATTTGCTGTCGGTGAGAGCCCCTTCTTTGTAGTCTATATTCTTCATCTGATTCTGTGGCCTCAGAAGATACATCGTGAGGAACACCTTCGGGCTCGACGGCTGGTGTCTTTGTCTCTGGAGCCGTGGCTTCGGGCTCACTTATTGCCACCAGAGATTCCCTTGGAGAAGGCGCCGGGGCTGGATCCAAGGCCCATACCATCTCCTCCGTGATGGAGTTATTTTGACAGTAGTCTTGGTAGGCCTCGTCATTTGGATCAGCTAGTCTGAGCAGCTCCAATGGGATCAGCATCGGTTGGAGCGCTAGGTCGACTGCCTTGTGTTCTGAAAGAAGCGAAGGCGATGTGAAATGTATTCTTCAACCGGTGGTAGTCTCGGGATCTCTGCATGAACATCCATAAAGTGTAAGATCAGCACCGAGAACCGGGAACCACCATACATATGGAGAGACTTGGCCTTCGACTTGGTCTCCCTTTGACGTATCTTGACCGCTAGATCATTCCATATCAGCTAGGCCACGTCGTATTTCTTTGAGAAAACCACTCCATGGAAGATGTGAAGGATATTCCCGTTCGCCTTGTCGAAGCCAGAGTGTTTTGGGGAGAGGCATTTATTGATTATGCCGAACAAAGTCCTCCACAGATGTGGGATCCCGTTGTTTTGCAAATTTGCCAGTTTGGTCAGCGGGTGTTTGTATCCCATCCGGAGCATATCTTCAACGATGTCCGCGTCCATTGGAAGTTGATCGTAATTGTCGTAGTGCAGGAGATCGAGCACCATGGCCATCAGATTTTTGTTCAGGACGACGTGTCTTGTGTTTATCTGCGTCGTGTATTCCACGTCATTTCCGACTACATGGCTCTCCATACGTCTCCAAAATTGCTGAAGGTAGACCATCTGTACGGAGACGGTCATTGTCAGAGTTGGCCTTAGTGGGTGTCCTTTGAGGATGGAGATGATGACTTTATCCGGACACCAAAATGTGGCAAGGTCCAGCTGATAATTGTTATCGTGGACTGACATGTAGCTTCCAGAGGGATAAATGTGTGGGTAGTCTGGAGTTGCCATATCTTTAAAGAATGAAATAAAATTCATTAGTTGGAAAATATCATATGCGAATAAATGGGATTAAGAATGTACTTAGAGAAATTTTGAAAATTTTAAGTGGTTAATGTTTATTTGCGAAAGACATGGTGAAAAATAATATGTAAAGTTGTCTAAGTCTCACAAGAGTATTTTTATTCGATCGGGAATTTATTCGAATGTTAATTTTTGCGATCGAAAATTTTCTTAGTCTTGAAAAAAAACATGAAAAATTTTCTAAGTCTTTTTCAGCGTGTTTTTACTCGAGTGACAATTTATTCGATCATTAAATTTTGCGATCGAATTAAAATGTGTCGAATAACTCAAGTTTTCGCCAACGATTTTTACGATCGAATAAAATGTTATCGAAAATAGTAGTTTTTCGCTGAGCAATTTTGCGATCGAATAAGAAGTTGTCGAAAAACATAAGTTTATCGCCGCGTAGTTTTGCGATCGAATAAAAGAATATCGAAAAACTTAGAGTTTTCGCCACTTATTTTTGCGATCAAATAAAATTTAATCGAAAAATTAAGTTTTCGCCGCAAAGTTTTAAGATTGAATTAAAATATATCAAAAACAAAAGGTTTTCGACGCTGAGTTTTGCGATCGAATAAAACTTAACGAAAAAAAATTTTTCGATGACACTGTTTGCGATAAGAACTTTTTCGATCGAAAAATTTTCAAATCAAACAGTCGAGTTTAAACACGTTGATTTGAGAGTTGAAAACATTTTTTGTCAAAAAAGTATCAAATGACATTTATGCAATTATTTTTGAGAAACTGTTTGCGAATCGTTTGTTTTTTACTAGAAAGTGATTTAAAACGTGTTTCTACCTTCGAAATCGGCGAGTTATATGAAAAAGTTACATCGGCAAGGTTAGTTCGAAGTTGGTTTTTGGAAGTCGAAAAGTTTTTCTAGCGAAATGAGTTGCGTGTGAGTGAGTTTTTCGATCGGTAAAGTGATATTAATACTTTACGATCGGGTAAGGTAAAAATACATTGGGCCGTAAAAAAAAAATATTTTGGGCTTTAGTTAAATTCAGGTCAAAAAAATCTTTTATGGATTAACCCAAAAATAAATTGCATAATACTCCCTGTATTTCTGAAGGAAATGAAATTATCTCCTAATGTTGATGAAATACAACATTTGACTCCTCGGATGAGCTCGAAATTTTCTGTGATGCTTAGAAAAAATATTAGAAGTCATGTTTTACAAGTAAATCATATAGGAAATAAGAACAAATTCTCATGTAAAACTCCCCCTCAACGATTGCATGATTTAACTTTTCGGCATCTAAGTACATATTTAGTACAAATTGGCATATGAAAATTTCCTATGTAAGTACAAGTAACGCATTTTAAGCAATTCAGCATAGATTCATTAAAATTTTGCGTTATTCAAAAAATTCACATTTTATCAATTCTGAACCAATGCATGTATTAATGCATTTAAAATGTGCGAGTGATATTTTCAATAAAAAATTTCAAAAATATTTTTGTTTTGGGGTCAAATGGACATTTTGAACATTATCATGCAAAAATTTCTCGTGACATATAAAATAATAATTTGCCATAAAATCATGTAACTAAACTAAGCGAATTTTTCGTCTTCAGAATATGTGGTGTCTTCCAGCCAATGCTCTTGTTCGGCCATCAGTGCTACTCCAGCCTCTTTTTGTTTAGTGAGTTGGAATTTTTTGGAGTAGTAGTTGGCGTCCTTTTTCTTGGGTAGTTTGCATTCCATGGAGAAGTGCCCTATCTTTCCACAATTATAGCACTTTTGTGGTTCTTTGGCATTTTTAGATTCTGAGGACTCGGCCGGTCTTTCCTTGTGCTTGGAGCTTGATGTTCGAAGTCTATTGGCCGAAGAACATGATTTCTTTTTATAAAACTTTTTGCTCATCATTTTAGAAATGAGAGCCAACTGTTTCTAGAACTCCTTCATATCGGGTTCGGAGTCCAATTCAGATTCGTCTTCATCTTCTGATGAACTTGGAAACTTAATCCTTTTATCTTTGTGAGATCGACTCGTTTTTCTTTCAGAAACAAGAGCTATAGAATCGTCGATCTGCTTGCCCATAACTTCTTTTTGTATCTCGCTTATATCTTCCTCGTGTTGGGCGAGATTATCAAAGACAACGTGGATATCCAGTTCGTCCAAATCCTTATTTTGACGGATTTGCATGGATATTTTCTTCCATTCCGGTTGAAGAGAAGAAAAAAATCGGATGTTGACCTCCATGTTGGTCTTGAAGATATCTATCTTCCCCATCTCATTAAGAAGACTTAGATAGCGTTGATAGAGTTCATAACCGGTTTCCTCTGCCTTTGCTTTGAATGAGTCGTAAGCGGTTAGAATTGTTGCTTTCTTGGCTTTGACTCCAACTTCGGTCCGTTGCATCACCTTGTGGAGCTCGTCCCACATAGCTTTTGCACTAGATAGTCTATCTATTTGCATATCGATGTCATTAGGAATTCCTTGCATTAGGAAAGTTTTGGCTCCTAAGTCTGCTTTGGCTCTTAATCGCTCCGCCTCGGTGTATTAACCAGGAACTTTAAGTCTTCTAGTTGCGGGAATAGGAGGATTATTAGTGGCATCGCCTTCTTGGATTAACTAAAATTGAGCTGGTCCTTCTTGAAGTGAAGCGATCAAATTTATGGCTTGATCTTTCGTTTCTAAGAAGTTCATGAACCGGCTACTCCATACTGTGTATTCACCTCTTCGAAGAATTGGAGGGCGGACTTTGTTTCCGAGTGAGTAAGCATCCATTTGTAGTTGATTGGTTGGATCTTCGTGAAAGTTTGGAATTGTAATGAAAAGTGTTTCACAAGTGACAAACTTCGTTAGTAATGTTTGATTCATACTTCAAGCAATTTCCTTTCCGAACCTATGTTTCGGTTGTTAAAGAGAGATTGTTATGATTTCGAAAATATTTGGTAAATAAAAATTGATACTTTAAAATTGTTAAAGAAATTTGAATTTATGATAAAAAATTTTGAATATCAAAGTAGATAGATCGGAGACAAATATTTCTTCATAAGTTTTGAAAATCACAATTTTTTATTTCTTTTAAATTCAGTGGTCGAAATGTTTTTCGAGCAGTAAGTTTTTGATATAAAAATGTTGAACTTTTAATCGAAAAAGTTTTTCGATCGAAGGTTTTCGTTATATATTTATCGAAAAATATTTTTCAAACGTAAAAGTGTTGAAAATATGTTCTATTGAAAAATATTTTGTCGAAAAACTATGTTAATCGCAAAAACTTTTATCGAATAACTTGTAATCGAAAAAATAATGGTGATCGAAAAATTTCGTTTTGTTAGACTCAAATTGTTGACTGAAAGTTTTTCGAGTGAAAACTTTTCGATCTAAAATATGTTTTCGCTAATTTTTGACTCGAAAAATTAATACGCTCGAAAAAATTTATATATGAATCGAAAAACTAATTTTCGAAATAATGTTTTTCGAGTCTTATCTTTGAGTAAAACACACGAGAACAGTGTTTGTCGTCAAAAAATTTCTCCGCTGCAAACTTATTCAAAAAAAATATTTTTCGACACAAGTTTTCTAATCGAAGAACTGATCGAAGAACAGCCAAGTTCAATGTAACAGTGAAAATTCCAGATTCGACCAAGATGTTCAAGTTAGGTGCTGGAATTCTGGATAATCACTCGTTTAATAGTTCTTAATATGAACAAACACAAGATCAACCACGTTTTTCAGCAAAATATATCGAATATTAAGAAAATCAAATCCGAATCAAAACTTGATCGCAAACGCAAATATCGATCTAAATCGAAAATCTGAATTAATATGACATTCTAAGCGATTGAAATTAGTACGTAAATCATTCCTAACATATAATCTATCACTTAATCAGCAAAAACAACAACAAAATTCGCACAATTAAAGCATATTGATCAAAATACAAGTCACGCAAGTTTTTCGATCGAAAAATCTGAAAAATTATTTTGATCTTAAAATCGCGATTTCAATCCAGAATCAATCACATTTTCTCTGATACCAATTGTTAGGTCCTAATTCATCAACTAACAAGCAATCTATGCATGAATTCTCGGTATTCGAATAAGAAATCTTACGAATTACGTTCGGTCGAATATCCGCATTGAAGACCTTGAGAGAGGTTTTGGTTGCCGAGATTCTCGATAGTCTTCTCTCTCTTTAAATTTTAATTCGATGCTTTTGTATTTCCGAACAATGAACTTGTTATTGATTTTCAAGGTATAATTACTATTTGGTCCTACACTATCAAAACTACTAATTACGCCCCTAATTACAAGGATAATAAAATAACAAAGCACAATTCTAAATTCTCTTCAGAGAGCATCGAAATAAGTTCGATCCTAAAGCATTTGAAGCCGTATTTATTGGATATTCTTCAACTTTTAAAGCATACCGCGTCTACATCATGTCTTCTCGCGCAATAATAGAAAGTTACAACGTCACTTTTTACGAAGTGACGGATTTGGTTTCTGAACACGACAATTTAGTACCCGGGCTTATAGGCGTGCCGACACAAAGTCAACAAATTTCGACAACGTCTGCCTCACCGTCACTAGAAGCTCTTCCCGCTGATTTGGAAGACTTAGACTCTCTCTTGATTACTTTTATCGAAACGAGTCTCAAACGTCTGCTTCATCGCAATCTATACCAAGCAGTGCGCCTTTCCCTTCTACGACGGAAATTCTAAATGAGATTCCCGACCTTCAATGTTCAAATGTTCTAGACTCTCAAGATTCTGAATCACCAACCAGTGTTGCAGATCCTACGAATGCAGATGGGGAAATTCGAAAATCTCGGAGAGAGATTCTTGCAACAACCGAATTCGAATTTAAATGAGGTTGTTGAGAAAATATCTCCGAGCCAAATTCGCCCGACTCCTATATAAAGGAGGCACCCGAGATCGACATTTACAAGTACACATACGAGCGATCAACCACTTAGACGAGCGACACACACTCAAGAGAGAAGCGGGAATTTGGGGGCGCGCAGCGTTCTAAGTGGTCGAGCCACACACCGAGTTCGAGCGTCGAACTTGGGCTGGGTCCCGACGAGGGTTTCACGAGCAGGGTGAGCGAGTGATGAAGATCCCTAGGGGACGTAGGAAATAATCGTGAGTTGGGTAGATTAGGCGTTTCGAGGCCGAGGCTTGTTTGCACCCACGAGTTTGAGTGTTTTCCTTCGTTTGTAAACTTTACGTGAAATAAAGACTACGACAAGCCGGGTAGGCGAACCCGGTTGCCCCAAAACTAACCATGCCTTGTTTTTACGTTTCCGCATAGACAAAGCAGGGACGGGCATGAGAGAGGCTTATCGCGGCAAAGCTACTAATCGGGTGAGCGAGGATGAGCTTTGACGCGTGCCTGTTGTGAAGCGCGGGGGCGTAAGAAATTGGAAGAGGGACTTCCCGGATTTGCAACAGTGCTACATTGCCAACAACTGGGCCATTGGAAGAGGGACTGCCCGGAGCTCAAAGGTTCGGAGGCTTCAGGTATTGAACAAACTGTTTTAGAAACTAACTGTTCTTTAACTGTGTTTTCCACTTCATGGATTCTTGACTCAGTGGCTAGCGCCCATATTTGTGTTTTGAACTAGGAAGCTGGCGGATCAGGAGATTCTGATTAACGTTGGCAGCGAACATAGCGTACCGGCCAACCACGTTGGATCGACGACTCTCGTTTTATCTACTGGACATAATTTATTTCTTTCCGATGTTTTAGTTTTCCCAAAGGGGCTTAAGAATATTATTTCTATTCCTGTTTTGAGCAGACTCGGTTATGAATTATGTTTTACTAAAAATATTTGCGATATTTATTTTGGAAATAATTGCGTCGGAAATGCGATATTATTAAATGGGTTGTATGATCTTAATGTCCAAGATAAAATAAAGACTATAAAATGCAATTACAACCAACGGGACTGAGAGTCTAATAAGAAGTATTTGTGGCATCTTCGACTCGGTGATGCTGGAGATCGAAAGACATGTAATAATTAAGCCAGAGATCAAGTCCATATCCAACGTGCGAATCTTGTATCCTCGGTAAGATGACTAAGTCTCCCTTCACATGGACTTTCAAAGAGCAACGGACATTCTAGGTTTGATCCATACAGACGTCTGTGGACCGTTTGCAGTTACGGCTCGAGGTAATTTCCACTACTTTGTTACCTTTACAGATGATCACTCTCGCTACGGCTTGGTGTATCTGATGTGGTACAAGTCTAAAACCCTTGATAAGTTCAAGGCATTCAAGACACTAGTGGAAAAGCAAATTGGGAGACAAATAAAAGTCATTAGATCAGATCGGGGTGGCGACTATATGAGTCTCGAGTTTGATGAGTTCTTGAAAGAGAACGAAATCATTTCAAAGTTTACTCTGCCTGGAACACCACAATTGAATGGTGTCACTGAACGCAGAAATCGAACATTATTAGATAAAATTCGATCAATGCTTAGTTACACAAATCTCCCCATATCTTTATGGTGATATGCCTTACAAACTATTGTATACATTCTGAATAGAATCCCTTCGAAGTCTGTTGATCAACTTCCTTACAAAATTTTGAATGGTAAGAAACCAAGCTTGAATCACATAAGAGTTTGGGGTTGCCCCGCTTTTGTGAAAAAGCTAATGACAGACAAGCTAAAATCGAGGTCAATGAAGGGTCGTTTCATTGGATATCCGATGACTCTATGGGATACTATTTTTACTTCCACAATGATCAGAAGATCGTCGTAGCCATACATGCTCACTTTCTTGAGGACGAGTTCATTTGAGAAGGTGGAGTTGGCAGAGAAGTAACTCTTGGAGATTTAGATGAGACACCTACAGAGACTCCAGTGCCGATGAGCATCGAGGAGCGGTCTGAAACGCAACTTGAATTGCGCAGGTCAAGTAGAATATCTCGTATGCCTGCGAGATACGGTACGGTACACGTCGAGCACGAGGATGCTGTGACGGAAGGGAACGTCGGGGACGACCCGCTACCTTTCCCTAGGCAATTATGGATATAGACTCGCTGAAGTGGCTTGAGGCTATGAAAGCAGAGATGGACTCTATGCACGCCAATCAGGTCTGGACACTAGTAGATCTACCCGATGTCTTTAGATCAATTGGATGTAAGTAGATCTAAAAGAAGAAGATTGGATCTGACGGACATGTTGATACCTACAAAGCCAGGCTTGTAGCGAAGGGTTATAGTCAAAAGGAGGGCATTGACTATAAGAACACCTTTTCACCAGTTGCACTGATTTAGTCCATCCGTATTCTACTTGCAATAGCGGCACACTACGACTTTGAGATCTGGTAGATGGATGTAAAAACCACTTTTCTAAACGGATTCCTCCTGGAAGAAATCTACATGGAGCAGCCCATGCGTTTTACATTGCAAGCAGATGCTCACAAGGTGTGCAAATTAAATATGTCTATATATGGACTTAAGCAAGCCTCGAGAAGTTGGAATCTTTGATTTGATGAAGTAGTTAGAAACTACGGATTCATGAAGAATGAAGAATAGCTATGCGTCTATAGAAAGATCAGTGGGAGAAAGATATCGTTCCTCGTATTGTACGTTGACGACATCCTTTTGATAGGAAACGATATCGTTTTTCTTTCAGAGGTAAAAGCGTGGCTTTCGAACGATTTCTCCATGAGAAAAGATATAAGATGGACGATTCTAAGAAATGGTTCTTACCTATGCGACACGGGATTCATCTCTTGAAGACTACGTGTCCTCGTATCGAGGAAGATAAAAAAGAGATGAATGAAGTCTCCTATGCATCACCAGTGGGCAGCCTGATGTACGCAATGTTATGCACGCGACCAGACATCGCATATGCTGTGAGCATAGTCAGTCGATATCATGGTAACCCTGGTAAGGAATACTGGACGGCAGTAAAGAATATCCTGAAGTACCTCAGACGGACCAAGGATATGATACTGGTCTACGGTAATGGAGAATTAGAAGTTGACAGTTATATTGATTCGGACTTCCAGTCAGACGTGGATGACCGAAAATCCACTTCTGGTTTTGTCTTTACGCTAAATGTCCGAGCAGTGTCATGGAAGAGTTCCAAGCAAAGCACAACTGCTGATTTCACCACTGAGCGGAGTTTATAGAACCCTCTGAGGCAGCTAAGGAGGGTTTTTGGATGAGGAAGTTCTTGGTAGAACTTCAAGTGGTTCCAAGCATTGTTGATCGACCGTTAGCATTATCGTGCGACAATAGCGGCGCGATCCCACAAGCCAAGGAACCCATGTCTCACAGTAAATCCAAACATATAGAAAGAAAATACCATGTGCTGGGTGGATTCGTTGAAAGTGGTTATATATCGGTGCAGAAGATAGCGTCTGCGGGAAACGTGGCCGACCCATTCACCAAGCCTCTATATCGCAATTCGTGCTGTATAGACACCTCAATAAAATGGGTTGAGATATCATAGCGAATGGCATTGAGTGCATGTGGGAGATTTTTAAGGATATGCCCTCGGAATGACATTCGAGGATGAAATGTAGGGCATAGCCGAAAAATGTAATATTTGCTTTTTATATTTGAGCGATGTATTCAGATATTTTATTTGTGGAATAAAATTTTATCGTAAGGCATATTATTTATTGGTCCACTATTTCATACTTGACATCCGGTAAGAAGGCGAATAAATAAAATCCAAATGTTTGGAGTTACAGTCACCGATTCTCGTTAGATGAGAGAGGAGGCACCGGTGAGTTATTATCCTCAAATGTTAAATACGTCCATAAGTCTTAGGCTCCAGTCGGGTGCTGGAATCGCCGATCACGACTTATTTGTTGACGACTCTTATGTGATTATTGTGTCAATCATTCACTTGAGAAGTGGGAGGTCCTGACATTGGTACGAGTTGAATCAAGGGATTAACTTGTATTTGGATGTGAACTCGTAATCGAACGATCACATGGCTTATTACTTGAAGAGTGTCAATGATCGATCGATTGATTATAGTAGTCTACGTGAACCTTAGACTGAAGGGGTCACTAACGATGTTGACTTCGGGGTCATGACTTGTCACTAGCTTTGCTAGGCCCGTATTGCCGAGTGCATGGGTCCGCGGCGAAATGCAGTCTTGACAACGGAGGGTGACTGTCGGGCTTTAACCACCAAAATGCATTCACTGTCTCATAAGTAATTGAGATATATGTCATATGCATATTTGGGGACGGGAAATTACTAAGACTCTGGCCTAAGCAATAAGCTGATTCACATGGGACGTTGAGGGCATTTTAGTAATTTTGTCAGTCACGAATTTATCATAGAGCCAAGTTAGTGAGTTTGACAGTTCCATGACTCTCACTCGACCGGGACATATGTGAAGGGTTTAAACGTAGGACCAATATCTATAGTCCGTTCGTGATTTGTGATTAGATCACTTTCGTACTCAACTCGGGATCGGTTCGGTACCAGGGGATTGCTAGGTGAATACTGAACTCATGGATTCCTCCCAGTGCCGATTGAGACGAACCAAGAGGGTTGGGCTTAAAAAGGACCACCGAGGTAGTATCTATTAAACAGAGACTTAAACAAATACTTAACGGATGTAGTGTTGTTAAGATTGACGGTTTACGAATGGTAGACATTGGTTAAGCTTATCGGGATTTGATTGATAGTCTAAGTGCTCGAATTATTTAAGCTTAGGTTAAAGGCATGGCCTGTATTAATATAATATATATATATAATTATATTAAGTTACTATTTGATAATAAGCTTAATTTAATTAAATATAATGATATATTGTATTTTACCTAGACTTAGTAAGGGTAATATGGTATTTTACCTTACTTAGTTTTCGAAATTAATATAATATTAGATATTAATATTTTCGATTAAGCCTAAATAAAATAAATGTTTTGATTTAAATTTTGAATTAAAAATTCGAGATTTATGAGCTCAACTAACTTTGAGAAAATTACTACGTTTAATTTGTTTGGAACAAACTTCGACTAAGCAACAAACTATTCAAAATTTTTGGTTGGACTAAGCAAGGAGGTTTCGATTTTTTCTCTTGGAGCATGGATCAAATTCGGCCACTATAAATAAGGCCAATGATGCTTAGTTTATTTAAGAAGGTAATCAAGCAAGCAATTAACGTGAGAAAAATAGAAATCAACAGAGAATATAACGAAAGAATTCGTGTGCTCTCTTGCTCATATCCTCGATCCCCTGCTAGCCATACGTGGAGGATTTCGAGTTTGATACATCCTTGGGGTCGGCGTAACTCCTCTTTGGAGTTTGCTTTCAACCTAGGCGCGATTTCAAACCGGGGGATCGACGAAAGCTAGCAATTCTTCTCTTCGAGGGTAAAGTGGTTGAAACTCTTTTACGTTACGTGTGATTGGGGTTTAAGGCTACTTTATTATGTGTATCAATATGTTTCTATGTGTATCCGAGCGATCCGGGGATCCCGGGAAAAGTTTTAAATTCCGCACGTCCGAGGGACACCCCCGGAACAATCCCCATAAACAACAACATGGACGCTTTTGTAATTGGATGTGACACTCGTCCCACCATGCTATGATGGGGTGAGTATGATATATGGAAGAATCGCTTCATCAACTTCATAGAAATCAAGGATGGTGACCTTGTCGAAGACATGTCTCGTCTATCTTCGAAGGGCCCGCTCAATTTCGTATTGTCATTGAAGCTGAGCCTAACGCAGTCCCTCCTCTCTTGGAAAGAACGCTCAAGCATCCAAGCTGTTACTCAGATACAGAGAAGGCACGAGCTAGAGCGGACAAGCTTGCCAGAAATTATTAAGAAGAAATTTTGATTGTGCTCATTTATTAGTTATCCTTGTAATTAGGGGCGCGATTTGTATATTCAATATTGTCGGACATAGTTGTATTATACCATGTACATAAGTATAAATACCAATGTACACTATTAAATTCAATAGAGAAATTTATTAGAAAAATCTGAAGGGCTTGCATTTTACATTCTAGAGAGAGAAACACACAAAACACTTTCTCACACTAAGAGCGTTTCTCTCGTGTTCTTCATCGTAGGTATTCGACTGAGGTATCAAATCTCATATTTCCACTCAAATATCTAGAATTCATGCCTAGTATTTACGGTAGATGATAATCTATGACCTAACAATTGGTATCAGAGCAGACCGTGATTGTTTTGGTTTGAATTTATCTATTTTTTAGATCAAATTCTGTTCAAAGGTATGCCGGAGGAAAATTTATACGAACTCTACCAGCGCTACCTGACTCTCCTGAATGAGATGAAGAAAATAGAAATCTTGAAGACAAATATGGAGGTAAACATCATATTTCTATCATCTCTTCATCCAGAATGGAAGAAAATATCCATGCAAATCAGTTAGAACAAGGATTTGGATGAGATGGATATCCACTCCATTTTCGACAATCTCGCTCAATACAAAGAAGATGTCAGCGAGATTCAGAAGGAGCAGAAGGGCAAACAGATCGACGATTCAATAGCCCTTGTCTCAGAAAGAAAAACTAGTCGATTTCGGAAAGACAAGAGTGTCAAAATGTCAAGTTCTTCAGATGAAGAAGACGACGCAGACACGGATTCTGAGCCTGACATGAATGAGTTGAGGAAGCAATTGAATCTCACTACAACAATGATGAGAAAAAAGTTCTACAAAAAAAAAGACCTCAAGTTCTAAGCACAAGGAAATACCAGTTGAGACTTACCAAATCAAGAATGCCAAAGAGCCACAGAAATGCTTCAACTGTGGTAAAACATGGCACTTCGCCAAGCAATGTAGTCTTCCTGAAGAGAAAATTAGAATTGTGCTTTATTATTTCGTTATCCTTGTAATTAGGGGCGTAATTAGAAGTTTTGATAGTGTAGGACCTAATAGCAATTATACCTTGGATATAGGTATAAATATGGTGTACACTATCAAAATTAATACAGGTTTTATTATTCAGAAAATTACAAGCATCGAATTCATATTTTAAACGAGAGAATACGTTCGATAAACTCGGAAAGCTAACAACCTCTCTCAAGATCTTCAACGCGGATATTCGGCCGAACGTAACCCGTAAGATTTCTTACTCGAATACCGATAATTCGTGCTTAAATTGCTTGTTGATTGATGAAACATGACCGAACAATTGGTATCAGAGCAAATCGTGATTGATTTTGGACAGAATTCGAAATTTGCAGATCAAAATAATTTTCCACATTTTTCGATCTAAAAACTCACGTGACTTATATTTTGATCAATATGCTTAATTCTGCGAATTTTGTTGTTGATTTTGCTGATTAAGTGATAGATTATATGTTAGGATTGATTTACGTACTGATTTCAATCGCTTAGGACGTCATAATAATTCAGATTTTCGATTTAGATCGATTTTTGCGTTCGTGATGAAGTTTTGAGTCCGATCTGATCTTCTTAAATCTCAATATATTTTGCTATTAAACATGGTTGATTCTGTGTTTGTTCATATGTAGAACTGTTAAACGAGTGATTATCCAGAATTTCAGCACCTAAATTGAATATCTCGGTTGAATTTGGAATTTCAATGTTACATTGAACTTAGCTATTCTTCGATCGAAAAATTTGGATCGAAATATATTTTTCGACCAAGTTTGCAGCCGAGCAATTTTTCGACGACAAACACTATTTTCGAGTGCTTTACTCAAATTTAAGATTCGAAAAAACCTTATTTCAATAATTAGTTTTTCGGTTCATATATAAATATCTTTTTCGAGCGAATAAATTTTTCGATCCAAAATTAGCTTAAACATATTTTCGATCGAAAAATTTTCCAACACAAAATTTTACAGTCAACAATTTGAGTCAAACTAAAAACAAAGTTTTTCGATCACTAGTAATTTTCGATCAGAAGTTATTCGATAAGAGTTTTTGTGATCAACATAGTTTTTTGACAAAATATTTTTCGACAAGATCATCTTTTCAACATTTTTTTTCGAAAAATATTTTTCGATAAACATATAACTAAATCCTTAAACGTTCGAAAAACTTTTTCGATTAAAAAGTTAAACATTTTTAAATCGAAAAACGTTACTACTTGAAAAGCATTTCGACCACTGTATTTAAAAGAAATAAAAAATTGTGAACGTCAAAACTTACGAAAAATATTTCTTTTCCGAACTATCTATTTTGATACTTAATATTTTCGATCCATAATTCAAATTTCTTTAACAAATCTTGAAGTATAAATTTTTACTTACCAAATATTTTCGAAACCATAACAATTTCTCTTTCACGACCGGATCATATGTTCAAAAAGGAAATTGTTTAAAGTACGAATCAAATATTTCTAACTAAGTTTGTCACTTGTAAAGCATTTTTCATTACGATTCCAAACTTTCACGAAGATCCTACCAATCAACAAAAATGGATGCTTACTCACTCGGAAATGACGTCCGCCCTCCAATTCTTCGAAGAGGCGAATACACGGTATGGAGAAGTCGGTTCATAAACTTCATGGAATCGAAAGATCAAGCCATAAATTTGATCGCGTCACTTCAAGAAGGTCCAGCTCAATTCTGGCTCATCCAAGAAGGAGATGCCACAAACAATCCTCCTATTCCTGCAACCAGAAGACTTAAAGTTCCTGGTGAATACACCGAGGGGGAGCGTTTAAGAGCCAAAGCAGACTTGGGAGACAAGACTTTCCTAATGCAAGGAATACCGAATGACATCTATATGCAAATAGATAGTCTATCGAGCGCAAAGGCCATGTGGGACGAGCTCCACAAAATGATGCAACGAACCGAAGTTGAAGTCAAAGCAAAGAAAGCAAATATTCTAACAGCTTACGACTCTTTCAAAGCCAAGACAGAGGAATCGGTTTATGAACTCTATCAACAATATCTAACTCTTCATAATGAAATGAGGAAGATAGATATATTCAAGACCAACATGGAGGTCAACATCAGATTTCTTTCTTCTCTTCAACTGGAGTGGAAGAAAATATCCATTCAAATCCAACAAAATAAGGATTTGGATGAAATGGATATCCACGCCGTCTTTGATAATCTTGCCCAACATGAAGAAGATATAAGTGAGTCCAAAAAGAACTAAAGGGTAAGCAGATTGACGATTCTATAGCAATTGTCTCTGAAAGAAAGCAAAGCCGATCTCGAAAGGATAAAAGTATCAAGCTACCAAGTTCTTCAGAAGATGAAGGAGAATCTGACTCCGACTCCAAACCTGATATGAAGGAGTTCAAGAAACAGTTAGCTCTCATTTCTAAAATGATGAGTAAAAAGTTTTACAAAAAGAAATCCTCGTCTTCGGCCAATAGACTTCGGACATCTAGCTCCAAGCAAAGGGAAAGACCGGCCGAGTCCTCAGAATAAAAAAATGTCAAAGAACTACAAAAATGTTATAATTGTGGAAAAATCGGACACTTCTCCAGGGAATGCAAACTACCCATGACGCCAACTACTACTCCAAAACATTTCAACTCACTAAACAAAAAAAGGTTGGAGTAGTACTGATGGCAGAACAAGAGCATTGGCTGGAAGACACCACAGATTCTGAAGACGAAAATCTTGCACTTATGGCATACCTTGATGACGCTTCAAATAATGACCCATCAAAGAGGCCTGACGACGACGACGACAAAGCATCCTCTTCGTCACAAGAGGTACACATGTCTAATTCCACATTATCAAACATGTTAGAATCGTTACAGGTTAAGTACACTAACATGAAAATTGAGCGGAAACGAACAAAGGAATGAGGAGAGAAACTAGCTCTTAGCGAAAGCAATTTCCAAAAGCAATTAGATAAGAAAATTCATCTCGAAATTCTCTTATCTAACGCTAAGGAAAAAATCTCTAGTCTTGAATTAACCATAGCTACCTCTGAGACAAAAATTATTGAACTTAATACTATTCTTATCGATTGTCAGAGAGACTTAGAGATTTCTAAAAATAATTTCAAAGAAATTTCTGACGAACGTAAGAAACTTTATTCAAGGATTAAAACGTTAGATGATCTTCTATTAAAAAGGGGTCAAACAGATCAAACGAAATTTCTATATCAACCTATTGATACCGAATTTTATAATCCTAAATAGGGCTTAGGTTTTAACAATCCCTATAATTTGAAAAAGGTCAATGTTAGACAATTATACGATATCAAGTATATGGTATTAGGTTTAACTTCTCTAATGGCATTTACTAATTCTTCCGAAATAAATGCTTTAAAGAATCTAAACGACAAGTCACTGATAGGACTAACATTTCTTTTGATTACTCCGACTTGAATAATAGTTACAAGACAAGAGATCTCAACTTGTCTAGTGATTATAATTCATTATATCACATAGAAGATTTCTCCAACGACAAGGAAGATAATACTGATCATTTTCAAAATTCTAATTTCTGTTATATTCCAGCTATTATTAGAAAAATAGCTGATTTAAATGCTTCATTGGAAACATAAAGAAAGAATTTCAAAGCTGAAAAGAACGAACTTTTACTGGAGATTTCCAATCTAAAAAATACCTCTACTTTAAAAACTTGTCCTGATCTTATTTTAAAAGAAAAATCTTTAATGAAGGACAAGATTAAATCTAAGAAAAACTCTCTCATTATGTTTCAAAATATTTTAAAAGAAGATAAATCTTCTTTAAAAATTGTATAGAGTGAAAACGAATCCTTAAATGCTTCAAAAAGGAAAAAGATTTTTACTAACTCTTTTTCTACTCCATCCACAGGTAAAGAAGTAAAGAGGTGAAGCATGCTAAGGAAAGACTGCCTAGAATAAAATTTCAGAAGAAAAATGATTTGTTATCTATTTTTTCTATGTCAAAAGCTAAGGACACTCTTACGAAGACAGCCGTTTCTAGTATTGTTACTTCAACTTATGCGTTAAAGCCTATTATGTTTTAAAGCATAAACTTTGACATTGGCTCTACTTTTAAAAACAATAATCATCTTTCTAAGATAAATGCAAGTCTTAAGTCTCATAGGAAACAAGATCCAGCTATTAAGAAAGCTTATAGCTCCATACATTCTTGTTCTCACCTAAGATATCCAGTACACGTACATTCAGCTAAACACCTTAGGAGACTAGCCAGAGAAAAGATTTTCTCCAGCAATAAGACAAATCAGACATTTGTTCGTGCTGAAATTAACCTCCCATGTAAGGTTCAACCACAATGGGTTCCTAAGTCACCACCTAGGCAAACACAAGCCACTAAGGCTAAAATGTCTAAAGAGGTACTACTTAAACCAACTACTTCTTAGTTGGTTTGGGTACCTAAGCATTCTCATAATTTAGGAACCAAAGTTGAACAAACCTTAATTGTCAAATCTGCTAATCCGAGAGGACCCATTCAAAAGTGGGTACCTAAGTCTCCTTAATTTTTTTCTATGCAGATCCATCATGTGTGGTATTTAGATTCTGGATGTTCCACACACATGACGGGAAAACAAGAACTGTTGAGCAACTACCAAGATCGGTACAATGGCAAAGTCC
The DNA here is from genome assembly GCA_004919715.1 of Linderniella brevidens. Taxonomy (NCBI): domain Eukaryota; kingdom Viridiplantae; phylum Streptophyta; class Magnoliopsida; order Lamiales; family Linderniaceae; genus Linderniella; species Linderniella brevidens. The sequence goes on along the minus strand of SWDC01000139.1, from coordinate 769,355 downwards.
GATTTGGAAACAATGACTCAGCTCCCATACTCGGATTTGGAGACATTTTACTGCCAAATTTAACGATTAAAGATGTCTCTTACGTCCAAGGTCTCCAGCACAATCAGTTCAGCATATGCCAACTCTGTGACAAGCTGAACAATGCAGATTTTTGAATAGTCAGAATCAAGAGCTTCTCACAGGATCACGAAGATCAAATCTATACACAATCAATCTGACAACAGTTCGACCTTCGACAGTTGTATGCCTCATCTCTCAGACAACAATCAAGAGGAGCATCTTATGGCATCAACGTCTGTCTCATCTAAATTTAAAAGCTCTTCACAAACTCAGTGTTAAAAAGTTGGTCATCGGTCTGCCAACAATTTCATCTAATCAAGAGCATCACTGTTCGGCTTGTCAACTGGGAAAAATGAAGCGAGCTTCACATAAAATCAAGCAAGTTGCTTCTACATCTCGACCCTTAGAGTTACTTCACATGGACCTTTGTGGACCGATGAGTACACAAAGTATTAACGGTCGAAAATATGTGCTAGTAATTGTCGACGATTTTTCTCGCTACACATGGACAAGATTTCTCAAAACTAAAGATGAGACTGGAGACTTGATAGAAAGCTTTGTGAATACCACACAAAATCTCCTGCAAAAGAAAATTTAAGTAATCAGAACTGATAATGAAACTGAATTCAAGAACAAGCGTCTTCACAATTTTTATCAGTCACTTGGAATTATTCAACAATTCTCAGCCGCAAAAACGCCTCAACAAAATGGTGTCGTAGAAAGAAAGAACCGGACTCTAGTTGAAGCTGCAAGAATAATGCTCATACACTCCGGTCTCCCTCACTTTATATGGGCTGAAGCAATGAGTACGTCATGTTTTACTCAAAATAGGACAATCATTCACAAACGCTTTGAAAAGACACCGTATGAGATAATTAATCAAAGAATCCTGAATATCTCATTCTTCAAAGTATTCGGTTGCAAATTTTTGTGGCCCACGATCAGGAGCATCAAAGCAAGTTCGATCCCAAAGCCTTTGAAGCCATTTTTGTCGGATATTCCTCTACTTCAAAATCATATCGCGTCTACCTCAATTCTTCTCGTACAATTCTTGAAAGCTACAATGTCACCTTTCAAGAAATGACGGAATTGGCTTCTGAACAAAATAGTCCAGAACACGAGCTTACTGGCGTGTTGGCACAAGGTCAACAACTTTCGGGAACTTTTACATCAACGTCAAGTGAAGCAATTCCCGCTGACCATGAAGATTTAGATTCTCTATTCGAACACTTTTATCGGAACAAGTCTCAAATGCCTGCTTCGTCTCACTCAACACCAAGCAGTGCCCCATCTTCCTCAATGGAAGAAATACATTTTGAGACTCCTCTTCTTCAAAATCCGACAACTGTTGGAGAATTTACTAATTCTGAATCTTCATCTAGTGCTGCAGCTCCTAGAAATGCAGATGAGGAAATTCCTACCGATTTAACCTCTGAACTGAATTTTCCGACTATGAATGATCAACCTATTAATTCAGGATGTCTCGATCTACAATCCAATGACGAATCTACTTCGGTTATTCCTCACGAACGCAAATGGACTCGAGCTCATCCTACTGACCAGATTCTCGGTGATCCTTCAAGTGGTATACGTACTAGGACGTTTACACAAAGCGGTTTATACGCATGCTTCCTAAGCCAAAACGAACCAAATAAGGTAGTCGAAGCTCTTAAAGACCCTGATTGGGTAATTGCGATGCAAGATGAACTCAACCAGTTCGAGCGTCTACAAGTCTGGACATTGGTTCCTCGACCACAAGGAAAAACTATAATTGGAACTAAATGGGTTTTCAAGAACAAGAAAAATGAGAACGGTGAAGTAATCATGAATAAAGCACGGCTCGTTGCTAATGGATACAATCAACAAGAAGGAATTGATTACGACGAGACGTATGCTCCGGTCGCCCGTATTGAATCTATTCGATTATTTCTAGCATTAAAAGAAAAAGTCTACGTCGCTCAACCCGAAGGGTTCATGCACGAGAACCATCCTGATCATGTCTATCAATTGGACAAAGCTCTCTATGGACTAAAACAAGTTCCTCGTGATTGGTATGATGTTCTGAGCGAATTTTTAGTCAAGTCCAACTTCATAAGAGGAACCATCGATACGACACTCTTCATCAAAAGACAAGGCAAAGACTTGATGATCATTCAAGTTTACGTTGATGACATCATTTTCGGCTCGACAAATGAACGTCTCTATCAGAAATTTGGTGATCTCATGAATACCAAATTTGAGATGAGCTTAATGAGAGAACTCCAATTCGTTCTTGGACTACAAGTAAAGCAACTCGACGATGGAATCTTCATCGTCAAACCAAGTATATCCGAGATATTCTGAAGAGATTTAATCAAGACAACAGTACACCGATGAATACTCCCATGTTGACTAACTGTAAATTGGATGGTGATCCGTCTGGAAAGGCTGTCAACATCACAACCTATCGGAGCATTATCAGATCTCTTCTCTACTCGACGTCTAGTCGACCCGACATTATGTTTGCAAATTGCCTATGCGGCCGCTTTCAAACCGACCCAAAGGAGTCCCACATGAATGTCGTCAAGAGGATTCTACGATATCTCAAAGGAACTCCAAACTTAGGGCTTTGGTATCCTAAAAATACTAACTTTCGACTTATTGGCTATACTGATGCTGACTATGCAGGTTGTCAAATGGACAGAAAAAGCACGTCTGGCGGAGCACTATTTTTAGGCGAAAAGTTGGTCTGCTGCTCTTCAAAGAAACAAATTGCGTGTCATCATCGACGGCCGAGGCGGAATACGTTGCAGCTGCCAGATGTTGCTCGCAAATTCTATGGATGCGGACACAACTACGCGATCACGGGTTTGATTTCAATAACATTCTCATTTACAGTGATTCTCAAAGTGTTATTGCCGTTACTTGCAATCCTGTTCATCATTCACGCACGAAACTCATAGATATTCGATACCATTTTATAAAAGATCATGTAGAAAAAGGCACGATAGATATGTATTTTGTTAAAACGGAGCTTCAACTTTAATCAATCACCTGGAATTATTCAACAATTCTCAGCTGCAAAAACGCCTCAACAAAATGGTGTCGTAGAAAGAAAGAACCGGACTTTAGTTGAAGCTCCAAGAACAATGCTTATATACTCCGGTCTTCCTCACTTTCTATGGGCTGAAGCAGTGAGTACGGCATGTTTTACTTAAAATGGGACAATTATTCACAAACGCTTCAAAAAGACGCCATATGAGTTAATTAATCAAAGAATCCCGAATATCTCATTTTTCAAAGTATTTGGTTGCAAGTGTTTTGTGGCCAACGATCGGGAGCATTGAAGCAAGTTCGATCCCAAAGCCTTTGAAGCCATTTTTGTCGGATATTCCTCTACTTCATAATCATATCGCGTCTACCTCAAGTCTTCTCGTACAATTCTTGAAAGCTACAATGTCACCTTTTAAGAAATGAAGGAATTGGCTTCTGAACAAAATAGTTCAGAACCCAAGCTTATAGGCCTGTTGGCACAAGGTCAACAACCTTTGACAACTTCTACCTCAAAGTCAAGAGAAGCAATTCCCGCCGACTTGGAAGATTTAGATTCACTATTTGAACATTTTTATGGGAACGAGTCTCAAATGCCTGCTTCGTCTCACTCAACACCAAGCAGTGCCCCATCTCCCTCATTGGAAGAAATTCATTTTGAGACTCCTCTTCTTCAAAATCCGACAAATGTTGGAGAGTCTACTAATTATGAATCTTCATCTAGTGCTGCAGCTCGTACAAATGCAGATGAGGAAATTCCTACCGATTCAACCTCTGAATTGAATTTCCCGACTACCAATGATCAATCCATTAATTCAGGATGTCTCGATCTACAATCCAATGACGAATCTACATCGGTTATTCCTCACGAACGCAAATGGACTCGAGCTCATCCTACTGACCAGATTATCGGTGATATTTCAAGTGGTGTACGTACTAGGACGTCTACACAAAGCGGTTTATTCACATGCTTCAGAAGCCAAAACGAACCAAATAAGGTAGCCGAAGCTCTTAAAGACCCGGATTGGGTAATTACGATGCAAGATGAACTCAACCAGTTCGAGCGTGTACAAGTTTGGACATTGGTTCCTCGACCACAAGGCAAACTATAATTGGAACTAAATGGGTTTTCAAGAAAAAATGAGAACGGTGAAGTAATCAGGAATAAAGCACGGCTCGTTGCTAAGGGATACAATCAACAAGAAGGAATTGATTACGACGAGACGTATGCTGCAGTCGCCCGTATTGAAACTATTCGTTTATTTCTAGCATACGCGGTTCACAAAGACTTCAAAGTATATCAAATGGACGTAAAAAGTGCCTTTCTCAACGACGTATTAAAAGAAGAAGTCTACATCGCTCAACCCGAAGGGTTCATGCACGAGAACCATCCTGATCATGTCTATCGATTGGACAAAGCTCTCTATGGACTAAAACAAGCCCCTCGTGCTTGGTATGATGTTCTGAGCGAATTTTTGGTCAAATCCAACTTCACCAGAGTCTTCATCAAAAGGCAAGGCAAAGACTTGATGATCGTTCAAGTTTACGTTGATGACATCATTTTCGGATCGACGAATGAACGTCTCTGTCAGAAATTTGGTAATCTCATGAAGACCACATTCGAGATGAGCTTAATGGGAGAACTCCAATTTTTTCTTGGATTACAAGTCAAGCAACTAGATGATGGCATCTTCATCAGTCAGACCAAATATATCCGAGATATTCTGAAGAGATTTAATCAAGACAAGAGCACACCGATGAATACTCCTATGTCTACTAATTGCAAACTGGATGCTGATTCGTCTGGAAAGGCCGTCAACATCACCACCTATCGGAGCATTATGGGATCTCTTCTCTACTTGACATCCAGCCGACCCGACATTATGTTTGCAACTTGTCTATGCGCCCTCTTTCAAGCGGACCCAAAGGAGTCCCACATGAATGCCGTCAAGAGGATTCTACGATATCTCAAAGGAACTCCAAACTTAGGGCTTTGGTATCCTAAAAATACTAACTTTCGACTTATTGGCTATACTGATGCTGACTATGCAGGTTGTCAAATGGACAGAAAAAGCACGTCTGGCGGAGCACAATTTTTAGGCGAAAAGTTGGTCTGCTGCTCTTCAAAGAAACAAATTGCGTGTCATCATCGACGGCCGAGGCGGAATACGTTGCAGCTGCCAGATGTTGCTCGCAAATTCTATGGATGCGGACACAACTACGCGATCACGGGTTTGATTTCAATAACATTCTCATTTACAGTGATTCTCAAAGTGTTATTGCCGTTACTTGCAATCCTGTTCATCATTCACGCACGAAACTCATAGATATTCGATACCATTTTATAAAAGATCATGTAGAAAAAGGCACGATAGATATGTATTTTGTTAAAACGGAGCTTCAACTTTAATCAATCACCTGGAATTATTCAACAATTCTCAGCTGCAAAAACGCCTCAACAAAATGGTGTCGTAGAAAGAAAGAACCGGACTTTAGTTGAAGCTCCAAGAACAATGCTTATATACTCCGGTCTTCCTCACTTTCTATGGGCTGAAGCAGTGAGTACGGCATGTTTTACTTAAAATGGGACAATTATTCACAAACGCTTCAAAAAGACGCCATATGAGTTAATTAATCAAAGAATCCCGAATATCTCATTTTTCAAAGTATTTGGTTGCAAGTGTTTTGTGGCCAACGATCGGGAGCATTGAAGCAAGTTCGATCCCAAAGCCTTTGAAGCCATTTTTGTCGGATATTCCTCTACTTCATAATCATATCGCGTCTACCTCAAGTCTTCTCGTACAATTCTTGAAAGCTACAATGTCACCTTTTAAGAAATGAAGGAATTGGCTTCTGAACAAAATAGTTCAGAACCCAAGCTTATAGGCCTGTTGGCACAAGGTCAACAACTTTTGACAACTTCTACCTCAAAGTCAAGAGAAGCAATTCCCGCCGACTTGGAAGATTTAGATTCACTATTTGAACATTTTTATGGGAACGAGTCTCAAATGCCTGCTTCGTCTCACTCAACACCAAGCAGTGCCCCATCTCCCTCATTGGAAGAAATTCATTTTGAGACTCCTCTTCTTCAAAATCCGACAAATGTTGGAGAGTCTACTAATTATGAATCTTCATCTAGTGCTGCAGCTCGTACAAATGCAGATGAGGAAATTCCTACCGATTCAACCTCTGAATTGAATTTCCCGACTACCAATGATCAATCCATTAATTCAGGATGTCTCGATCTACAATCCAATGACGAATCTACATCGGTTATTCCTCACGAACGCAAATGGACTCGAGCTCATCCTACTGACCAGATTATCGGTGATATTTCAAGTGGTGTACGTACTAGGACGTCTACACAAAGCGGTTTATTCACATGCTTCAGAAGCCAAAACGAACCAAATAAGGTAAGCTCTTAAAGACCCGGATTGGGTAATTACGATGCAAGATGAACTCAACCAGTTCGAGCGTGTACAAGTTTGGACATTGGTTCCTCGACCACAAGGCAAACTATAATTGGAACTAAATGGGTTTTCAAGAAAAAATGAGAACGGTGAAGTAATCAGGAATAAAGCACGGCTCGTTGCTAAGGGATACAATCAACAAGAAGGAATTGATTACGACGAGACGTATGCTGCAGTCGCCCGTATTGAAACTATTCGTTTATTTCTAGCATACGCGGTTCACAAAGACTTCAAAGTATATCAAATGGACGTAAAAAGTGCCTTTCTCAACGACGTATTAAAAGAAGAAGTCTACATCGCTCAACCCGAAGGGTTCATGCACGAGAACCATCCTGATCATGTCTATCGATTGGACAAAGCTCTCTATGGACTAAAACAAGCCCCTCGTGCTTGGTATGATGTTCTGAGCGAATTTTTGGTCAAATCCAACTTCACCAGAGTCTTCATCCAAAGGCAAGGCAAAGACTTGATGATCGTTCAAGTTTACGTTGATGACATCATTTTCGGATCGACGAATGAACGTCTCTGTCAGAAATTTGGTAATCTCATGAAGACCACATTCGAGATGAGCTTAATGGGAGAACTCCAATTTTTTCTTGGATTACAAGTCAAGCAACTAGATGATGGCATCTTCATCAGTCAGACCAAATATATCCGAGATATTCTGAAGAGATTTAATCAAGACAAGAGCACACCGATGAATACTCCTATGTCTACTAATTGCAAACTGGATGCTGATTCGTCTGGAAAGGCCGTCAACATCACCACCTATCGGAGCATTATGGGATCTCTTCTCTACTTGACATCCAGCCGACCCGACATTATGTTTGCAACTTGTCTATGCGCCCTCTTTCAAGCGGACCCAAAGGAGTCCCACATGAATGCCGTCAAGAGGATTCTACGATATCTCAAAGGAACTCCAAACTTAGGGCTTTGGTATCCTAAAAATACTAACTTTCGACTTATTGGCTATACTGATGCTGACTATGCAGGTTGTCAAATGGACAGAAAAAGCACGTCTGGCGGAGCACAATTTTTAGGCGAAAAGTTGGTCTGCTGCTCTTCAAAGAAACAAATTGCGTGTCATCATCGACGGCCGAGGCGGAATACGTTGCAGCTGCCAGATGTTGCTCGCAAATTCTATGGATGCGGACACAACTACGCGATCACGGGTTTGATTTCAATAACATTCTCATTTACAGTGATTCTCAAAGTGTTATTGCCGTTACTTGCAATCCTGTTCATCATTCACGCACGAAACTCATAGATATTCGATACCATTTTATAAAAGATCATGTAGAAAAAGGCACGATAGATATGTATTTTGTTAAAACGGAGCTTCAACTTTAATCAATCACCTGGAATTATTCAACAATTCTCAGCTGCAAAAACGCCTCAACAAAATGGTGTCGTAGAAAGAAAGAACCGGACTTTAGTTGAAGCTCCAAGAACAATGCTTATATACTCCGGTCTTCCTCACTTTCTATGGGCTGAAGCAGTGAGTACGGCATGTTTTACTTAAAATGGGACAATTATTCACAAACGCTTCAAAAAGACGCCATATGAGTTAATTAATCAAAGAATCCCGAATATCTCATTTTTCAAAGTATTTGGTTGCAAGTGTTTTGTGGCCAACGATCGGGAGCATTGAAGCAAGTTCGATCCCAAAGCCTTTGAAGCCATTTTTGTCGGATATTCCTCTACTTCATAATCATATCGCGTCTACCTCAAGTCTTCTCGTACAATTCTTGAAAGCTACAATGTCACCTTTTAAGAAATGAAGGAATTGGCTTCTGAACAAAATAGTTCAGAACCCAAGCTTATAGGCCTGTTGGCACAAGGTCAACAACTTTTGACAACTTCTACCTCAAAGTCAAGAGAAGCAATTCCCGCCGACTTGGAAGATTTAGATTCACTATTTGAACATTTTTATGGGAACGAGTCTCAAATGCCTGCTTCGTCTCACTCAACACCAGCAGTGCCCCATCTCCCTCATTGGAAGAAATTCATTTTGAGACTCCTCTTCTTCAAAATCCGACAAATGTTGGAGAGTCTACTAATTATGAATCTTCATCTAGTGCTGCAGCTCGTACAAATGCAGATGAGGAAATTCCTACCGATTCAACCTCTGAATTGAATTTCCCGACTACCAATGATCAATCCATTAATTCAGGATGTCTCGATCTACAATCCAATGACGAATCTACATCGGTTATTCCTCACGAACGCAAATGGACTCGAGCTCATCCTACTGACCAGATTATCGGTGATATTTCAAGTGGTGTACGTACTAGGACGTCTACACAAAGCGGTTTATTCACATGCTTCAGAAGCCAAAACGAACCAAATAAGGTAGCCGAAGCTCTTAAAGACCCGGATTGGGTAATTACGATGCAAGATGAACTCAACCAGTTCGAGCGTGTACAAGTTTGGACATTGGTTCCTCGACCACAAGGCAAACTATAATTGGAACTAAATGGGTTTTCAAGAAAAAATGAGAACGGTGAAGTAATCAGGAATAAAGCACGGCTCGTTGCTAAGGGATACAATCAACAAGAAGGAATTGATTACGACGAGACGTATGCTGCAGTCGCCCGTATTGAAACTATTCGTTTATTTCTAGCATACGCGGTTCACAAAGACTTCAAAGTATATCAAATGGACGTAAAAAGTGCCTTTCTCAACGACGTATTAAAAGAAGTCTACATCGCTCAACCCGAAGGGTTCATGCACGAGAACCATCCTGATCATGTCTATCGATTGGACAAAGCTCTCTATGGACTAAAACAAGCCCCTCGTGCTTGGTATGATGTTCTGAGCGAATTTTTGGTCAAATCCAACTTCACCAGAGTCTTCATCAAAAGGCAAGGCAAAGACTTGATGATCGTTCAAGTTTACGTTGATGACATCATTTTCGGATCGACGAATGAACGTCTCTGTCAGAAATTTGGTAATCTCATGAAGACCAAATTCGAGATGAGCTTAATGGGAGAACTCCAATTTTTTCTTGGATTACAAGTCAAGCAACTAGATGATGGCATCTTCATCAGTCAGACCAAATATATCCGAGATATTCTGAAGAGATTTAATCAAGACAAGAGCACACCGATGAATACTCCTATGTCTACTAATTGCAAACTGGATGTTGATTCGTCTGGAAAGGCCGTCAACATCACCACCTATCGGAGCATTATGGGATCTCTTCTCTACTTGACATCCAGCCGACCCGACATTATGTTTGCAACTTGTCTATGCGCCCTCTTTCAAGCGGACCCAAAGGAGTCCCACATGAATGCCGTCAAGAGGATTCTACGATATCTCAAAGGAACTCCAAACTTAGGGCTTTGGTATCCTAAAAATACTAACTTTCGACTTATTGGCTATACTGATGCTGACTATGCAGGTTGTCAAATGGACAGAAAAAGCACGTCTGGCGGAGCACAATTTTTAGGCGAAAAGTTGGTCTGCTGCTCTTCAAAGAAACAAATTGCGTGTCATCATCGACGGCCGAGGCGGAATACGTTGCAGCTGCCAGATGTTGCTCGCAAATTCTATGGATGCGGACACAACTACGCGATCACGGGTTTGATTTCAATAACATTCTCATTTACAGTGATTCTCAAAGTGTTATTGCCGTTACTTGCAATCCTGTTCATCATTCACGCACGAAACTCATAGATATTCGATACCATTTTATAAAAGATCATGTAGAAAAAGGCACGATAGATATGTATTGTGTTAAAACGGAGCTTCAACTTGCCGACTTATTCACTAAGGCATTAGATGAAAAATGATTCCAATTCCTTATTGCTAAATTAGGCATGTTGAATCTCAATCTTACTTGAAATGTGCTTTACATGCTCTATTATACCTCATTTTGATATTTTATGTGCTTCTTAATATTCCTTGATTATTTTGCGTGACTCTATCTTTTAATATTTTTAATATTTTTTTCATAAAAGAAAATTAAAAATAAAATATATATAAATATATATATATATATATATATATATATATATAAAGTATATAAAAAAAAGGGGATGACGATAATTTTGACTATTTTTTAAATTACTCACAAAAATACTTCTTCGATATATATGATTAAGTTCTTTGCCTAAAAATTCATATGACATTCTTTTATTCAAAAGAATTTTGTTTGTTTCACTAGACACAAAGCTACATCATACATGTGAGAATTTGAACCTTAATGTTTTTTGTGTGCCACACTTCAAATGACTATCTTTGGTTTGTACTTCGTAGCTTCAATCTTGCTTTTGTGATTAGTTTGTCATGAAAATGATAAGGGCAAATTAGGCAATTCCTCACTTGGCCCAAATTATAAATCATTTACTTTTTCCTCTACAAATTCCCTTTGAGCCTTCTCCGACATTCTTTTTCTTTATAAACACCCGATTAAGCCTTCAACCTTATTGAAAAGATTCGAGGTTACTCAATCAAGAAAAAGAGGGTGAGAGCAAAAGTGATGCACATTATGCATTTCTCAATCATTATAGAAGCGAAACACTGATTTCACTGCGAACTTCTCCTAGATAATCTCGTATAATCCTAGAAGAGAAGCACCTTGAAGTGAACTTCTCCAATGATAATCTAAATATTATGTAGAGAAAACGAGAAGAGAAGCACAGTCTTGGGTTCGAACTCCATAACTGTGAAACTTTCTAAAGGAACACAGTCTCAACCCAAAATCAAAGAAGATCTCATCTCTCAAAGCCTTGAAAAGAACTTACTAAAGAAAGGAAAAGCAAAAGGATCAGAACATAATTTCACAGAAAGGGCCCCTGGAAGAGAAGAATTTTTAAGCTCACTAACCCAAATTTCCTACCCTTTTAGTCAAAACCTAAAAATAATCCCTTAAAAGTCCCTTTGATTCAAAATGATAAACTCTCACTTGGTAAGTTGATCAAAAATACTACGATAACAAATTAATTGATATAAATTTGTTGTGATGATAAGAGTGATATATCTACTAAAAATCTCCTTGATGAAAATAAATTGAGTGATATGAGCGAAACTTGCGAGAGTTGTCGAAGTGATTCATACTATGCTCTTAGAATACTAGTTTAGTTACATGATTTTATGGCAAATTAATGTTTTATATGTCTTGGAAATTTTTGTATGATAATGTTCAAAATAAACAAATCTGACCCCGAAATAAAAATAATTTGTAAAATTATTTCTCTTTTGTTCGCACATTTTAAATGCATTAATACATGCATTGGTTCAGAATTGATAAAATGCGAATAACTATTTTGAAAAACGCAATATTTTTAATGAAACTATGCTGAATTGCTTAAAATGCGTTACTTGTACTTAAATCGGAAATTTGCATATGCCAATTTGTACTAAAAATATGCTTAGGTACTGAAAAGTTTACGCAAGCAATTGTCGAGGGGGAGTTTTATATGAGAATTTGTTATTATCTTCTACACTCGTAAAACATGAATTCTAACATTTTTAAGTCTCGCAGATAATTTAGAGCTCATTCGAGGAGTCAAATGTTAAGAATTTCATCAACATTAGGAGATAATTTTATCTCTTTCAGAAATACAGGGAGTATTATGCAATTTATTTTTGGGATAATTCATAAAAAAAATTTTCAGACCTGAATTTATCTAAAAAGCCCAAAAATATTTTTTTTACGGCCCAAAGGAATTTTTACTTTACCCGATCGTAAAGTATTAATATCACTTTATCGATCGAAAAACTCTCTCACACGCTACACATTTCCAATCGAAAAACTTTTCGACTTCTACGAACTCTTCGAACCGACTTCGGCGAGTCAAACCAAATCCCGCAATATTCAAACTTCTTAGATTAAACTTGCCGATTTCGGAGGTAGAAACCTGTTACGAATCATTTTCTGTTAAAAAACATTCGATTCGCAAGCATTTTCACGAAAAACATTTGAAAAAAGTTCATGTTTATATTTTTTCGACGAAAACTGGTTTTTCGACTCTCAAATCAAAGTGTTTAAACTCGACCTTTTGGGTTAAAATCATGATATTTGGATTCGCAACTGTTCTCTGAACATTCCGAACCCAGATCAACTCATGATTTACCCAAAAATCGAAGATTATGTTTTACGTGTTTACGGTTTGATTTGAAAAATTTTCGATCGAAATAGTTTGCATCGCAAACAGTGTCGTCGAAGAACTTTAGTTTTTGTTCAATTTTATTCGATCGCAAAACTCAGTGTCGAAAACATTTTTTTTCGATATTCTTTTATTCGATCGAAAAACTACGTGGCGAAAAATAATTTTTTCGAGTATATTTTATTCGATCGCAAAAGTCAGCGGCGAAAACTTTAAGTTTTTCGATATTCTTTTATTCGATCGCAAAACAAACTTAAGTTTTTCGACAATTTTTTATTCGACCGAAAACTTAGTCAGCGAAAAACTATTGTTTTCGATAACATTTTATTCGATCGTAAAAGTCATCGGCGAAAATTTGAGTTATTCGACACATTTTTATTCGATTGCAAAATTTACCGATCGAATAAATTGTTACTCGGATAAAAACACGCTGAAAAAAAGACAGAAAATTTTTCAAGACTTAGAAAATTTCTGGTCGCAAAATTTAAAGATAAATTGTTACTCGATAAAAACACGCTTCTACGACTTAGTCAATTTTACAAATCTTTCAAAAATTTTCACTAAGTCTTTCGAAAATAAACCTTAAGACATACAATTTTTTAAAATTCATTCTTAATCCCGTTTATTCGCATATGAAAATTTTTCAACTAATGAACTTTATGTTATTATTTACATATATGGCAAGTCCAAATTATCCTCACATATACCCTTCATCAAACTTCATGCCAGTTCATGACAACAATTATCAGCTGGATCTCACAACATTCCGGTGCCCGGATGAAGTCATCATCTCCATCCTTAAAGGACACCCACTGTGGCCAGCATTAACGATGACGGCCTCCATACCGATGGAATACCTACAACAGTTCTGGGGACTTATGGAGAGCCATGCAGTCGGAAACGACGTGGAATATACAACAAAAATAAATTTAAGACACGTCGTTCTGAACCGCAATCTCTTGTCCATGGTGCTTGATCTTCCGCACTACGACACGTATGATCAACTTCCAACAGACGCGGAGATCGTAGCGGTTATGCTCCGGATGGGATACAAGCCCCCACTGCCCAAATTGGCAAGTTTCCAAAACAACGGCATTCCCCATCCGTGGAAGACATTGTTCGGCATAATCAACAAATGCCTCTCCCCAAAACACTACGGATTCAACAAGGCGAACGGGAACATTCTTCGCATTTTTCACGGAGTAATCTTTTCAAAAAGATATGACGTGGCCCAGCTGATTTGGAACGATCTAGCGGACCAGATGCGTCAAAGGAAGTCAAAGTCGAAGGCCAAGTTTCTCCCCTACGTACGGTGGTTCCCGGTGCTGATCTCACAGTACATGGAACTCCATCCAGAGATCCCAAGACTACCACCAGTTGGGGAATACACTCCACCACGCCTTCGATTTTTTCACAACCCGAAGGCCACCGATCTAGCACTCCAACCAATGCTGATCCCATTGGAGTTGCTCAATCTGATCCAACTGAAGAGGCCTATCAGGACTACTGCCAGAACAACTCCATCACGGAGGCGATGGTACGTGCCTTGGATCCAGCTCCGGCACCTTCTAAAAGGGAATCTTTGGTGACAACAACGGAGCCCAAAGCCAGGACTCGGGAGATTGAGCCCGAAGGTGTTCCACAAGATATCTCTCATGAGGCAACCGATTCTGATGAAGCAC
>SWDC01000139.1:125000-150000 GCA_004919715.1 Linderniella brevidens | reverse complement strand
AAACCCCTCCGGTAAAATAAGAACAGCCCCTACATTCAAACCCCCCTTTTACCATTAGCAAGAACTTGTTTCACTTGCTTATCATAAGGAATTCGAACAACTGCTTCAAATACAGTATCAGGAAGTACCGCTTGTGGAACCTCAATATCAACGGGCTTATTAGCTAAATGGCAATTGGCACATACAATACGACCAGTCGCTTCTCGTGGATTTTCATAACCCTGCTGCGCAAAAATGGGATATGCACTTGAAATGGATGGCCGAGTTATGATATATATCATGAGCGATACAGAAATAAATCGAGTAATCTGTTCCTTTATCCAAGAAAAAGTATTTCTAGTTTGCATGGCCTAATCATTGATCCGAAAATTTCTACAATAAATTGGGATAGGTCACTAGTATAGTTCCCTATCCACGATTCTGCTATTTACTGGAAGCATTTTACTGGAATACTTTAGGATGAAAATCACCCGGATAGAATGTTTTTAATACTTATGTACAACTACATAGTAAGAAATATTCTAAGTGGATTAGATTCATATTGGTGAATCATTTATCAATCAGTCATCGAATGATAAATAACTACAAGTGACGGAGATACACAATTTAAATACCGGAAAATCCAGTATTTAAAAATAGTATCGAGAATAACGGGAAAAATGGAAACAAGACCAGATATAATTTGATCATTATGAACAAATCCAAACTCTTTGTAGACCGAACCAATCATTAGTTCCCAACCCTGGGTTGAATGAAATCCGATACATAAATCGGTTAATAAAAGAATCAAAAAAGCTTTTACTGTATCACTTAAATTATATATGAATTCCTGAGCCCAAGAGTTAAGAATAACAAGTTCTTCATTACCTAAAATAGAATAACCACTTAGAATAACAAAACAGATTAGATTTGTCGAAAAGTGTAAAATCATATGGATACGATCCTCATTGTGTATCTTGATTAATTGGATCGTTTCTTTGTGCATTTCTATAGGAAGCTTTTGTAGATATATCTCGGAATATTCCTTAATCATTTCGTCCAAGACGAGGATTTCCTCTAATTCTATGAACTTTTCTAGAATACTTTTTTCTTGAATATCATTCAAAAAGATTTCGGATCGACCAGTATTCGACCAATTAGTAATCCAAGATTCCATACTTTTAGTCAATGAAAGAGAAATCCACCCGGGCAAAAATAATATCGATGCAAGATACAAAAAGGAAGGGAATGCTTTCTTTTTCTTTTTTGTCATTTTTCACCTGTGAATTTTTAATTTACCCACTTTATTCGTCCACTCTATGTGATCGAATATTTCTTTCAAACATGAGTTATAGACAAGGTATCAACTCTATGAATCCATTTTATTTGCGATTTTGCTTGAATCTAGAAAGAATACTGAAATAGATTAAGACTCTACTTCGAATTTGACTGAAGAAATAATCAAAAATATTGTTTCCAGATATCTCAATTCATTAAATTCAAACAGGTGTCTCCTTTCAATGAATGACCGAAAGAAGTACTTTAAAGAATGAATATTATAAAGAATGAATATTATTGAGATTTTGAGACGAAAGAATTACTTTTCAACAATAAAAATCTCCAGTATTTTGAAAAAATTCCAATGATTCCCCATAGCTAATAATAGAATAATTGGGAGAAAAAAGATACAAAAAAATGAGCGACAAAACAAGACAGGAATGAGACCAGTTATCATTTTTAAGAAAACCCATGATTCTTTAGTAAGAAACACAAACGAAAGGATAAAAAAAAAAGATAAATCTCTTTCTTTCGAAACTTAAGTTATGTTATAGAAAAACAGGATTCTTTCATCTTTCCCTCCTACTGAGAAAGCATTCCTCAGTTCCTTTTCTTAAAAAAAAAGACTTCAATTGGTACGCGCAAGAAATAGGCCAATTCTACGGCTTTTTGTTCAATTTCTCGTGGAGAAAAATTCTCATCAGAGGGGGTCAACAGAATAGTCCCCCGGCCTCTGATGTCCATATAAAGGACACGACGAGCATAAATCCCCTCTTTAACTTCTAGTCTAAGGGATTGAATATCTTTTATACGTAATCGAAGGAATAGGCGACGATTTTTTCCAGGAAATCCCCAACGAAAAAGATACATCAGTCCTGCCTTTCTATCGAAAAGATGATAACCACTACCTAGATTCCAGGCAATTGTACACCACCAATAGGAACTAATAAAGAGACCCGCGATACCGTAGAAACACATTACGATACCTTGTGGAAAAAAAACGATTTGCTGAGACGAAACAAAAGGGATCAAATTTCTACCCAGATAACTGGAAGTTCCAACTAATAAGAATCCTAATGAACCTAAAAAAACGATAAGGGCCCAGAAAAAATTACTTAGTTTTCGAGATCCCGTTAGAAATTCTACCCGTATATCTTGTGATTGAAAATTCATGTTTTATTTGATTGCATTTTTTTTTTTGAATTGCCAAATTATTTGGACTGTATTTTTGTTCCGAAGGAACTTTCATCAACTAGCAATAGTTTGATGTGAACTAGCACTAGTTTGATGTGAACTAGCACTAGTTTGATGTGAACTAGCACTAGTTTGATGTGAACCTTTAGGAGTAATTCCTAAAATTGATTAGATCTAAAATAATAACATACCCTTTATATGGTCCCAATATACATATTGATATACATATAGCTTCACCAACTTTACATTTTAGGCCTCTAGTGATCCTGATCTATTTGAAACTAGCTAGAATTCATTTACCCATAGATCGTTTTCTGTAAGCATCAGAGCGTTTTCCTCTATGTTCGGCGGAAATCACATTTTATACTATATTTCCTGAAATAAATATCTGTGTTATGCTACAAGTCTAAGTTTAAAAAAAAAAAAAACGGATAAAAGAAGATTGGGTCCCCTCAGATCTAAACAATCTTATTTTTTTGAACATGAAGAAATAAAGAAGCCATTGCAATTGCCGGAAATACTAGGCCTACTAAAGGCACAAAAATAGAGGGAAAATTGAAAGTTGTCATACAAAGGGTACCTCGATTTACTATTTGTACCTATTTATTTTTTTTTAATATCATATTTTATACTAATACTAATTATAATTAATTCGAATTCATATTATGAATTTGTAGTTATTAGTTATTATTAATTAATTCAATTAATTGAATTAATTAACTCTTTTCTTAATAGAGATCTAAGTATCTATATATCTAAGTGAGTATAGTATATAGAATAAGTCCAAGCAATGTAGAACTAAATAAATGGACTTATTCATCTTTTTACATCAAAGATACATATGATAATCAACTTTATCATTTTTATTCATTTCTTTGTGTTTTATTCTTGTCTTCTAATTTAATAAACAAAGACTTTCTTACAAATTATCGAAAGATTCGTTAGAATGCGACACAATGGGGATTTTTAGTGAAAATGGGATTTTGGTAGTTAGTAATGGGGAATCTAGCTAAAAAAAGAGCTATCCGCTACTTTAGATTCTTTCTAGAATTAGATCTTAGGTCACCAAAGAAAACTCCATTCTTATTTTTGTTTTGAGTCCGACAAGCTAACTACTTGTTAGCTACAAATAAAAAAATTGAACTTAGTGCCCTCTACTTGATTGAATTGGAATTCAAAGGAACAAAGGCGTGGAGCTTAAATAATTCACTTAGAACACTTTTAAAAGATTACGCGGTACGATTAGGTCTACTAAGCCCTTCTCGAATAAAACTTCAGCCCTTTGTGCATCTTCGGGTATTTCTTGCTTCAATGTTTGTTCAATTACTCTTCTACCCGCAAATGCAATGTAGGCATTGGGTTCGGCAATAATGACATCTCCCAACATACCAAAACTAGCTGTTACCCCACCAGTAGTAGGAGATGTAAGGATTGATACATAAAATAACTTTTTATTTGATTGATAATCATATAAGGCAGACGATATTTTAGCCATTTGCAGCAAGCTGAAACTTCCTTCTTTCATGCGCCCCCCCCCCCCCCCCCGAAGCGCACAGTATAATAAGAGGTAGAAATTGATTGACAGCGTACTCAATCAAACGGGTGATTTTCTCGCCGACTGCGGATCCCATACTACCCCCAATAAACTGAAAATCCATAATCCCAATTGCTATGGGAATACCATTTAGTTGACCTATGCCTGTTTGAACAGCCTCGGTTAATCCTGTCTCTATTTGATAAGAATCAATAGTCTCTTTATAATTATCATAATAACCCCCCGAATCGTCTTCTCAATCCTCCTCCGAATCAACTGTAATGGGATCCGCAGAGACCGTGTCTTCATTCTCCGCGTCTTCATTCATAGGAGCCCAAGTAATGGGATCCGCAGAGACCGTGTCTTCATTCTCCGCGTCTTCATTCATAGGAGCCCAAGTAATGGGATCCGCAGAGACCGTGTCTTCATTCTCCGCAGAGACCATGTCTTCATTCTCCGCAGAGACCATGTCTTCATTCATAGGAGCCCAAGTAATGGGATCCGCAGAGACCGTGTCTTCATTCTCCGCAGAGACCATGTCTTCATTCTCCTCGTCTTCATCCATAGGAGCCCAAGTAATGGGATCCGCAGAGACCATGTCTTCATCCATAGGAGCCCAAGTACCGGGGTCAATCAAAGTTTCGATTCTTTCTACACTATGCATTTTCAAATGATTTCCACATTTGTCACAAATATTCAGTTTTTCTTTCAAAAATTTCTTATAAAGTGGTTCATAACAATTTTCGCAGTGAGCCCACAACCGCTTGTAGTCTATTGGAGCGGGAGCACTAGACGTTTCGCTTAGAGTTAAATCACTACTACTCGCGCTATCGGATTCCGCTCTTTCTATTAGAGCGGGATCACTAGATGTTTCGCTTAGAGTTAAATCACTACTACTCTCGCTATCGGATTCCGCTCTTTCTATTGGATCGGGATCACTAGACGTTTCGCTTAGAGTTAAATCACTACTACTCTCGCTATCGGATTCCGCTCTTTCTATTGGATCGGGATCACTAGACGTTTCGCTTAGAGTTAAATCACTACTACTCTCGCTATCGGATTCCCCTATTTCGCTATTAGTTATCCATTTATCAAAAACGTACCTATAAATGGAACTGTCACTACGATCACTTACACTGGACGTATCAATACAGATTTGAGACTGAAGATAACGATCAATGCAACTATTAATGTAATTATTCCAACTAGATTGCTTATCATACATGTAATGAGAATCTTCACTAGTAGATTCATTATTCATATAACTAGAATTGTGATAACTATAAAAAAAGCTTTGTAGTTCATTCAGAAAAGAATAATTGTTGTCAATCTCAAAACTACCATTTTCAATATCAAAATAGATACAATAACTATATCCATTCCTATCCATAACTAAAAAAGTCTCATCAGAGATGAAATTCGGAATGGCTTTAACCCCAAATACATGATGGACATTATTGGAACTAGAATTGTCACAATCCCTCCAACTAGGAATGTTTTTAGCCCTACCTTTTATATTCAGATCTTCGCTTTGACTAGTATTTTCAATAGGACCAAGATTTTCCGTCGATTTCCTTATCCCATACCTACGTTCTAACTCCTTCTTAAACACCATCGAATTAAACCACCACCTTTCCATAGAGTTTTCTTGCCCCCTATTTGCATAAAAATACAATAGATGAATAGTCATTAGATCCACAATTTTTTCTTTTTATTTGAATATCTTATTTCTTATCAGACTAAACATAGAAATTCAATCATTACTAATAAGATAAGAAGTTTGAAAAAGTATTCTCTTTTATGGGAATCCGAGGGTAACACTTCACTATATATAAATAGAAATATGAATAGAATGGAATTCCCTTTCGTTCTAAATAGAACGAAAAAGGGTGATTTTTCCTATATCTTCCCATCAAACAAAAAAAAGCAATATTTGTTCTCTCCTAGAAACAGTTTTTTCATAAAATCTCGTCTAATAACTAACTATAACTAATAAATGAAAACTAATAAATTAAGGTTCGATTCTCAACACGGAACGAAAAAGCCAACATACATCCAGGATGGGTTTAAATATTTGTGATATTTCGCTTGATTCAGGGAAACTACAGGATATATAAAGAATATACCAATCCTAAGGTTAATTGTGGATCCAAGACAACACTCGAAACATTTGAGTCTTAAATTTTCTATTTCAAATCTTGTCTATCTAGATAGATATTTATTTATTTATCCAAAATATATGCAATAGAATCTTTGGATTCGGCTCAATCCTTTTAGTAAAAGATTGGGCCGAGTTTAATTGGACTTCAATTAATAGAACGGAAGGTAATTACGTGTTATCTTAGTTTTTCTTTTCCTCATCCAAAGTATCCACTGCTGCAAACTCAAATTTGATCTCTTTCCATACTTCACAAGCGGCAGCTAGTTCAGGACTCCATTTACTAGCCTCACGGATAATTACATTACCCTCAGCAGCAAGATCACGTCCTTCATTACGAGCTTGTACACATGCTTCTAGAGCTACTCGGTTAGCTACGGCACCTGGCGCGTTACCCCAAGGGTGTCCTAAAGTTCCTCCACCGAACTGTAGTACGGAATCATCCCCAAAGATCTCGGTCAGAGCTGGCATATGCCAAACGTGAATACCACCCGAAGCCACGGGGATAACACCTGGTAGAGAGACCCAATCTTGAGTGAAATAAATACCACGACTTCTATCTTTTTCAATAAAATCATCACGCAGTAAATCAACAAAGCCCAAAGTGATGTCTCTTTCTCCTTCAAGTTTACCTACTACGGTACCAGAGTGAATATGATCTCCACCAGACATACGTAAAGCTTTAGCTAGTACACGGAAGTGCATACCATGATTCTTCTGTCTATCAATAACTGCATGCATTGCACGGTGAATGTGAAGAAGTAGGCCATTATCTCGGCAATAATGAGCCAAGCTGGTATTTGCAGTGAATCCTCCTGTTAAGTAGTCGTGCATTACGATAGGAACTCCCCAATTCTCTAGCAAATACAGCTCTTTGATCATTTCTTCGCATGTACCCGCAGTAGCATTCAAGTAATGCCCTTTGATTTCACCTGTTTCAGCCTGTGATTTATAAATAGCTTCGGCACAAAATAAGAAACGATCTCTCCAACGCTCTTTTGATCATTTCTTCGCATGTACCCGCAGTAGCATTCAAGTAATGCCCTTTGATTTCACCTGTTTCAGCCTGTGATTTATAAATAGCTTCGGCACAAAATAAGAAACGATCTCTCCAACGCATAAATGGCTGGGAGTTTACGTTCTCATCATCTTTGGTAAAATCAAGTCCACCACGAAGACATCATAAACTGCTCTACCATAGTTTTTAGCAGATAAACCCCAATTTAGGTTTAATAGTACATCCCAACAGGGGACGACCGTACTTGTTCATTATCTCTCTCAACTTGGATCCCATGAGGCGGGCCTTGGAAAGTTTTAACATAAGCAGTAGGGATTCGCAGGTCTTCCAGACGTAGAGCACGCAGGGCTTTGAATCCAAATACATTTCCTACAATGGAAGTAAACATGTTAGTAACAGAACCTTCTTCAAAAAGGTCTAAAGGGTAAGCTACATAACAGATATATTGATCTGTTTCGCCAGGAACGGCCTCAATGTCGTAGCATCGCCCTTTGTAACGATCAAGACTGGTAAGTCCATCGGTCCACACAGTTGTCCATGTACCAGTAGAAGATTCGGCAGCTACCGCAGCCCCTGCTTCTTCAGGCGGAACTCCAGGTTGAGGAGTCCTCGGAATGCTGCTAAAATATCAGATCGTATCTTTGGTTTCGTATTCAGGAGTATAATAAGTCAATTTGTACTCTTTAACACCCGCTTTGAAAAAAACATTTGCTTTAGTCTCTGTTTGTGGTGACATAAATCCCTCCCTACAACTCATGAATTAAGAATTCGGACAACAACAAGGTCTACTCGACACGAATGAATTAGGCGTTAATGAAACCTTTAACAGGAATCTTTCACAAACTTCCCAACTAAAACGAATACTAATATTATCAACTAATCATAATGTTTGATTATTAGACCATGGTATTTGATTTACCAAACACATCATTATTGTATACTCTTTCATATATATAGCGCAACCCCATTTTTCTTTTGAACTTTTTTTGGAATCAAAATACCTAACCTAATTAATAAGAAATTCCCTCTTGACAGTGATATATGTTGTATATGTAAATCCTAGATGTGAAAATAGGGGGAATTCATCTATGAAAGAGTATAAAAAAATGAAAAGAATAGGCTAAAAGAATAGGCTATAGGGCTAAATGAATATGCTGAAATAAAAAATAAGAAAAGCCTAAAGGAATCGTAATGTAAATAGAGTTCGGGTTCGAATTCCATCGAATATTTTATATAATATAGATAGTATTGTCTAGAATAATAGACAAATCCAAAATTTTCTCATGATCCATTTAAAATTTTCAAAATAGCTTAGTTGAGCTTGTCAATTCATTGAATAAGGAAACAATTGAATTCGATTGGATGGTACCAACGAAATGGAGTGCTAACTCTGATTTCTTATTGAATTAACTGATCGACGTGCTATCAGACATTTATTTTGAATTCGATAATTTTCACAAAAAAAAAATTGACATATTTTTATTTATTTATTATGAGAATGAATCCTACTACTTCTGGTTCTGGGGTTTCCACGCTTGAAAAAAAAAACCAGGGGCGTATCGTCCAAATCATCGGTCCGGTACTAGATGTAGCCTTTCCGCCAGGTAAGATGCCTAATATTTATAACGCTCTGGTAGTTAAAGGTCGAGATACTGCTGGTGAACCAATTAATGTGACTTGTGAGGTACAGCAATTATTAGGAAATAATAGAGTTCGAGCTGTAGCTATGAGTGCTACAGATGGTCTGACGAGAGGAATGGAAGTGATTGATACGGGAGGTCCTCTAAGTGTTCCAGTCGGTGGAGCGACTCTGGGACGGATTTTCAACGTGCTTGGGGAGCCTGTTGATAATTTGGGTCCTGTAGATACTAGTACAACATTTCCTATTCATCGATCGGCGCCTGCCTTTATACAGTTAGATACAAAATTATCGATTTTTGAAACAGGAATTAAAGTAGTAGATCTTTTAGCCCCTTATCGTCGTGGGGGAAAAATCGGACTATTTGGGGGGGCTGGGGTTGGTAAAACGGTACTCATTATGGAATTGATTAATAATATTGCCAAAGCCCACGGGGGGCGTATCCGTATTTGCCGGAGTGGGTGAACGTACTCGTGAAGGAAATGATCTTTACATGGAAATGAAAGAATCTGGAGTGATTAATGAAGAAAATCTTTCGGAATCGAAAGTAGCTCTAGTTTATGGCCAGATGAATGAACCGCCGGGAGCTCGTATGAGAGTTGGTTTGACTGCCCTAACGATGGCGGAATATTTCCGAGATGTTAATGAACAAGACGTACTTCTATTTATCGACAACATCTTCCGTTTCGTCCAAGCAGGATCCGAAGTATCGGCCTTGTTGGGTAGAATGCCTTCCGCTGTTGGTTATCAACCTACCCTGAGTACCGAAATGGGCTCTTTACAAGAAAGAATTACTTCCACCAAAGAAGGGTCCATAACTTCTATTCAAGCAGTTTATGTACCTGCAGACGATTTGACCGATCCTGCTCCTGCTACGACATTTGCACATTTAGATGCTACTACTGTACTATCAAGAGGATTAGCTGCCAAAGGTATCTATCCAGCAGTAGATCCTTTAGACTCAACTTCAACCATGCTTCAACCTCGTATCGTTGGTGAGGAACATTATGAAACGGCGCAAAGAGTTAAGCAAACTTTACAACGTTATAAAGAACTTCAGGACATTATAGCTATCCTTGGGTTGGACGAATTATCCGAAGAGGATCGTTTAACCGTCGCAAGAGCGCGAAAAATTGAGCGTTTCTTATCACAACCCTTTTTTGTAGCCGAAGTATTTACCGGTTCTCCAGGGAAATATGTTGGTCTAGCAGAAACTATTAGAGGTTTTCAATTGATCCTTTCCGGAGAATTAGATGGTCTTCCCGAACAGGCCTTTTATTTAGTAGGTAATATCGATGAAGCTACCGAGAAGGCTATGAACTTAGAAATGGAGAGCAATTTGAAGAAATGACCTTAACTCTTTGTGTACTGACCCCTAATCGAATTGTTTGGGACTCGGAAGTGAAAGAAATAATTTTATCTACGAATAGTGGTCAAATTGGCGTATTACCAAATCATGCCTCTATT
The DNA here is from genome assembly GCA_004919715.1 of Linderniella brevidens. NCBI lineage: Eukaryota > Viridiplantae > Streptophyta > Magnoliopsida > Lamiales > Linderniaceae > Linderniella > Linderniella brevidens. The sequence continues at coordinate 139,733 of SWDC01000139.1, read as the reverse complement.
GCGACAGCTGTAGATATAGGGATTTTGAGAATACGCCTTAAGGACCAATGGTTGGCGATGGCTCTGATGGGTGGTTTTGCTAGAATAGGCAATAATGAGATCACTGTTTTAGTAAATGATGCGGAAAGGGGTAGTGATATTGATCCACAAGAAGCTCAGCAAACTCTTGAAATAGCCGAAGCTAATTTGAGAAAAGCTGAAGGAAAGAGACAACTAATTGAGGCAAATCTAGCTCTCCAACGAGCTAGGACAAGAGTGGAGGCTGTCAATGCGATTTCATAACTAGTTGGGACGTTCGAATAATCAAAAGAAATTCTCTTTCTAAACCCTATTTGGATTCTGTCGAGTGAATCCAATCAAGCAGAATCCTATTTTGATACAAGACAATTCACAAAATAGAATCAAAATTAATTAGAATAGAAATAAATAAAAATACAAAATAAATAAAGTGGGGCAAAAAAATTATTAGATACCATCGAGTTCGGTATCTAATAAGTTTTACCTACTATTGGATTTGAACCAATGACTCCTGCCGTATGAAAGCAATACTCTAACCACTGAGTTAAGTAGGTCATTTATCATTCCAAAGAGAACTAAAAGGAACCCATCCCATCGATGGATTATAAATAGCATATTACTTATAAGCAATAATATTCTAAAGAATACCACTCAAAAAGTTAGGATGTTGGATCATAGAATATTCGCCTTGACAAGAAATTATATACATGGTAAAATATGCATCACAAGCACTAAGGGCTATAGCTCAGTTGGTAGAGCGCCTCGTTTACACGCGCGCCAATGTTTTTCAGGGGAGTCTCATCATACAATCCAAAAACTGGATATGATTGACAAATCAACGTCTTACTCTATAACTTTGAGGGAACAATAGCCTGACAAATGATTCGGTCAGATTGAGGTGCCCATTTAGGTACTGTGGCGACCCTACTTCCTAATTAAGTTAATTGGCGGATTTCCCCGCAACAGAACACGCGGAAGACCCGATAAAATTTTCTTTTTTTTAATTTAAATAACCTACATAGTATTATATTGGGTTTACAAAATATCTACTATTAATACTTTGGGCCGAAGCCCCAAAATTTCAAACCCAATATCAAACACTATGCCACTCCACAGGTCGCGTCCCATGTACTGCGCCACCCTCAAAAGTCCGTGGAGTCACCGCCGCCAGCTCGCCATGAATCTCAACCCTGACACTAGTCGGTGTCGGGTTCATTCTTACCTACAAACAAAAATAGGATAGAACCCTGAGCTATTGCCCAGTAGGTGATTACATAACATGCAATACGTGCGTGCACTCCACCCAATCCCGGTTCCTCACAATATAATATAATGCACACTCGACAAATCTCATCTATCAATTCTCAATTCTCAACAGGGCCCTAGGTCAGACTCGGCACCCACGCGCGCAATGGCAAAGTACACCATCAACCATGCGGTAGCCCACACCGGCCGCGCCGGGTCGCTCCTTCCGCACACAATCTCAACCCGACGGCTTTTTCCCCGAATGTTATACCACAAGTTCGGGTAGACAAGAATCTCACATCTGTCTGCCGTCCCTGAGCCAAATAATATCCGGTGGTTTACACCTCGGGTGGCTCAATCCCGAGTAGATGGGTGTCGCAAACCCCCTCTCCCACCAAGTGCATAATCGAGTCTGAACCTGACTGCCAAAATCGGCAACTCTACCCTTCTCACATTCGACACAATATCGTGTCACCGTATCATTACGGTACCTTCACCTCTCTTATGCATGTCGTGAAATGCATATCACATTCGTCACATATATCACGTATTTTTCTTACAAATAATACCCCAAAATACTCTCGTATCTTAAAATAAGGGTTGACCCGAAAATTCTAGTCAAAGTATGAATATACTTTGATTTAGAGATAAAATGAACTTAAAATAATTTTATTTGAATATTTGGGCCTAATTTAAGACAAAAGACCAAAAATAATTAGACTGGTCGAATCGTGAAGTTCGGTCAACTTCAGACTTTTTAAAAGCATATGGTCAACCCGACATTTGGAGTCAAAATTCGGGACTCTTCACAGTGTTAGCGGTATTGCCCGAATTTGGATTTCGCGCGTCATTTGATCGAATTTGCGAAGTCTGATTTAGTTCGCGTGTCACCCGAAATTCACTCACAGGAATCACCCCGCGAAATTCAAGTTGACCCGCGAAACTTTAGTCCGACCCGCTACTTCTCTCACAGGAATCACCCTGTGGTCGACGCGAAATTAATTCTGACCCGCGAAAAACCCATTTACTCACACAATAAAATCCATTTGAGTCCGCGAAGAACTTTTCGCGACCCGAATATAATTCGCGAACTAAACTTCGGCGAACTATCGAAAACCTGCCCGAATTTCAACCTTTCAAATTTGGCGAAATTTAAAATTTGGCCCGCGACCTTCTTTTCTCACTCACATCTTTACAAATCTTTCGGCCCGCGAATTTTATCGCAGCCCGCGATTTTCTTTCCTCTCTCACACTTCACGAACCTTTTTGGCCCGCGAATTCTTTTCAACCCGCGAATTTCTCATGAGCTGAAACTTTCTTCATCTCATCGAAATTCATATTTTCCAGAACTTCATCACATGAATCCGTTCCAGATTTCACATAAACATGTAAGAATTCACAGAACTCATATATTGAGCTCAAACTTAACATCTCAACACAGCAAATACAACACATAATCATTCAAAGTTCCCGAAATTCATGAATTCGGATGACCTTTCATCCAAATTCGTTAAACTAAATAAATCAAACTTAAAAACAGTTTGTAGGGGTTAAAAACCACCTACCTCACTTCCAAGTCAGCCGAAATTGCTTAGTTCTTCTCTGCTTTTCTTCGTTTGTTTTCTTTCGTTTGATATTTTGGTTTTGTCCTTATCACCTTTTGAGATAAACCTTTAAAAGGAAAGTTACGTTTCCTTTCTCTTAAGGAAATCTCTTATTGGGCCTACTTTAAATTAATTTGGGCCCATATCTATTTATTTTACTCAAAGAGTATTTTTCTTATTTTCGGTTCAATTTCCCGAAAATTCGCTTTGTCCGAAAATTAACTTCATAATTTCCGAAACTTACAGAATAATTTTCACGCTAATTGCGCATTATTCCCGTATTAATTTTACGGGTATTACATCCTCCCCCCCTTAAAAGAAATTTCGTCCCCGAAATTTAAGTTGTCTGAAACAACTCAGGGTATTTCTCTCTCATTTCGTCTTCTCGCTCCCAAGTGGCTTCTTCCAATATCTGGTTTCGCCATAAGACCTTCACGAGGGGAATATTCTTATTTCGTAATTGCTTCACCTCATTCATTAGAATCTCTACCGGCTTTTCTTCGTAACTCAAGTCCGGCTTCAATTGTTGGTGAAGTCTTTGTCTCTTAGCACATGATACGGGTCCAACACATACTTTCGCAGTGTAGACACGTGGAATACGTCATGGACTTGTGCTAACGGCGTCGGTAATTCTAGCTGATATGCTACTTCACCGACTCTTTTCAAAATTTTGAAAGGTCCTATATATCTTGGACTCAACTTTTTTTGTCCGAACCGTTTGACACCCTTCATAGGTGATACTTTCAAAAATACTTTATCACCTTCTTCAAATTCTAACGACCTTCGCCTCTTGTCTGCATAACTCTTCTGGCGACTTTGGGCCGTTTGCATTTTCTCCCGAATTTTCTTAACAACTTCAGTCATTTCGCGTACCATCTCGGGACCTAATAGCGCCTTCTCGCCGATTTCATCCCAATGAACTGGGGATCGACATTTACGTCCGTATAAGGCTTCGTAAGGCGCCATTCCGATCGTTGCTTGATAGCTGTTGTTATATGAAAATTCTATTAACGGGAGATATTTACTCCAACTCCCTTGAAAATCCAAGACACATGCTCTCAACATGTCTTCGAGTGTCTGGATCGTCCTTTCCGATTGTCCGTCAGTCTGGGGATGTAAGCTGAACTAAATGATAATTTAGTTCCCAGAGCTTTCTGTAAGCTTTTCCAGAACTGGGACAGAAATCTTGAATCTCGATCTGATATGATCGATATCGGAATTCCATGGAGTCTCACTATCTCTTGAATGTAGAGTTCAGCGAACTTCTCCATGGGATAGGTCTGGTGAATAGGCAAGAAATGGGCGGACTTAGTCAGTCTGTCAACAATCACCCAAATTGCATCATAACCTTTCACCGTTCTTGGCAACCCGACGACAAAATCCATTGTTATATGGTCCCACTTCCACTCGGGAACCGTCAAAGGTTGTAACATTCCTGCCGGTCTTTGATGTTCTGCTTTGATCTGCTGATAAGTCAGGCATCTATGTACAAATGCAGCAACATCCTTTTTCATTCCCGGCCACCAATAATTTAGTCGCAAATCACGACATTTTCGTTGCACCGGGATGCACCGAATATATTGTCGTATGTGCCTCCGTCATTAAAGTTCGACGAATCTCTTCATCTTCCGGCACATATAAGCGACTTTTAAATCGTAAACTCCCGTCTTCTCGGAATTCAAATTCCGATGAGACTTCTTTATCTTGTTCTCTTTGTTTCTTCAAGTACAACTCATCTTTCTTTTGTACTTCAATGATTCGGTCTAATAGTGTTGGCTTAAGTGTCAACACTGCCAACTTTTCTTCAATCTCTCCGAAATTGATTACTTCAACTCCGAATTGGCGTAATTCAGTGTTTACAGTTTTGCGGCTCAATGCATCTGCGACTACGTTCGCTTTTCCTGGATGATAATTTATCACACAGTCGTAGTCTTTGACTAACTCGAGCCATCTTCTTTGCCTCATATTTAACTCCTTCTGGGTGAAGAAGTACTTCAAACTCTTGTGATCCGTGAAGATCTCGCATCTTTCTCCGTAAAGATAGTGTCGCCATGTTTTAAGAGCAAACACTACGGCTGCGAGTTCGAGATCATGAGTGGGGTAATTTTTCTCATATGGCTTTAATTGTCGGGAGGCATAAGCGATCACCTTCCCGTTTTGCATTAAAACACACCCCAACCCATATTTAGAGGCATCACTATAAACAGAAAAATTTCCAGTACCCGAAGGTATTGCTAACACTGGAGCAGTTGTTAGCCTTTTCTTTAATTCCTGGAAACTTTGCTCACATTCATCCGTCCATTTGAACGGAACATTTTTCTTTGTCAAATTGGTGAGCGTCGAGGCGATGCTGGAAAAGTCCTTAATGAACTTTCGATAATACCCAGCTAGCCCGAGAAAACTTCTTATCTCCGTGGGAGTGGTTGGTCTTGGCCAATTTTCTATAGCTTCTATCTTGCTGGGATCTACTGAAATTCCGCTTCCCGAAATAACATGCCCCAGAAAGATTACTCGATCCAACCAAAATTCGCACTTTTTAAATTTGGCGAATAATTGTTTCTCCCGAAGAATTCCTAGGACCGCTCTCAAATGTTCCTCATGTTCTTCTTTTGTCTTGGAATAAATGAGAATATCGTCGATAAAGACGATAACACATCGGTCCAGCAATTTTTTGAATACTCGGTTCATCAAATCCATGAAGGCTGCCGGAGCATTCGTCAATCCGAAAGGCATGACCAAAAATTCATAGTGGCCGTACCTCGTACTGAATGCGGTTTTTGGAATGTCCGCTTCCCGGATCTTCAGCTGATGATAACCGGAGCGCAGGTCGATCTTAGAAAATACTGTTGCTCCTTGGAGTTGATCGAATAAATCGTCAATCCTTGGCAATGGGTATTTATTCTTAATCGTGATCTTGTTGAGTTCACGATAATCGATACACATTCTCATCGACCCGTCCTTTTTCTTCACAAATAAAACCGGGGCTCCCCATGGTGAGAAACTGGGTTGAATAAAACCCTTCTGCAACAAATCTTCCAATTGCTCCTTCAATTCTCGTAATTCGTTCGGTGCTAACCGATACGGGGATTTAGAGATCGGGGCAGCTCCAGGTACAAGATCGATTGCAAATTTAATCTCCCGATCTGGGGGTAATCCCGGAAGATCCTCGGGAAATACATCGGAATATTCGTTCACTATCGGAACCTCCTCAAGTTTAAGCTGGGAAGATTCCTCAGCATTCACCGCAAAAACTAGGAACGATTCGCAACCCGTATTTACGAGTCGCTGAGCTTTTAAAGTAGAAATCCGAGGGATTGAGTTTCTATTCTTTCTTCCCGAAAATTCAAACTCCTCTCCCTCTGGCGATCGAAACCTAACTACCCTTTTTGAACAATCAATAATGGCTCCGTATTTCGAAAGCCAATCCATCCCGAATATAATATCGTAATCATTCATCGGGATTACTATTAGGTTCACATCTAACTCTCTACCCTCAATTCTTACGGGACATTTCTCAACCACCAAATTTGATCGAGTTGGATCCCCATGTGGTAAAGATACCACGAAATCACATAATGAACGGGAGGGATAGATTCCTGCCCTGGCCACAAAGTTAGCTGATACAAACGAATGTGTGGCTCCCGAGTCAATCAAGATCGAAGAGGGCACGTGAAATATACTCAACGTACCCGTAACTACATTCGGGTTTGCCTCCGCCTCCTCATTAGTCAGAGTAAAAACTCTTGCAGGCACAGGTGGAGGTCGAATGAGGTTACGCGGTTGAGTCTGCACTGGAGGCTGACCTCTCGGGCAATTCCGTGCGATGTGTCCGGCCTCACCGCACCGGAAACATTGCAGAGTCTGCACCGGTCGTGGTCCGTAGCATATGCCAAAGTGATTTCGTCCACACTGTTGGCATTGGGGCGCTGGTACCGGGGGTCGGTTGGGAACATTGGCCGGTCTCTGATAAGCATTCGGGCGCCACATCTGTTGACTCGGTCGATTTCCTTTATTCTTCGGGTCCTTGCCGAAGAATTGTAGCTTTTGGCCGCTTCCTCCTTGCTGTTGCTGACTCTCTCTTTTCCTACTTGCCTCTTGGGCTTCCCTTACTACTCCTTCCGCTTGTTCTGCGATCAACGCTCGCTCCGTCGCCTGACGGAACTCTAATTGGCGTACTCCCGCCACACTTAAATCTCGATAAAATTCGGGCTTCAGCCCTCGAAGAAATCTCGTCACCTTTAGAGTATTGGTTGCCACGAGATGAGGTGCAAAACGAGATAATTCTTCAAATTTGCGGATGTATTCCGCAACTGGCATTCGCCCTTGTTTCAGGTTCATGAATTCATACATTCGCTGCTCCTGATCGTGAGCAGTGAAGTACTTATCATAAAACAGTTCCCTGAAGCGTTCCCATGTCATCGTCGCCGGATCTTCTAACACCTTTATGGTGTTCCACCAAAAACGCGCGCTTCCCCGAAATAGGGAAATGGCACACAACACCTTCTCATTGTTCGGCACACGACTGTATATAAATAAGTCTTCTATTGTGTCGATCCAGTCCTCAGCTGCCGCAGGATTAGTAGCTTCGGCGAAAACTGGTGGATTTAACTTACGAAATCGCTCCCCTATGATCTCTACGCGATCAGGCTGTGGGGATGGACGGTGCTCAGATGAGCTCTGGTGATTTATCAAATCATGAATTTGGTCTGACTGTCTTTGGATAAGTTCAGTCAGCCTATTTATCGTGTCATGCTCACGAGTCGGGGGTGGGGATTCAGATTCGCCCCTCCGACTGGACTCTCCAACGAACACGTTCCTCGGTCTTCCTCTTGGCATTTTCCAAATACTAGATAATTCATGTAACAAATATACATGAGATCACATAATCATATCAAAGTATTACACTTAACTTACAGGCGAGGCTGGTTCTCCCGGCTTTTGAGTGGCAGTACATGGACAGTCTTCAGAATCTAAAGCCTAAGCTCTGATACCACCTGTGGCGACCCTACTTCCTAATTAAGTTAATTGGCGGATTTCCCCGCAACAGAACACGCGGAAGACCCGATAAAATTTTCTTTTTTTAATTTAAATAACCTACATAGTATTATATTGGGTTTACAAAAATATCTACTATTAATACTTTGGGCCGAAGCCCCAAAATTTCAAACCCAATATCAAACACTATGCCACTCCACAGGTCGCGTCCCATGTACTGCGCCACCCTCAAAAGTCCGTGGAGTCACCGCCGCCAGCTCGCCATGAATCTCAACCCTGACACTAGTCGGTGTCGGGTTCATTCTTACCTACAAACAAAAATAGGATAGAACCCTGAGCTATTGCCCAGTAGGTGATTACATAACATGCAATACGTGCGTGCACTCCACCCAATCCCGGTTCCTCACAATATAATATAATGCACACTCGACAAATCTCATCTATCAATTCTCAATTCTCAACAGGGCCCTAGGTCAGACTCGGCACCCACGCGCGCAATGGCAAAGTACACCATCAACCATGCGGTAGCCCACACCGGCCGCGCCGGGTCGCTCCTTCCGCACACAATCTCAACCCGACGGCTTTTTCCCCGAATGTTATACCACAAGTTCGGGTAGACAGGAATCTCACATCTGTCTGCCGTCCCTGAGCCAAATAATATCCGGTGGTTTACAGCTCGGGTGGCTCAATCCCGAGTAGATGGGTGTCGCAAACCCCCTCTCCCACCAAGTGCATAATCGAGTCTGAACCTGACTGCCAAAATCGGCAACTCTACCCTTCTCACATTCGACACAATATCGTGTCACCGTATCATTACGGTACCTTCACCTCTCTTATGCATGTCGTGAAATGCATATCACATTCGTCACATATATCACGTATTATTTCTTACAAATAATACCCCAAAATACTCTCGTATCTTAAAATAAGGGTTGACCCGAAAGTTCTAGTCAAAGTATGAATATACTTTGATTTAAAGATAAAATGAACTTAAAATAATTTTATTCAAAGATGTGGGCTATTACCCGAATTTAACCTTTTAAATTCGGCGAAATTTAAATATTTCGCTTAGATATCGAAATTCTGCCCGAATTTGAAATATTAAATTCGGCGAAATATAATGCCCGAATTTAACCTTTTAAATTCGGCGAAATTTAAATATTTCGCTTAGATATCGAAATTCTGCCCGAATTTGAAATATTAAATTCGGCGAAATAAAATGCCCGAATTTAACCTTTTAAATTCGGCGAAATTTAAATATTTCGCTTAGATATCGAAATTCTGCCCGAATTTGAAATATTAAATTCGGCGAAATAAAATGCCCAAATTTAACCTTTTAAATTCGGCGAAATTTAAATATTTCGCTTAGATATCGAAATTCTGCCCGAATTTGAAATATTAAATTCGGCGAAATAAAATGCCCGAATTTAACCTTTTAAATTCGGCGAAATTTAAAATTTGGCCCGCGACCTTCTTTTCTCACTCACATCTTTACAAATCTTTCGGCCCGCAAATTTTATCGCAGCCCGCGATTTTCTTTCCTCTCTCACACTTCACGAACCTTTTTGGCCCGCGAATTCTTTTCAACCCGCAAATACAACACATAATCATTCAAAGCTCCCGAAATTCATGAATTCGGATGACCTTTCATCCAAATTCGTTAAACTAAATAAATCAAACTTAAAAACAGTTTGTAGGGGTTAAAAACCACCTACCTCACTTCCAAGTTGGCCGAATTTGCTTAGTTCTTCTCTGCTTTTCTTCGTTTGTTTTCTCCTCTTTCTCTTTCTCTTTTTCTTTCGTTTGATATTTTCGTTTGTCCTTATCACCTTTTGAGATAAACCTTTAAAAGGAAAGTTACGTTTCCTTTCTCTTAAGGAAATCTCTTATTGGGCCTACTTTAAATTAATTTGGGCCCATATCTATTTATTTTACTCAAAGAGTATTTTTCTTATTTTCGGTTCAATTTCCCGAAAATTCGCTTTGTCCGAAAATTAACTTCATAATTTTCCGAAAATTACAGAATAATTTTCACGCTAATTGCGCATTATTCCCGTATTAATTTTACGGGTATTACAACAATAATTGTTGTTTTACCAATTTTCGCTGGTTCTTTAATTTTTTTTCTTCCGCACCGAGGAAATAGAGTAATACGCTTATATACTATATGTATATGTATATTAGAACTTCTTCTAATGACTTATGCATTCTGTTATCATTTCCAATCCGATGATCCATTAATCCAACTAGTGGAGGATTATAAATGGATCAATTTTTTTGATTTTCATTGGAGATTAGGGCTAGATGGACTTTCTATAGGACCAATTTTATTAACGGGATTCATCACTACTTTAGCTACTTTAGCGGCCTGGCCAGTTACTCGAGATTCTCGATTATTTCATTTCCTGATGTTAGCAATGTACAGTGGGCAAATAGGGTTATTTTCTTCTCGGGACCTTTTACTTTTTTTCCTCATGTGGGAGTTAGAATTAATTCCCGTTTATCTACTTGTATCCATGTGGGGAGGAAAAAAACGTCTGTACTCAGCTACAAAATTTATTTTGTACACGGCAGGGGGCTCCATTTTTCTTTTAATTGGAGTTCTGGGTATCGGTTTATATGGTTCTGCTGAACCAGCATTAAATTTTGAAATTTTAGCTAATCAGTGCTATCCTGTGGCCTTGGAAATAATATTATATATTGGATTTTTTATTGCTTTTGCTGTCAAATTGCCAATCATACCCCTGCATACATGGTTACCAGATACCCATGGAGAAGCGCATTATAGTACTTGTATGCTTCTAGCTGGAATCTTATTAAAAATGGGAGCGTATGGATTAGTTCGGATCAATATGGAATTATTCCCACATGCTCATTCTATATTTTCTCCTTGGTTGATGATGGTAGGCGCAATGCAAATAATCTATGCAGCTTCAACATCTTTCGGTCAACAGAATTTAAAAAAAGAATAGCCTATTCCTCTGTATCTCATATGGGTTTCATAATTATAGGAATTGGTTCTATCACCGATATGGGGCTCAATGGAGCCCTTTTACAAATTATCTCTCATGGATTTATCGGTGCTGCACTTTTTTTCTTGGCAGGAACGACTTATGATCGAATACGTCTTGTTTATCTTGACAAAATGGGCGGAATAGCTATTCCAATGCCAAAAATATTCACGATGTTCAGTAGCTTTTCAATGGCCTCCCTTGCATTACCGGGTATGAGTGGTTTTGTTGCCGAATTAATAATCTTTTTTGGACTAATTAGTAGTCCAAAATATCTTTTAATGACAAAACTCCTAATTATTTTTGTAATGGCAATTGGAATGATATTAACGCCTATTTATTTATTATCTATGTTACGGCAGATGTTCTATGGATATAAGATATTTCATATTCCAAACTCTGATTTTTTGGATTCTGGACCACGAGAGTTATTTCTTTCGATATCCATTTTTTTACCCGTACTAGGTATTGGTATATATCCTGATTTCGTTCTTTCACTATCAGTTGAAAAGGTTGAAGTTATTCTATCTAATTCTTTTTATAGATAGTTTTCATGAAGAAAAAAATCTTATCATTTTGCAAATGTTCGTTGTATAATGACAAAAAGAACGCTTTTCTTCTTCTCTTACGTTAGAAATTGGAACTGGCGAGAACCCGGTGAATCGAATATTCTAGTGATTCACCGGATTCTCACGAGTTAACACAAAGTTTTTGATCTGATATTCGTTGTACACTTTTCTATTCCTATTGGTAAGAACCCCCTTCTTGGATTCAATTAGATGTTAATGGAAATGAACCATAACTATGTAGTCCTATTCCTAATAGATTGACCCCAAAATAACATATCCAAATTATAAGAAATCCAATAGACGCCACAATTGCTGAATTTCTACCCTTCCATTTTCCATTTGTTCGAGTATGTAAATAAATCGCGAATACCATCCAAGTAATAAAAGCCCAAGTTTCTTTTGGGTCCCAACTCCAATAGGATCCCCATGCTTCGTTAGCCCAGACTGCTCCAGAAAGAATTCCTATAGTTAAAAAGACAAATCCTAGACTAATAACCCGACAACTCCAATAATCCAATTGTTGGATCAATTGCGACCTGTAATAATTCTTTGGAGAAAAAAAAGAAGTATTTTGTAAAACATTACTTCGTTCATTGATGTATTTTATTTCGCCAAAGAAAAATGACTCATTAAAATTTATTAAATGATTACGCGTACAAAAAAACTTTCTGTTTTTTCTAACTGTAATGACTAGAAGTGATACTGATAATAATGATCCGCCTAAAAGGGCGGCATATCCTAATATCATCATACTTACGTGCATTATTAACCACTCAGATTGAAGAGCGGGTACTAATATTGTTGATTCATGTATTTCAGTTAAAAGACCTGATGTAGCAAAGCCCTGGGTAAAAATCGCACTTGGACCAATTATTGTGCTTAGAATATTTTTATTTTTTTTTAAATATGGAATTATATGAATAAGAGAAAAACTCCATGAAAGGAATATTAATGATTCGTATAAATCACTTAGTGGAAAATGTCCCGAATAAATCCAACGAGTAACTAATAATCCTGTTATACAGAAAAAAGTAATTATCATGCCCTTTTCGAATGAACGAGATAGTTTTACAATTTCATCAACTAAAAAGGTTATCAAAAAAATTGAAATTATAATTGAAACGATCGAAAAAGAAATATGAGTTAATATATGCTCTAAGGTTGAAAATATCATAAAATTCAAATGAAAAAAAGGACTCCCTTATAATTAAGGGAGTCGGGAATTGACTTCATTATTCATTATAATGATCTAGTTTCTTTTTTTAGGAGATGACATGCCGCTACTCGGACTCGAACCGAGATGCTCTAGCACTGCTTCCTAAGAGCAGCGTGTCTACCGATTTCACCATAGCGGCTTGTCTTGACCTCATAATAGCGTATGAATAAACAATCGTCTAGATTTAAGATGCAATAGTTTTTAGGAACGATTCAAATTGCTGAATAAAAATTCGTTCAAATAGGTATTTGAAGGTTCATTATTTTAGTTTAAAGCCTTAGGCTTTCTTGTGGATTTTAGACTCGCCTCGACTTGAACTCTTGATAGTCCGACTATAAATTAAGGGACAGAACCTCCACAAAAACATTGTTTTTTTTTTTAATAAACTCTTTTTTCATTATATAAGGTAAAAAGAAGAATTATTATTCTACATATTCGAATATTATATATATTATACGAGGGAAACGAATTCCATTCCCTGTTGAAGTAATCTATAGGAAATGGAAATAGGGAATTTTATTTTAGAAATGAATTGAGTCGATTTTTAAGCCAGGCCAATTTAGATTCTTCTAATGTGTTATGTTTTATTTCTTATTTTATTTGTTTGTCCTACAAAGAAACTTTTTGAATTCCCGGTAGAAAGAGATTTCCCTAAGGAAAACGCTTTTAACGCTGCCCAGTACCCCTTCCTTTTCCAAAAATTTTTACGAATACGCTTTTTTGATGCAGAAGTACGCTTTTTTGGAACTGCCATTTAAATTAAAATTAAGAGATTTCTCAGTGCTATAGCTGGATGTGAAAGACATCTATTGTTCAAAAAAAAAACGCCGTTTTCTTAATTCATTATCTATTGCTTTTCTATTTTCTAGGAAATAGAAAATATTAAAAAAAAAAAAAAGAATAGAGAAGATGAGTGAAAGATATCACAAAATCATATAAAATATTACTAAAAATAGGGAAAAGAAGCATATTCTTTTTTTTGTAGTAACTTGTCAAACTTGGGAAAAAGATCACTAATTTGATTTGAATTTTCAAATTCGAAGTAGACTATCAGAAGTAGACTAGCAATAAATTGATTTCTTTCATATGATTTGACCAATTGTAATTTCTTGATTTGAATAATTGAAGTATTTAACAGAAATTTAATAATTCAAAAAAAAAAATCAGAAAAAATTATATTTTTGTTGGGACCTATCTTCATTTTTTTTTTACTCCTTTCAAAAAAGGTAAGATCGGATGAATCCCGAAACAATAAAAATTAATTAAGAATTAAAAAAACTTTTTTTATGGAACAAACATATCAATATGCATGGATCATACCTTTCGTTCCACTTCCAGTTACTATGTTAATAGGCGTGGGACTTCTTCTTTTTCCGACAGCAACGAAAAATTTTCGTCGTATGTGGGCTTTTCTAAGTATTTTATTGTTAAGTATAGTCATGATTTTTGCAACTAATCTGTCTATTCAACAAATAAATAGCAGTTCTATCTATCAATATGTATGGTCTTGGACCCTTGATAATGATTTTTCTTTAGAATTCGGATACTTGATCGATGGACTTACTTCTATTATGTCAATGTTAATCACTACTGTTGGAATTTTGGTTCTTATTTATAGTGATAATTATATGGCTTATGATCAAGGATATTTGAGATTTTTTGTTTATATGAGTTTTTTCAGTACTTCCATGTTGGGATTAGTGACTAGTTCAAATTTGATACAAATTTATCTTTTTTGGGAATTGGTTGGAATGTGTTCCTATCTATTAATAGGGTTTTGGTTTATACGACCTTCTGCGGCAAATGCTTGTCAAAAAGCGTTTGTAACTAATCGTGTAGGGGATTTTGGTTTATTATTAGGAATTTTAGGTTTTTATTGGATAACGGGTAGTTTTGAATTTCGGGATTTATTCGAAATATTGAATAACTTGATTCAAAATAATGAAGTAAATTCTCCGTTTGTTACTTTGTGTGCTGTTCTATTATTTACGGGCGCAGTTGCGAAATCTGCACAATTTCCCCTTCATGTATGGTTACCTGATGCTATGGAGGGACCCACTCCTATTTCGGCTCTT
>SWDC01000139.1:102500-105000 GCA_004919715.1 Linderniella brevidens | reverse complement strand
ATTATGGAAACACTTACTCGAAATCTCACTTATCCGATTCCATTGTGGAAGACACCATTTTTTCTGACGAATTCGACATGATATACCCCTAATATCATGTAAAATGGATACAAATTTTTGACTGCTACTTAGTATCGGCAATAGGTCTGAAACAGTATCTAAAAATATCAAATGTAGATATTTGTACCCTGTCGAAGTAAAGAACCATGGCATATATGTTTGGACTCGATTCCATTTTTGGAATTTTGAGAGAGTTGAAAAAGCACTATCTCGTTGAAAGGTTCTATCCATCTGCCCTTTCTCAACGGATTTCTTTAGACAAAGACTCCATTTTTTCCTCTTTTTGGATGGTAAATATTTCTCAGAACATGGAGTGTGAATCAAATCTATGTTTGAATGGAGATACTGATGCAAGTTCTTCCCTTCTGAATCAGATCGATTCATATCTGAAAGAGGTTGACAATAAGTTCTTTCAAAATTGACTATTTGTCCCTCTGTTAGAGGTGTTCCAGAAATGTCTGCGATCGAGTAAATAATTCTACGAACGAATGGATCGTATCGACTTGGAAAATGGAAAGATTTGTACAAGTTATACGTTTCGTCACCACTTTGTGGAAAATCGTTAGGTATGAATATGTTAGATACCTGTGACTCGATTGGTGAAATAGTATCTCTCCCCTCAAAAGCATGTTTTTTTTTACCGACGTACAAAGAAAATATTTTGTTGCGAATGAACAAGATATTGAGGAATTGTCCATACGTAAAATCATAATTCTTGATACGGGCCTTTTCCACAGAAAAGGGGAATCTTGTGTTACAATAGAAGCAGAAGTGATGTGGATTATTCAAGAATCGAAGTCGATTTGCTTTAGAAAAAGAAGATATCAATGAACTTCTATGAAATGGTTTCACGGGATTCAGCCAATTGTCTTGATTGTGGAATATCATTGAGAAATAGGAATCCGCGTTATCAAAGGATTTCCTGCGATCATTTCTAGTATGGAATGAGTCAATCATCCACTTTGGTATCTTATTGAACAAAAAGGGTGATATTGTTCCCCCATTGATCAAGAATTTCGATTTTCGGGAAGTATCATGATCATCCAATAAGAAGGGTTTCCATTTTTTCAAATGAACAATTTGAAGACCTATTGATTCGAACAACTGATTGCAGAGTTGATCATTCGGACCTTTCAATTCATAGATGGAGATCTCGGACCTATGAATGGGGATATTCCCGAAACTCACACAGAAAAAAGGAAGTGAGTTAGACAAAAAGAAAAGCAACTTGGCCAAAAAAAGACGTGACTTGGGCAAAAAGAAACGAAGTGCCTTGGACAAAAAGAAACGAAGTGGCTTAGACAAATCTTTTTTGTCGATAACCTTAGACCAATCGATTGATTATTGATTAATACGTAATCGATCGAAAATACGTAATCGATCGAAAATACGTAATCGATCGAACACTATTTGAAATTGAAAACGGCTCTTCTGCTCAGAAACGAAATGTTCCAAATGTTCCTGGAAATTCTTGCTCCCATTGGACCATTTGTATCTATATGCATCAGGGTCGCGATTCATGGATCTCTCGGTTCGAGAAATCAAGATAAGAGGATCGAACCATTTCTTCTGACTCTTTTTCAAATTCGATAAATGTTGGTTGATCGTATATTTCATTAGAGTTCTATGATTCAGAGTATCCTTTCCTATTTGATCCCCTTGAATTCGATATTCGAAGTTGCGATCGGATCGATTCATTAAAAAGAATCGATTCAATACATTTCTTATGTACCCATAGGTACTATATTGGATTTGAATCAGATTTCGGATCAATCTAGATTGATTGACTCCCTCCATTATGTTGTTGCTAGCAAATACCACGATTTTTGGTTTTGGATCTTCCAAATCATTCCCGCAGGAGATCCGTACCCTGATCCTTCGAGAAAAAGATTCATTCTCTTCATAAAAAATAGGAGGTAGAACGAATAAAGATGTCTTTTTCGATTCATCCCTGGCCTCATTCAAGAATGGTTTTTGATCCAATCCGTAGGAATCAATAGAAAAGGAAAATCCCTTATGATACACCAGATCCGGCTCGGTTACTGATAGAGTGAATAGATCCGCCATTTCTTGAAATCTCTCAAAATCGTGGTGTAACGTGTATCCTCCCCTGTTCCGGTCATGGAATAGATGAAATAAATCCAAAAATGAATTTTTGTTCAAGAATGAAATCTTATCGGAACTGTCCATATCCGGTTCATCCTTCAGAACCCTATCACGCCCCGGATCTGATGAAATAGGATGAATGGAGACAGTATTTTGTAAATACGTAATTATCTTGAATATATTAACCAGTTCTTTATTTTCCGATCGCCTGGAAGGGACAAAAGAAAGATCTTGTTGTTTCTTCAACAATTTCTGATCTCTAGTGGACCTCTCAGTAGGATTCGAACCCAGCTGAAGTTCTGACCATCTATCAGAGAAAAAAGAACGAACCGAT
>SWDC01000139.1:82500-97500 GCA_004919715.1 Linderniella brevidens | reverse complement strand
TCAATATACTGCTTCTTTTACACACACATCTACATTCCATAATAGAGAATGCCAATAGTTAGGATTCATTAAAAAAATATGGAATCCACTCATGGGGGAGAAGTCCTTCCCGTATTAGGAACTAATCTAGTTTTAACGTGTAATTAGATCGGGAAATTATTCAAATTAAGAACAGAAGCTGGTTGCTTTTTCTTTCTGATAATTAATTGAAGCCGTAGGCCCCTATCCATTTATTAATTCGACCCAATTTTTTTGTTCCAAGAATTTGAACAAGAATCCGAAGAACTCTCCATTGATACGACATGCTATTTTTTCCATTTAGTTCCTTTCAGGATCAGTCGCGGTCTTCCAAACTTTACCAATGGTATGGACGAATTCTTCACTTCATCAAAATGTGTAAAAGATTCTAGCCGCACTTAAAAGCCGAATACTCTACCGTTGAGTTAGCAACCCGAAGAAAATCTAAATTAAACAAAATTTCAACAAAACAATGAATGTATAAATAAAGTCGGTTAATTTGAAACAAAGAGAAAAGAGATTTTAGGAACTAATCAAATCATTGAGCTAAAAAATCTAAAAAAAAAGAGATTTTCTAATGAATTAATGAATTCAAAACATAAAAATGAATTGATTAGCTGAAAATACAAGAAATTCTAAGATGAAAAAAAAAATCTACAGAGTTCTAAAAATGGATAGAGCACTTATTATGTTATCTACCCTTTCCAATTTTAAAACCTTGTGTATCAAAGAAAACAGCATTTAAATAAAAAACCTATGGGCCAGAAATAAATAGACCCACTTCACTTATCACGATGAATTATATTTGTTCGATACACTGTTGTCAATAGAAATATTGATAAAAGAATCGAGTCTAAAAAAACAAAAGGCACTGAATAAAATTAAAAAAAAAAATTCAATTTAGCAATAATATTCAAAATTGTCTTGGATTAACACTACATATCTAATAAAAACGATATCTTCCAATAGAAAAAGTATAAATGGAAGACTAAATAAGGAAGAATTGAAAACAAAAAAAAGATCAGATTTTTTAGTCCATGATGTATTTCATCAATCTAAGTGGAATGGAATAAGTAAAGTGGATTCTTTATTAGTTAGTCAAATTCCAATGAAAATCACAGGGTTGAAGGACATGTCCAATTTGAGAAACTCAATTAGAGTAAGGTTTTGTCGTTCTAGACCATCGGATTCGCCGTAAAGAATTATAAATAAATACGAATACAGAAGAAAAAAAGGGGGGGTGAAATAAAAAAACCAAGTAGAGAAAAATGATCCAAAGTTATATATTAAGTTACTACCCCCCTTGGCATTTCTTTAATTGGATTTTTTCGTTAATTGAATTAAGTTTGATTAGACGGAAGTTCATTCAAAACTTCCGCTTTCTTTAAAAGATTCTGAACAGTTCTTGTGGGTTGAGCCCCTTTTTCAAGGAAATACAGAATAACGGGAACATTTAAATAAGTTTGATTCTTTATGGGATCATAAAACCCCACGTTTCGAAGATCTTTTCCTTCTCTTCGGGATCGAACATCAATTGCAACGATTCGATAGACGGCTCATTGGGATAGATATAGATGAACAATACCCCCCCTAGAACTGTATAGGAAGTTTTCTCCTCATACGGCTCGAGAAAAAATGATTTGATTTGAAGTTTTGTCTATATATCCAATTCTAATAAATTTAATGACAAATGGGCCTATAAAATAAATTAGACTATGATTTCCTTTTTTTACTTCAAAAAAACCATTTATACTCATAACTCAAGTTGGCTAACTCTCAAATAGCTCAAAGGAAAAATTTTTCATTTATTGAGTGGTCTTTACCCCCTTTTGTTTGCCTCGTTAAAAATTTGATTTTGATTCTTTAGTCTTATCTAGTTATTGAGACTATCGAGACAATTTAAATGGTGTTTCCTTGTACTTAGATCCTTTCTTATAATTATACTGATTTTGATTTTAATCATTGGGTTTAGACATTACTTCGGTGCTTATTAATCCTTTCAAAATGGCAGCAACGTACCCTTTTTTGATTTCTTTCTCTCAAAGAGTCCTATGGACAGTTGATTCTCGCGTGATACACTTTACATCGAAAAAGTTTGATCCATTCCAATCTTTAATTGGATCCTTTTTATTTCTATATATGGAAGATACGTTTACGAAGTTGTTCCAATTGATCGGCCTTAACCCTAGATCCTTGCCCCCAAGAAATGAAGTAATTCTTTTTACTCGAGCTCCATTGTGGACTATTTACAACCCAACAAAAAATGAAAAATTCGAGTGTAACAGAACAACCAATGTCGAGCCAAGAGCACCCTCATTCCTAGATAAATCGAAAATGGTGGATGGAAAAATCCACAATGGATCGTGTCCTTCAAGTCGCACGTTGCTTTCTACCACATCGTTTCAAACGAAGTTTTACCATAACATTCCTCTCATTTGAGACCTGTATGGAATTGATTCACTTATAGAATCATGAATAGTCATTGGTTTAGTTGTACATAGACACAGTAATCTAGACTTTTCTATTTTCTATATATGATATGTGTAAGAATTGTGCTGAAAAAAGTCTTAGCAAGACAGCATCTTTAACATATTCAAATAATATATATATATATAATAGCAAGATATCAAAAAATAACTTTTTCAATCTGCATCTTCTAGCGACTCAATAGTATAGATTCAACAATTTCCTACTTTTTGCTTTTTGAGTACCAAAAATTCTACTTAGAAAATCATTCAAAATCGAATATTTCTAATTGAAATTGAAAAAGTTTTGTATTTAGACATCATTTTTGAATGATTTTATTCAAATTAAATTGTATATGAAATTGTATAATAAGCATCAGGTTTAAAAGATAAGTATTTCTTTTAAAATTGACTCATCATTGATTTAAAAGAGATAAATAGATGAAAGAAAAAAGAAATTCCATTTTTTTTTCATGAGATGGATAAAAAAATGATGTAAGTGAATATTTTGAATCTGTATTCTTTATCATCTTATTACGAAAAAAAATAGGGAGTGGTTTTCTATCTATCAGATAGACTGAAGAGTTGTCACTGTTATCGATCTTCTAGAATATCGAATTGAAATCATTTCAATTTAAATCATTTCTAATTTAAGGGATCATAAATCTTTTTCCAAAAAACCAAAAAGTATTGTCATTGAAATAGAACGATATATACCATATAAGCTAAACATTTCCCGATTCTATATTATATGTATTTTGTTTCACTTTAAGAGAGAGTTGAGTAATATTGAAATAATTGAGTCATGTCATAAAGTCAATAAAAGTGATAGGATAAATCACTCCTGCCTTAATCGTTCCATAGATTTCCAATTTTTCATTAGAGTCAAGCACTAAATACCTAACTAAAATGAGATTGAACCAGAATCCATTGGCTCCATAAAAAATAAAAAATTTCTCCATTCTATGGAACTTGATGATTTGGTAATGAGATTTGAAGAGACACGGATATTTTAATGGATATTAAAATTAATACGGATTAACTCCTATCCACTTCGCTACTTCTTTCTATGGTAAGAATGCAGCGGATATGCGCTGGGACGGAAGGATTCGAACCTTCGAATAGCGGGACCAAAACCCGTTGCCTTACCACTTGGCCACGCCCCATTTTGATTTCTAATCGGCACTAAGAAACAATAATATTGTTATTGATTGTTTGTCAACTACAGTCTAAATATCTATATATCTATAGAATAGATTGGTACTAAGATTTTGATATATATAGATATAGAATTCAACTTGATTTATTGATCATTACATAGAATTCAATTAAGATATTGTATGAAAGTATGATTTCTTCTATTCTCAAAGGAGAATTGGAGGATTTTTTATTGGGTGTGTTCCAAGAAAAAGAAGGATTTTTTGTCTACCTTACTTACTTTCTTCCTTTTTCTTATATCCAAAACTCAATAAAAATGCAATTATCTCCAAGAACAAAATGCCTGTTATGCTTAAGATCGTTAGTTGGACCTGTATTTATATGAATTCTGTCCTTTATTGGAGTAGTTTTTTCTTCGGCAAATTGCCCGAAGCTTATGCTTTTTTGAATCCAATCGTAGATTTTAAGCCAGTCATACCTGTGCTTTTTTTTCTCTTAGCTTTTGTTTGGCAAGCTGCTGTAAGTTTTCGATGAGATTCTTAATAAGAATATCCTAGAAAATGCATGATTTATCCGAGAAAAAATTCTAACAAGTGATAAAATCAGATAAGTTTTATAGTAGGGACGCTGAATTCGCACACTGAAATTCTTGTATAGTCGCCATAACGACTTACCTCCATTTCTTCAGTTTTCACCCCTTTTCCAGTCAAAGACCCTAACCCTATTAGGGTCTCCTACAATATCTAATTTTTCTATGAAAAACAAATGCATTTTTGACAATTTTTTCTATTTCTATAAAAAACCTCTTCTACTGGTGTCAAAATAGAATAGGGGATAGAAAGATTGAAAATCTATTCTCTTTTTTTTTTTTTGCAAAAAATTATCTTGGAGATTGTGTAATGCTTACTCTGAAACTCTTCGTTTATACCGTAGTGATATTTTTTGTTTCTCTCTTTATCATTGGATTCCTATCTAATGATCCCGGACGTAATCCTGGACGTGAGGAATAAAATCCAAAGCGTTTTATTGGGGTAATTTTCAAATCTTATTAGAATTTCACCTAGTCCACTGATTTCACTAAAATTTTTTGAAATGAAAAAATAAAGTGATGAACGGAAAGAGAGGGATTCGAACCCTCGGTACGAATAACTCGTACAACGGATTAGCAATCCGACGCTTTAGTCCACTCGGCCATCTCTCCCAATTGAAAAAGATAATTACTACATTACATATAATGTAAGTAGTCTTTCTTTCTCTCTTCTTTCTCTATTATATATATATATAGATAAATTGACAAATAAGGAATTTCCCTTTATGTAAAAAAGGGATTCGAACGCGCCAACTGTGGCTACCCTACTTCCTAATTAAGTTAATTGGCGGATTTCCCCGCAACAGAACACGCGGAAGACCCGATAAAATTTTCTCTTTTTTTTATTTTAATTTAAATATCCTACATAGTATTATATCGGGTTTACAAAAATATCTACTATTAATACTTTGGGCCGAAGCCCCAAAATTTCAAACCCAATATCAAACACTATGCCACTCCACAGGTCGCGTCCCATGTACTGCGCCACCCTCAAAAGTCCGTGGAGTCACCGCCGCCAGCTCGCCATGAATCTCAACCCTGACACTAGTCGGTGTCGGGTTCATTCTTACCTACAAACAAAAATAGGATAGAACCCTGAGCGATTGCCCAGTAGGTGATTACATAACATGCAATACGTGCGTGCACTCCACCCAATCCCGGTTCCTCACAATATAATATAATGCACACTCGACAAATCTCA
The DNA here is from genome assembly GCA_004919715.1 of Linderniella brevidens. Taxonomy (NCBI): domain Eukaryota; kingdom Viridiplantae; phylum Streptophyta; class Magnoliopsida; order Lamiales; family Linderniaceae; genus Linderniella; species Linderniella brevidens. Next base: position 92,069 of record SWDC01000139.1, on the reverse strand, counting down.
TCTATCAATTCTCAATTCTCAACAGGGCCCTAGGTCAGACTCGGCACCCACGCGCGCAATGGCAAAGTACACAATCAACCATGCGGTAGCCCACACCGGCCGCGCCGGGTCGCTCCTTCCGCACACAATCTCAACCCGACGGCTTTTTCCCCGAATGTTATACCACAAGTTCGGGTAGACAGGAATCTCACATCTGTCTGCCGTCCCTGAGCCAAATAATATCCGGTGGTTTACACCTCGGGTGGCTCAATCCGAGTAGATGGGTGTCGCAAACCCCCTCTCCCACCAAGTGCATAATCGAGTCTGAACCTGACTGCCAAAATCGGCAACTCTACCCTTCCCACATTCGACACAATATCGTGTCACCGTATCATTACGGTACCTTCACCTCTCTTATGCATGTCGTGAAATGCATATCACATTCGTCACATATATCACGTATTATTTCTTACAAATAATACCCCAAAATACTCTCGTATCTTAAAATAAGGGTTGACCCGAAAGTTCTAGTCAAAGTATGAATATACTTTGATTTAAAGATAAAATGAACTTAAAATAATTTTATTCAAAGATGTGGGCTATTACCCGAATTTAACCTTTTAAATTCGGCGAAATTTAAATATTTCGCTTAGATATCGAAATTCTGCCCGAATTTGAAATATTAAATTCGGCGAAATATAATGCCCGAATTTAACCTTTTAAATTCGGCGAAATTTAAATATTTCGCTTAGATATCGAAATTCTGCCCGAATTTGAAATATTAAATTCGGCGAAATAAAATGCCCGAATTTAACCTTTTAAATTCGGCGAAATTTAAATATTTCGCTTAGATATCGAAATTCTGCCCGAATTTGAAATATTAAATTCGGCGAAATAAAATGCCCGAATTTAACCTTTTAAATTCGGCGAAATTTAAATATTTCGCTTAGATATCGAAATTCTGCCCGAATTTGAAATATTAAATTCGGCGAAATAAAATGCCCGAATTTAACCTTTTAAATTCGGCGAAATTTAAAATTTGGCCCGCGACCTTCTTTTCTCACTCACATCTTTACAAATCTTTCGGCCCGCGAATTTTATCGCAGCCCGCGATTTTCTTTCCTCTCTCACACTTCACGAACCTTTTTTGCCCGCGAATTCTTTTCAACCCGCAAATACAACACATAATCATTCAAAGCTCCCGAAATTCATGAATTCGGATGACCTTTCATCCAAATTCGTTAACTAAATAAATCAAACTTAAAAACAGTTTGTAGGGGTTAAAAAACCACCTACCTCACTTCCAAGTTGGCCGAATTGCTTAGTTCTTCTCTGCTTTTCTTCGTTTGTTTTCTCCTCTTTCTCTTTCTCTTTTTCTTTCGTTTGATATTTTCGTTTGTCCTTATCACCTTTTGAGATAAACCTTTAAAAGGAAAGTTACGTTTCCTTTCTCTTAAGGAAATCTCTTATTGGGCCTACTTTAAATTAATTTGGGCCCATATCTATTTATTTTACTCAAAGAGTATTTTTCTTATTTTCGGTTCAATTTCCCGAAAATTCGCTTTGTCCGAAAATTAACTTCATAATTTTCCGAAACTTACAGAATAATTTTCACGCTAATTGCGCATTATTCCCGTATTAATTTTACGGGTATTACATCCTCCCCCCTTAAAAGAAATTTCGTCCCCGAAATTTAAGTTGTCTGAAACAACTCAGGGTATTTCTCTCTCATTTCGTCTTCTCGCTCCCAAGTGGCTTCTTCCAATATCTGGTTTCGCCATAAGACCTTCACGAGGGGAATATTCTTATTTCGTAATTGCTTCACCTCATACATTAGAATCTCTATCGGCTTTTCTTCGTAACTCAAGTCCGGCTTCAATTGTTGGTGAAGTCTTTTGTCTCTTAGCACATGATACGGGTCCAACACATACTTTCGCAGTGTAGACACGTGGAATACGTCATGGACTTGTGCTAACGACGTCGGTAATTCTAGCTGATATGCTACTTCACCGACTCTTTTCAAAATTTTGAAAGGTCCTATATATCTTGGACTCAACTTTCCTTTTTGTCCGAACCGTTTGACACCCTTCATAGGTGATACTTTCAAAAATACTTTATCACCTTCTTCAAATTCTAACGACCTTCGCCTCTTGTCTGCATAACTCTTCTGGCGACTTTGGGCCGTTTGCATTTTCTCCCGAATTTTCTTAACAACTTCAGTCATTTCGCGTACCATCTCGGGACCTAATAGCGCCTTCTCGCCGATTTCATCCCAATGAACTGGGGATCGACATTTACGTCCGTATAAGGCTTCGTAAGGCGCCATTCCGATCGTTGCTTGATAGCTGTTGTTATATGAAAATTCTATTAACGGGAGATATTTACTCCAACTCCCTTGAAAATCCAAGACACATGCTCTCAACATGTCTTCGAGTGTCTGGATCGTCCTTTCCGATTGTCCGTCAGTCTGGGGATGATAAGCTGAACTAAATGATAATTTAGTTCCCAGAGCTTTCTGTAAGCTTTTCCAGAACTGGGACAGAAATCTTGAATCTCGATCTGATATGATCGATATCGGAATTCCATGGAGTCTCACTATCTCTTGAATGTAGAGTTCAGCGAACTTCTCCATGGGATAGGTCTGGTGAATAGGCAAGAAATGGGCGGACTTAGTCAGTCTGTCAACAATCACCCAAATTGCATCATAACCTTTCACCGTTCTTGGCAACCCGACGACAAAATCCATTGTTATATGGTCCCACTTCCACTCGGGAATCGTCAAAGGTTGTAACATTCCTGCCGGTCTTTGATGTTCTGCTTTGATCTGCTGACAAGTCAGGCATCTATGTACAAATGCAGCAACATCCTTTTTCATTCCCGGCCACCAATAATTTAGTCGCAAATCACGATACATTTTCGTTGCACCGGGATGCACCGAATATATTGTCGTATGTGCCTCCGTCATTAAAGTTCGACGAATCTCTTCATCTTCCGGCACATATAAGCGACTTTTAAATCGTAAACTCCCGTCTTCTCGGAATTCAAATTCCGATGAGACTTCTTTATCTTGTTCTCTTTGTTTCTTCAAGTACAACTCATCTTTCTTTTGTACTTCAATGATTCGGTCTAATAGTGTTGGCTTAAGTGTCAACACTGCCAACTTTTCTTCAATCTCTCCGAAATTGATTACTTCAACTCCGAATTGGCGTAATTCAGTGTTTACAGTTTTGCGGCTCAATGCATCTGCGACTACGTTCGCTTTTCCTGGATGATAATTTATCACACAGTCGTAGTCTTTGACTAACTCGAGCCATCTTCTTTGCCTCATATTTAACTCCTTCTGGGTGAAGAAGTACTTCAAACTCTTGTGATCCGTGAAGATCTCGCATCTTTCTCCGTAAAGATAGTGTCGCCATGTTTTAAGAGCAAACACTACGGCTGCGAGTTCGAGATCATGAGTGGGGTAATTTTTCTCATATGGCTTTAATTGTCGGGAGGCATAAGCGATCACCTTCCCGTTTTGCATTAAAACACACCCCAACCCATATTTAGAGGCATCACTATAAACAGAAAAATTTCCAGTACCCGAAGGTATTGCTAACACTGGAGCAGTTGTTAGCCTTTTCTTTAATTCCTGGAAACTTTGCTCACATTCATCCGTCCATTTGAACGGAACATTTTTCTTTGTCAAATTGGTGAGCGTCGAGGCGATGCTGGAAAAGTCCTTAATGAACTTTCGATAATACCCAGCTAGCCCGAGAAAACTTCTTATCTCCGTGGGAGTGGTTGGTCTTGGCCAATTTTCTATAGCTTCTATCTTGCTGGGATCTACTGAAATTCCGTTTCCCGAAATAACATGCCCCAGAAAGATTACTCGATCCAACCAAAATTCGCACTTTTTAAATTTGGCGAATAATTGTTTCTCCCGAAGAATTCCTAGGACCGCTCTCAAATGTTCCTCATGTTCTTCTTTTGTCTTGGAATAAATGAGAATATCGTCGATAAAGACGATAACACATCGGTCCAGCAATTTTTTGAATACTCGGTTCATCAAATCCATGTAGGCTGCCGGAGCATTCGTCAATCCGAAAGGCATGACCAAAAATTCATAGTGGCCGTACCTCGTACTGATGCGGTTTTGGAATGTCCGCTTCCCGGATCTTCAGCTGATGATAACCGGAGCGCAGGTCGATCTTAGAAAATACTGTTGCTCCTTGGAGTTGATCGAATAAATCGTCAATCCTTGGCAATGGGTATTTATTCTTAATCGTGATCTTGTTGAGTTCACGATAATCGATACACATTCTCATCGACCCGTCCTTTTTCTTCACAAATAAAACCGGGGCTCCCCATGGTGAGAAACTGGGTTGAATAAAACCCTTCTGCAACAAATCTTCCAATTGTTCCTTCAATTCTCGTAATTCGTTCGGTGCTAACCGATACGGGGATTTAGAGATCGGGGCAGCTCCAGGTACAAGATCGATTGCAAATTTAATCTCCCGATCTGGGGGTAATCCCGGAAGATCCTCGAGAAATACATCGGAATATTCGTTCACTATCGGAACCTCCTCAAGTTTAAGCTGGGAAGATTCCTCAGCATTCACCGCAAAAACTAGGAACGATTCGCAACCCGTAATTACGAGTCGCTGAGCTTTTAAAGCAGAAATCCGAGGGATTGAGTTTCTATTCTTTCTTCCCGAAAATTCAAACTCCTCTCCCTCTGGCGATCGAAACCTAACTACCCTTTTTGAACAATCAATAATGGCTCCGTATTTCGAAAGCCAATCCATCCCGAATATAATATCGTAATCATTCATCGGGATTACTATTAGGTTCACATCTAACTCTCTACCCTCAATTCTTACGGGACATTTCTCAACCACCAAATTTGATCGAGTTGGATCCCCATGTGGTAAAGATACCACGAAATCACATAATGAACGGGAGGGATAGATTCCTGCCCTGGCCACAAAGTTAGCCGATACAAACGAATGTGTGGCTCCCGAGTCAATCAAGATCGAAGAGGGCACGTGAAATATACTCAACGTACCCGTAACTACATTCGGGTTTGCCTCCGCCTCCTCATTAGTCAGAGTAAAAACTCTTGCAGGCACAGGTGGAGGTCGAATGAGGTTACGCGGTTGAGTCTGCACTGGAGGCTGACCTCTCGGGCAATTCCGTGCGATGTGTCCGGCCTCACCGCACCGGAAACATTGCAGAGTCTGCACCGGTCGTGATCCGTAGCATATGCCAAAGTGATTTCGTCCACACTGTTGGCATTGGGGCGCTGGTATCGGGGGTCGGTGGGAACATTGGCCGGTCTCTGATAAGCATTCGGGCGCCACATCTGTTGACTCGGTCGATTTCCTTTATTTTTCGGGTCCTTGCCGAAGAATTGTCGCTTTTGGCCGCTTCCTCCTTGCTGTTGCTGAATCTCTCTTTTCCTACTTGCCTCTTGGGCTTCCCTTACTACTCCTTCCGCTTGTTCTGCGATCAACGCTCGCTCCGTCGCCTGACGGAACTCTAATTGGCGTACTCCCGCCACACTTAAATCTCGATAAAATTCGGGCTTCAGCCCTCGAAGAAATCTCGTCACCTTTAGAGTATTGGTTGCCACGAGATGAGGTGCAAAACGAGATAATTCTTCAAATTTGCGGATGTATTCCGCAACTGGCATTCGCCCTTGTTTCAGGTTCATGAATTCATACATTCGCTGCTCCTGATCGTGAGCAGTGAAGTACTTATCATAAAACAGTTCCCTGAAGCGTTCCCATGTCATCGTCGCCGGATCTTCTAACACCTTTATGGTGTTCCACCAAAAACGCGCGCCTCCCCGAAATAGGGAAACGGCACACAACACCTTCTCATTGTTCGGCACACGACTGTATATAAATAAGTCTTCTATTGTGTCGATCCAGTCCTCAGCTGCCGCAGGATTAGTAGCTTCGGCGAAAACTGGTGGATTTAACTTACGAAATCGCTCCCCTATGATCTCTACGCGATCAGGCTGTGGGGATGGACGGTGCTCAGATGAGCTCTGGTGATTTATCAAATCATGAATTTGGTCTGACTGTCTTTGGATAAGTTCAGTCAGCCTATTTATCGTGTCATGCTCACGAGTCGGGGGTGGGGATTCAGATTCGCCCCTCCGACTGGACTCTCCAACGAACACGTTCCTCGGTCTTCCTCTTGGCATTTTCCAAATACTAGATAATTCATGTAACAAATATACATGAGATCACATAATCATATCAAAGTATTACACTTAACTTACAGGCGAGGCTGGTTCTCCCGGCTTTTGAGTGGCAGTACATGGACAGTCTTCAGAATCTAAAGCCTAAGCTCTGATACCACCTGTGGCGACCCTACTTCCTAATTAAGTTAATTGGCGGATTTCCCCGCAACAGAACACGCGGAAGACCCGATAAAATTTTCTCTTTTTTTTTTTATTTTAATTTAAATATCCTACATAGTATTATATCGGGTTTACAAAAATATCTACTATTAATACTTTGGGCCGAAGCCCCAAAATTTCAAACCCAATATCAAACACTATGCCACTCCACAGGTCGCGTCCCATGTACTGCGCCACCCTCAAAAGTCCGTGGAGTCACCGCCGCCAGCTCGCCATGAATCTCAACCCGACACTAGTCGGTGTCGGGTTCATTCTTACCTACAAACAAAAATAGGATAGAACCCTGAGCTATTGCCCAGTAGGTGATTACATAACATGCAATACGTGCGTGCACTCCACCCAATCCCGGTTCCTCACAATATAATATAATGCACACTCGACAAATCTCATCTATCAATTCTCAATTCTCAACAGGGCCCTAGGTCAGACTCGGCACCCACGCGCGCAATGGCAAAGTACACCATCAACCATGCGGTAGCCCACACCGGCCGCGCCGGGTCGCTCCTTCCGCACACAATCTCAACCCGACGGCTTTTTCCCCGAATGTTATACCACAAGTTCGGGTAGACAGGAATCTCACATCTGTCTGCCGTCCCTGAGCCAAATAATATCCGGTGGTTTACACCTCGGGTGGCTCAATCCCGAGTAGATGGGTGTCGCAAACCCCCTCTCCCACCAAGTGCATAATCGAGTCTGAACCTGACTGCCAAAATCGGCAACTCTACCCTTCTCACATTCGACACAATATCGTGTCACCGTATCATTACGGTACCTTCACCTCTCTTATGCATGTCGTGAAATGCATATCACATTCGTCACATATATCACGTATTATTTCTTACAAATAATACCCCAAAATACTCTCGTATCTTAAAATAAGGGTTGACCCGAAAGTTCTAGTCAAAGTATGAATATACTTTGATTTAAAGATAAAATGAACTTAAAATAATTTTATTCAAAGATGTGGGCTATTACCCGAATTAACCTTTTAAATTCGGCGAAATTTAAATATTCGCTTAGATATCGAAATTCTGCCCGAATTTGAATATTAAATTCGGCGAAATAATGCCCGAATTTAACCTTTTAAATTCGGCGAAATTTAAATATTTCGCTTAGATATCGAAATTCTGCCCGAATTTGAAATATTAAATTCGGCGAAATAAAATGCCCGAATTTAACCTTTTAAATTCGGCGAAATTTAAATATTTCGCTTAGATATCGAAATTCTGCCCGAATTTGAAATATTAAATTCGGCGAAATAAAATGCCCGAATTTAACCTTTTAAATTCGGCGAAATTTAAATATTTCGCTTAGATATCGAAATTCTGCCCGAATTGAAATATTAAATTCGGCGAAATAAAATGCCCGAATTTAACCTTTTAAATTCGGCGAAATTTAAAATTTGGCCCGCGACCTTCTTTTCTCACTCACATCTTTACAAATCTTTCGGCCCGCGAATTTTATCGCAGCCCGCGATTTTCTTTTCCTCTCTCACACTTCACGAACCTTTTTGGCCCGCGAATTCTTTTCAACCCGCAAATACAACACATAATCATTCAAAGCTCCCGAAATTCATGAATTCGGATGACCTTTCATCCAAATTCGTTAAACTAAATAAATCAAACTTAAAAACAGTTTGTAGGGGTTAAAAAACCACCTACCTCACTTCCAAGTTGGCCGAATTTGCTTAGTTCTTCTCTGCTTTTCTTCGTTGTTTTTCCTCTTTCTCTTTCTCTTTTTCTTTCGTTTGATATTTTCGTTTGTCCTTATCACCTTTTGAAATAAACCTTTAAAAGGAAAGTTACGTTTCCTTTCTCTTAAGGAAATCTCTTATTGGGCCTACTTTAAATTAATTTGGGCCCATATCTATTTATTTTACTCAAAGAGTATTTTTCTTATTTTCGGTTCAATTTCCCGAAAATTCGCTTTGTCCGAAAATTAACTTCATAATTTTCCGAAATTAAAGAATAATTTTCACGCTAATTGCGCATTATTCCCGTATTAATTTTACGGGTATTACACCAACAATCGAACTAAAGAAAAATAAGGAATACCTCTTTGTGTTGATTTTGTTCGAAAGGCCCTTCTTTCAGATTCTGATTTCGTCTGATGGCCTGGCCTGGTCAGTACCTAGCCGGGCCATTTTTTTATTCCAACGAATTTATGAATTCTGATATATGATTTACACTTTCTTATTTATTATCGTTCTTATTTATTATATATTCATATTCAATTGAATATTCAAGCAACAATAAAAAAAAGAAGAAAGAATATTTCTATACTTTTTCTTGTTAGATTTTATTTGAATTTTCCGAACTAAAAAAAAACTTTAGATCTTCCCCAATGCACGTTTCAGTTATTATTTGAGTGTTTTTTCAATCTTCTTCAGCAAAAAAGAAAACTTTATTAGTTATTTCACCGAATCACATTAAATTTTGATCTCCCCAAGAAAAGGTTCAACACTCTAATTTTCATAATTCTTTGATGATCCTATCTTGATCATGCTCAATTATCTTGTTCGACAAAAGGTACCTTTGTATACAATAATCCTATTGTAGCGGGTATAGTTTAGTGGTAAAAGTGTGATTCGTTCCTTTAACCCTTTAACTGTTAAAGGGTCTTTCGGTTTTATTCATATTCCGATCAAAAACTTTATTTCTTAAAAGGATTTAATCCTTTACCTCTCAATGAGAAATTCGAGAAAAAAATACACATTCTCGTGATTTATATCCACGAATCACTTAGAAAGTGAAAAGGTGGATTATGAAATTGCGAAACATAATTTTCAAATTGGATTAAGACTTCCAATTTTTTAAGTATGAGTAAAGGATCTATGGTTGAAGATACAAAGTCAATTTCTAATCGTAACTAAATCTTCCATTTTTATTTATGTTGAAATAAATAAAGAAATAAATTGAAGCAAAATAGCTATTCAACGATATCTTTGGTTTACTAGAGATATCGGCATATTATTTTAGCGCGGTGGAAATAAAATACTTTTCCTTAGGATCTTCTCAAATAGAAATAGAGAACGAAGTAACTAGAAAGATTGTTAGAATCGCCTTCTTCTAGAAGGATCATCTAGAAAGCAATTCATTTTGTTTGTATTCAGACACAAAGCTGACATAGGTGTTATGGGTATAATTTGGTTCATTTTGTTCACATCTTAGATCTA
>SWDC01000139.1:70000-77500 GCA_004919715.1 Linderniella brevidens | reverse complement strand
TCCATAATCTCTTCCCGAACCAAACATGAATCTTTCGATTCATTTGGCTCTCACGCTCAATTACGTAGGATAAATTCTCATAGCTTTTTTATCAATGTAATGAGCCTATCTCTTTTCTCTTATTCATAGTCAAAAAAATGAATCTAATACAAAAACAAAATACTTGGAGGACTCTTCTGACAAAATAAAAAATATGTAATTGTCAGCAAAGTTGTTTCTTTTTTTTTTTTCTTCATTTCAAATCCAAAAAATTCTTCTTACTTATACATAAGGCATAGGTCGTCAATTCAGCATTCGATAAAACAGAGAAAATGTCCATTTTTAGAAAAAAGTGGTTCAAATCATTTTATCAAAATGAGTGTTCTATATCGATAAAATATTCACTTAAAAACCATTTCTATATTAACATAGTGGTTGAAAGAGTACCATGCTGTGCCTAGACTTCAAACGGTTTGCTTTAACCATCTTAAGAGCCCCATCTTTTTGGTTGCTAGAGAATCAAAGTGGATTTGCCAATGAATCACGAAATGCTGTGGTTCTTACATATAATTCTTAAGAAGTAATTCGCGAGATCATGCACCTTTCTTTCCTAGTTATAACGGAAAAGGGTACAGCTGATTGGATACAGCCTATTCTTGAAATAAACAACTCACACACACTCCCTTTCCAAAAAAGATCAATACACCAATCACTACACTTAGATTATTAGATTTGTTGCAAAAATATCGGTATTAAATCCGAAACTCCCGGCAAATGGCCAGTGGCCCAAAGAAACGAAAGAATCGGTTACATTTTTCATATAATATCATCTCCTCTTCTAGATAGACTAAAAAATCGACCATAGTTCTTTTTCTATCACTTTGCTCCTCTTTGTTATTTATTCTTTTCTTTTTTTTTATTTGAAATCGAGTTGAAAAATATTCGAGTTATGTTATCAAGTATGAACTACCCCTTGATTGTTGCAACATCGTCTAAAAAGAGTTTGGACTGCGGATGGGAAGGGTGAACGTGAGTCGGTATACTAATTCCTCATCTGCAAATCAGCCCTTCCCGTAGTAAGTTATTTTCTCAACGAAGAAGGAATTGTAGGAGTGAACTATTGATCTAATTTTAAAAAGCAAACGACAAGTCGAAGTTAATAAAATAGTCAAAATAAATATTTTGACTATTTCTAAGATTTAAGATTAAATAATTAAACAAAAGGATTTGCAAATAAAAGTGCTAATGCTACAACCAACCCATAAATAGTTAAAGCTTCCATAAAAGCTAGACTAAGCAATAGAGTACCTCGTATTTTTCCCTCTGCCTCGGGCTGTCTCGCGATCCCCTCTACGGCTTGACCTGCAGCAGTCCCTTGACCAATTCCAGGTCCAATAGAAGCAAGTCCTACGGCCAATCCAGCAGCAATAACGGAAGCAGCAGAAATCAGTGGATTCATGATAAGTTCCTCCTACCAACAAAAAAAAAGAAATGGTTAATGATACAATCAACCACTGAATTATGACTGAATTATTCCATTGTATAGGAACAGTTAAAGTAACTAAGAACTTCGAATTTTAGTAAAAAAATTATTGAATCATCAGAACTACTTCGATATCTTTTTTTTTTTCTATTCACAGAGTTTTTGTGAATCCAGAGAACTTTCGTTCTTCCATTTACTTGATTCCATCTGTTTAGTCAGTCAATTCAAAGCCACAACAATACGAAAGGGGAACCCCAATAGTTGGTAAAATGAAAGAAATATATCTTTAGTTCATATATAACTAATATCTATATCACATATAGATGTCTTTCTTCCATAACGTAAACCATTAGATTCAATCAGATTTGAGAATCAATCTAAATCCCGTTTTTTTGTAAATTTTTTTCCCTTCTGTTTTCTTTATCATTATTCAACTCGAATACAATCTAAATTGGCAAATTAAATTGATTAGAGCGAATTATTACATATAAATATGATTATTTGATTGATCGAAGTTCATGCAATTTATTATTTATAAATATTTTCGTTTGGTCAATTGTTGAATAAAATCTACTGTAAAGGAGAATCCTTTCTCCTGTTTTTTATTTAATCACACGGTATAAACATATATCTTCGAAGTGGAATAAGAGGATTGGCTGAATCTAATAGAAAATGAATATTCGTCGAGTAAAGGTAGGATATTAAGTAAACGAAAGGAGAATTTTAGGAAAAAGATCTTCTAGATCTCTTTCCCTTTTTTTTTTACAACTCGCTGATATCGTAATTTTTTTTTTATTTTTTTCTTACTATTTCCTTCTATCGTATATAGATTGTATATTTATCTGCCTTAAGTAAATTATCTTGAGACGGGCATACATTGCTTTGTGCTAAGCTAAAAAACAGACTATTTCAATGATGACCTTCCATGGATTCACCTATATAAGCCGCGGCTAAAGTTGCAAAAATAAGAGCTTGAATACCACTTGTAAATAATCCAAGGAACATAACAGGGATAGGAATCACTGAAGGTACTAAAGAAACAAGAACAACAACTACTAATTCATCCGCTAAGATATTCCCGAAAAGTCGAAAACTAAGTGATAAAGGCTTTGTAAAATCTTCTAAGATGTTAATGGGTAAAAGGATTGGGGTTGGTTGAATATATTTTCCGAAATAACTTAATCCCTTTTTGGTAAGACCTGCATAGAAATATGCTACTGACGTGAGTAAAGCCAAAGCAACCGTAGTATTTATGTCATTCGTGGGTGCGGCTAACTCTCCATGAGGTAATTCTATTATTTTCCAAGGCAAAAGAGCTCCTGACCAATTCGAAACAAAAATAAATAGAAACATCGTTCCAATAAAAGGAACCCAAGGGCCATATTCTTCTCCAATTTGAGTTTTACTCACATCTCGAATGAATTCAAGAACATATTCGAAGAAATTCTGACCTCCAGTCGGAATGGTTTGTGGGTTCCGAACAGCTATAGTAGCTGAACCTAATAAGAGAGCAATTACAACCCAAGAAGTAATAAGTACTTGGCCATGGACTTGGAAACCTCCTATTTGCCAATAGAAATGTTGGCCTACTTCCACACCAGATATATCGTATAACCCTTTTAGTGTGTTGATGGAACATGATAGCACATTCATATTTCCCTCTGAAAAAAAATCGAACTTTAAACAAAATTATTTTGATTCAATCATTTCGTTGTCTACTTGAATCAGCTATTTTGAATACCAACTAGTATTTTGAATACTTTTGAATACTAATTAATCACATAATATCCCCAGTTATTTTTATCTATTTGAAAAAATTCATAAATAATAACTGATTCCAGAAAGTTATCGGATTTTCGAACGAAAAGTTATTTATCTTATTATTAATCAAGGATTTCTTATATAGCTAGAATGGCCCTCGCAAATTGCGAATACTAATTTGTTAAGAATTAAGCGGATTGAAGATATAGCGTCATCATTCGCTGGAATCGAAATATCTGCAAGATCGGGGTCACAATTTGTATCAATTAAACAAATTGTTGGAATTCCTAAAGTAATACACTCTCGCAGGGCCGTATATCTTCATGCTGATCAACGATGATTACAATATCGGGTAACCCTGTCATATATTTAATCCCGCCTAGATACGTTTGCAAGCGAGATAATTGTCGTTTCACCACAGCCACATCTCTTTTTGGAAGTCGGTTGAGTCTTCCCATTTTTTCTTCCATTCTTAAGTCCCTGAACTTATGAAGTCTCGTTTCTGTAGTGGACCAATTCGTTAACATACCGCCGAGCCATTTTTTATTAACACAATGACAACGGGCCTTTATTGCAGCCCAGGCTACTGAATCAGCTGCTTTAGTGTTGGTACCAACAATCAAGAATTGTTTTCCCCTACTTGCTGCATGAAAAACCAAATCGCAGGCTTCGGATAAAAAACGAGCAGTTCGAGTAAGATTTGTAATATGAATACCTTTACGCTTTGCAGAGATATAAGGTGCCATTTTAGGATTCCATTTCCTAGTACCATGGCCAAAATGAACTCCTGCCTCCAGCATCTCTTCCAAGTTGATGTTCCAATATCTTATTGTCATTTCTCCCCACACCCACACCTTTTTTTTTTGAAAAAAGAGACGAGAAACCCTAAACTGAAATAAAGAATTGTTCCGATGGAACCTTCTTTTCTACCGTAGATTGGCCGTAGATAGATGAACAAGCCATTAGTCTTTTATTGCTTAGTATTTTGATTAACAAATTCAAGGAATGTACCAAATACGGATAGTCAAAAAGATGAATCTGCTTTTAATAATCATTTCTTTTAGGAATCATGAAATCCTAGAAATGATTGTTCTGATGTATCATGGAAATTCTTTGAAAGAAAAGAAGAAAATAATTTTCTGTGGTGAAACAAAATATCTCTCATTTCCCCCCCGAATAGATTGTTTTTTTTTTTTTCAAAAGGGTTCTTGTTATGTTCTTTTGAAGGGGGCACTAATCCTTTTAATCCTGTACCAACGGGTATCATACTCCCCAAAACAACGTTCTCTTTCAGGCCTTTCAACCAATCGATTCGACCCCGGAGAGCTGCTTTTGCTAAAACTCGAGCAGTTTCTTGAAAACTCGCTTCAGATATGAAACTTTGAGTATTGAGAGATGCTCTTGTTATTCCCAATAAGAGGGCTCGGTAACAAACCGCTTCTTCCAACGCACGTCCCATTCGTTCCGCTCGCAACAATCCAATAAGTTCTCCGGGTAAAAAAACATTAGACATTCCATCTTCTGAAACCAACACCTTTGATGTTATTTGACGTACAATAATTTCTATATGCCTATTATGAATCTGGACCCCCTGGGATCGATAAACCTTTTGGATCTTATTAACTAAAGAGATACGACTTTGCACTATAGTTAGTTCAGCACCAATCAAAAATGCCCACGGCATTCCAAGAATTCTTGTTATATGTTCGTTCCAACCCTCAACTCTCTTTTCGAGATTCATCGATATTGAATCAATCGAACGCACTTCTAACACCTGTTCTACTTTTGGAAGCCCCTGGGTTATATCACCAGATCTTGATTTTTCATATATAAATGTAATTAAAGTATCTCCTTCGTACAGGATTTCCCCATAATGGCCATGAACAGTTGCTCCTGGAGTGGACAAATAAGGCTTAGCTGATCGTATTACTACAGAGTCAACTTGAACAAATATAACTTGACCTGATTTTAGGTGTGGTGCATTTTTGGCTATACATATATTTTCACAAATAAACTGCCCAAGACTCATTATTGTAGATGTTTCTTGACAATAATTGGGATAGAGAAAATACCAATTCCAGTTGCAAATAATGTTACGGGATGAGTATGGGTTATAAATTTTCTCATTTTCATCCATTAAATAATATTTAATTTCTTGAAAAGTCTGTTTTAAATTGTAAAATTGCAAATAGTTATTTTTCAAAATCTGATTATGAGTTAGTAAATGGAAAAAAGAATAAACATTCGCAATTAGCAAGGCTGTTCCTAAAGGCCCCAACGAATTCTTGATTGGAATTCTAGGATCTTTTGTAATTTTAATTGATTCTTTTATCCCATTGTGATATTTGACATCGTTGAATGGACCCATTCGAAAACAATTGAATGATGACAAAATGATGAATGACTGGAATCCTGTATTTCTATTCAACAACATATGAATAGTTCTTTGATTTTGATTAAGGGGTTGTTGAATTCTTGTCTTGGAATAACTGGAAGAAAACGGATTGATATTAGTGCAATCTGATGCATTATCAGAGAGCAATCCTGAGCCCGATGGATCATTCCTTTTACCAATATATGAAATAGTGGATTTTACCAAGTCGATGCTTAGGAAATGTCGAATCAAACTATTTGCTCTTATTTCAACAAAGGAAGCACAGGCTTCTTGACTAGAAAAACTTTTTTTGTCTTGGTCCCAATTCAATACTACACAAGTCCGAACTAATTGAATCTGAATATTTGTATCAGAAATTCCTCGAATTGGTTTACCATTTCCATAAAGGATATAATTGACAATTCGAAGTTGCACATTATCCCTTTCCTGAAGAGATCGGGGGGGAAAAGCGTTGCTAAAGTTATACCGTCCGTTATTTCATATGTGACGACAGGCCGAACCAAAACAAAATACTTTTTCTTGCTAGGTGTGATCCGTTGAACATAGATCCAATTTTTCCATTTTTTTGATTCCTTGGACTTTTGTTTTGCTGTTTCTGGTGGTATTAAAACGCCACTATGTCGGGATATCTTATCTGTCTCTCCAGGAAAATGGATATCTCCAGAAAAGATTTTCAGTTCAATTCTTTTTTTTTTTCTCTCAACTCGGACCAACCCGCCTACTCGGCTTCTTATATTAAAGTAATTTGTGTATCTACCCCAATGATACTATTGTTCCGTACCATTATGGAAGAAGATCCGGTTAAGATATGCACTTCCTCGGGAATGAAAAAAAACCGATCGACTTTCATTTGGTATTTTGGCCTAAATTCCTTGCCTCCTCGATACTCAATCAAATCCTCGTTTGTGCCGCTTGAATGCATTTCTAGAGTCCCATATTTAGTAATGCCTGAACTCTTTCTTCTGTATCGAGGATCGTCGAAATAAGCAAGAATACTATTTCTACGGAAAATGCCATTGATGGGGATTTCAATCGAGATACCTGAAGAGGGCATTAGTTCGTTCTCGCGTTCTTTATCTTGAATCGATTGCAGTGGAATCATGAAGCGATTTCTTCGCTTCTTTGACAATAAATGAGAATTCTGGTATAGAATAGTCGCATCTATGAGATTATTCCACACCAGTCGATAGAATTTGACTAAGGTCTGAATAATCCGAAATCTTATCTTTTTTTTTACCCGAAAAATCCGAAGAAAAGAATTTTTGTCTCGATTGATCATCCGTTCCTGAGAGATTCGAAGTAGATCCTCTCTTGACAAAACGAGAATGCGCACTCATTTGATCTTGATCTTTGTGGAGCGAAAGTGAGACTAGACTAGATCTGCGCGCACGCCCTCCTAATAATATCCATAAATGACTTGTTTTTGGTAATAAATGAACATTACCATATGTAAATTCGGGTGCATGATACACATCTGTGCTCCAGTGCATTTCTCCATCTGAGTCAGAATAATATGTTTTCGAACCTTCTCTTTAAAATTCAAAGTAGATGTTCCTGCCCGAATCTCAGCAATCACTTGTTCTGATTCTACATATTGATCGTTTTGAACTAAAAGAAAACTTTGGGGTGGAATATTTACATTATGTCGAATATCTTCACTCTCAATAGTTACATACAGGTTTATAGAACATAGAAATGCGGGATGTCCATGGCGTGTACGTGTCGGATGAACCAAATCCTCATTGAATTTTATTTTTCCATTAGAAGGGGCTCGCACATGTTCTGCAGTACCCCCCGTGAATACTCCGCCAGTATGAAAAGTTCTTAATGTTAATTGAGTACCCGGTTCTCCAATTGATTGGCCCGCAATAATACCTACAGC
>SWDC01000139.1:57500-65000 GCA_004919715.1 Linderniella brevidens | reverse complement strand
TCATCTCTACCCGGTGATAAATAAAGCAGTCGTAACTTTGCCGATCTCTCGTAAATTTCATAAAACGGGCTTTCTAGAGATCCCCAATGACCCATCCTCGCATGAATTGCTAAGGATCCAATAAGGCCAACATTGATTCCCTCAGATGTGTCAATTGGGCAAATACGCCCATAGTGACTAGGATGGATATCTCGGATCCGAAAACTAGCGGTTCGCCCTGTTAGTCCTCCAGGACCTAAATAACTCAATTTTCTCCCATGAACTATTTGTGTCAATGGATTAGTTCTGTGGCGACCCTACTTCCTAATTAAGTTAATTGGCGGATTTCCCCGCAACAGAACACGCGGAAGACCCGATAAAATTTTCTTTTCTTCTTTTTTTTTTTTTTTAATTTAAATAACCTACATAGTATTATATCGGGTTTACAAAAATATCTACTATTAATACTTTGGGCCGAAGCCCCAAAATTTCAAACCCAATATCAAACACTATGCCACTCCACAGGTCGCGTCCCATGTACTGCGCCACCCTCAAAAGTCCGTGGAGTCACCGCCGCCAGCTCGCCATGAATCTCAACCCTGACACTAGTCGGTGTCGGGTTCATTCTTACCTACAAACAAAAATAGGATAGAACCCTGAGCTATTGCCCAGTAGGTGATTACATAACATGCAATACGTGCGTGCACTCCACCCAATCCCGGTTCCTCACAATATAATATAATGCACACTCGACAAATCTCATCTATCAATTCTCAATTCTCAACAGGGCCCTAGGTCAGACTCGGCACCCACGCGCGCAATGGCAAAGTACACCATCAACCATGCGGTAGCCCACACCGGCTGCGCCGGGTCGCTCCTTCCGCACACAATCTCAACCCGACGGCTTTTTCCCCGAATGTTATACCACGAGTTCGGGTAGACAGGAATCTCACATCTGTCTGCCGTCCCTGAGCCAAATAATATCCGGTGGTTTACACCTCGGGTGGCTCAATCCCGAGTAGATGGGTGTCGCAAACCCCCTCTCCCACCAAGTGCATAATCGAGTCTGAACCTGACTGCCAAAATCGGCAACTCTACCCTTCTCACATTGATAATATCATCGATCACATCATCTCTCACCCTATCGTGAATATGCACATGGCATGATTATGTAAAACATCAAATCACATATAGCACATATTATTTCCTTCAAATAATATTCCCAAAATACTCTCGTATCTTAAAATAAGGGTTGACCCGAAAGTTCTAGTCAAAGTATGAATATACTTTGATTTAAGATAAAATGAACTTAAAATAATTTTATTCAAAGATGTGGGCTATTACCGAATTTAACCTTTTAAATTCGGCGAAATTTAAATATTTCGCTTAGATATCGAAATTCTGCCCGAATTTGAAATATTAAATTTGGCGAAATAAAATGCCCGAATTTAACCTTTTAAATTCGGCGAAAATTTTAAATATTTCGCTTAGATATCGAAATTTTGCCCAAATTTGAAATATTAAATTCGGCGAAATATAATGCCCGAATTTAACCTTTTAAATTCGGCGAAATTTAAATATTTCGCTTAGATATCGAAATTCTGCCCGAATTTGAAATATTAAATTCGGCGAAATAAAATGCCCGAATTTAACCTTTTAAATTCGGCGAAAATTTTAAATATTTCGCTTAGATATCGAAATTCTGCCCGAATTTGAAATATTAAATTCGGCGAAATATAATGCCCGAATTTAACCTTTTAAATTCGGCGAAATTTAAATATTTCGTTTAGATATTTAAATTATGACCTATTTTGATATATTAAATTCGGCGAAATAAAATGCCCGAATTTAACCTTTTAAATTCGGCGAAATTTAAATCAAACATGTAATAACTTTACAGAACTCATATTGAGTTCGAACTTCACATAATTCATCAAAAACGTCAAATAACATATCAAAATACCTGAAATTCATAAATTCGGATGACCTTTCATCCAAATTCGTTTAACTATAAAAATCAACATAAGAAATGTTTGTAGGGGTTAAAAAAAAACACCTACCTCACTTCCAAGTTAGCCGAAATTGCTTAGTTCTTCTCTGCTTTTCTTCGTTTGTTTTCTCCTCTTTCTCTTTCTCTTTTTCTTTTCCTTCTTACTAAGTAACGATTCTTATTATCCAAGCTTAATTTTTGATTGGTTGCTTAAAGTGGTGAAATCCTTGACCCAAAGCAGGTGGGTAACTCAAACGTATTTTACCTTTTGTCTTAAGCAACCTTCATGTTTATCTTATATCATTTGGACTAAAAATTATTTATTTGGGCCTTAACAACAAATTTGATTTATTTGAGTTCTCGGCCCAACTATTATTTTCCAGCTAAATTCTGAAAAATCCGTTTTGTCCGAAATTTAACTTCATTAATTTCGAACATTACAAAAATAATCCCGTATTTATTTTACGGGTATTACAAGTTCGATCTAAAACTTGAGATAAGGGATGTAAACCAAAAAAAGATTCATAAGTAGTTGTTAATGGAGTTGAAGTTACCAAATTCTGAGGAGTCGGTATCAATTTATGGCGAATTGCTCCACATATAGTTCCTCGAACCACATTTTCTAAACGAACCAGAGATAATCCGAATTGATCTTGTAAAAGATCCGCTACAGAACGAATGCGTTTATTTTTTAAATGATTCATATCGTCAAGGGTACCCATTCCAAATTTTAGTCCAATCAAATGATCAGCGGCTGACAATATGTCTCGTGGCAACAAAAATGTATTGTTCTGGGGTATATCAAGGTTAAGTCTTCGGTTCATATTTCGTCGACCAATCCTTCCTAATTCACATCTTTGTTGAAAGAACTTCTTTTGTAATTCCTTACATAAGGATTCAGAAAATACCGGATCCCCGCCTACACAAGTAAATTGTTGATAAAACTCCAAAATAGCATTTTCTTTTGACCCAATTTTTTTTCTCTCCTTATCATTCAGAAAAGACAAAAAAATTTCAGGATAATAAACATTGTCTAGAATTTCCCTTAGATTCGAACCCATAGCTGATGATAGAACTAAAATAGATATTTTTTGTTTCCTGCTCACGCGAGCCCATATCCTTGCTTTTCTATCAATCTCTAATTCTGATCTTCCTCCCCAATCTGATATTATAGTGCCGGTATAGACCGAAATTCCGTTATGGTCCAATTCGGACCGGTAATAAATACCGGGGCTTTGTAGTATTTGATTGATCACAATTCTATATATTCCATTTACTATAGAAGTTCCTAGGGAATTCATTAGAGGAATGTTTCCAATCAAAATAGTTTGTTCTTGCATATCCCTACTGGTTTTCCAAATTAATCCCGCAGATACATACAATTCGGAAGAATAGGTGAGTAAGTCATACACAGCATTTCTTTCCTTTAGCAATGGTTCGACCAATTGATATCTTTCCACAAATAATTGAAATTCGATTTCATGATCTGTATCTTCAATTTTTGGAAACTTAGAAAGTTCTTCTGTCAAACCCTGATCAATGAATCTACAAAATCCTTCAAATTGGATCTGATTAAATCCAGGTATTGTAGACATTGCGTCATTTACATCCCCGAGCATTTTGAATTTCCCATTTATAAAAAAATCCCACTTAGTAAGTACATTCTTCATTGAATTAGATCGACGATCTAGCACTGAGGGAATTTCTATTTTTTTTTACTGAATTACATTAAATTTTACCCAACTCCATATTTGGACTAAAATGGATGAACTACGTATGAACGGAGGAATACAGAGAATTTTCTACTTAAATTGGAAGTTGCAATAGATCTAAATAGAAAGAAATTTAGAAAACAGTCCTAGAAACAGAATTCTGTCACTTAGACTTATTAAAGTCATAGGATTTGCTATCGAATAGCAAAACAAAAATCAAATGATTTTAATTATACCATTATTATGATATAATATATTTGATATAATATTACATATTTGGTTACATATTTGAATTTGATAAAAAAGCAAAGGATTCGGTATTGGGGAGATAAAGACAAAGACACAAAAATGAGAAACAATATAGAATCCATTTTTTAGCACTTAAGCGCCTTTATGGTATGGTAGGGATTTCGTTGTTCAAAAAAAAAAACGATTCGCAAAGAAGAGAGATATTTGTACTTTCACTGATTTTTTTTTGAGTACAATATGATTTGAAGTGTATAACAAGGGGTGCATTTATTAAACAAGTATGCAGATAGTTAGAATATCCGACTTCTCTTTTATTGCCGGTTCTATTCGGGACAGCCAAGGTCGTGCTTTATCAAAAGTTCTATTCAATCCAAAATTGAAGTGAAGTAAGAAAATTTGATGATAATTCCCTATCGACAACATATCAAAAAAATAGATATATGTGTAACAATTTATGTTCTGGGGTTTACATATACTCATATATTTTGTTATAATTGAAATTGAGAAGAATTTTGTGATTGAAAAAAATCAATACTGATTAGTTCTGTTTCAATTTGTATTTTCTTAGGTCATTAGGAAAACACAATTTAAGATTCAAATTGCAGAATCGTTCATGAATTCAATAGTTAATGGTTCAAATTTGTCGACTAAAAATTCACATTTTTTTTCTTAATAGAAAAGCGAGAGAATGTTTTTAGCATTATAGAGTTTCAGATACGATCCAATCAATCAGGGGATGGATCAAATCCAAAAATAAAGGGGTGTTGCTGTTAGGAAAAGTTTTAAGGAAAATAAACGGGAGTCAAAATGCCAAGTACAATAAAAATTCAGTAATCCGGGAAAATTTTCCTCCATTTTGGATCATTTTGGCGGCATGGCCGAGTGGTAAGGCGGGGGACTGCAAATCCTTTTTCCCCAGTTCAAATCCGGGTGTCGCCTGATCAACAAAAAACTCGAACTCTCTTCTTCTCTTCTGTTCTGCTGATCTAACTCGCAGAATTCTTACCCAGTAGAAGCAGAGGAAACAAACTGTTGAGAATTCTAAGCATGTGGTCTAAAGGTTTTCTAAAAAAAAACTTGTGAATCCTCTTTCGCATCTAGGATTCAAGGAAATATTCGGTAGAGGGGCTATCAAGACTTTACGACTGCGTTCTATTTCTAAGGGAGTGTCTAATGACTATTAATTGAATCAGATTTACTATCAAGCTCTCCAATCTGATTCAATTAATAGTTTTGGAAAGGGGCGGAAGTTTCTTTATATACGACGGACTCGCGATAATCTTTGAGCGTTCAGGTATCTAATCAATATTAGATTAAATGGATAATTGACCTTTCTAGAAAAAGTAGGAAAAAGACATAATTTCTTTTCGGCAACCCCTAGGAAAACTCCCTGTTTCACAACGATAATTGGGAAAAGGGGTACCAATTCTATCAAATGTAGAAATAGAGGTCTATAATAGATAGTGATTTCGCCTTTTGGATTTTTACTTCGCAAGGTCAACAAAATAAAAAAAGAATAGGCCTTATTATTCTTATTGTTAATTCTTTCATGTTGCCATTCCTTTGGGATCTTACTACGTATTTTGTTGTTGTGTTTAATCTTTCCCGATTCGAAATCATAATTGATTTATTGGATTGGTTTATCAACGGTGTTCGGTCAGAATCCTTTTTTGACTCTTCGCCATTGATTCCACTATTATTAGTAAGGAATAATGGAAAAATTCCTTCGTATTTATATAGAGATAGGGGACATAATTCACATGGATATAGTAAGTCTCGCTTGGGCTGCTTTAATGGTAGTGTTTACATTTTCCCTTTCACTCGTAGTGTGGGGAAGAAGTGGACTCTAGAAGTACTACTAATTTCATTGAGTTTAGGAGTCAAACCATATCAATTGTTTTATAGATCGTTATGCGACACGCTTTGAACTATTTCAAATAAAAATCTCTCGATTTCGAATACCGTTGAAGTCCAATAGAGTAATCTACGATATGAATCATATCATACTCTTTCAATCAAAGAGATATTACAGCGACTCCTGGGTTTCTATTTCGACAAGAAAGGGATTAAGAGGGTTATAAATTTATTACAACCAAAAATTCTTTCGCAATTTGCTATTGCAATCAATGGAATGGGCTCTTACTATCTTTATAGATAGATACGTAGGAATACCGGACCCTTTATTTTGATTTCTTTCTCTCTTTACTGTTCAACGAAAAAGTAGTTTTGGTAAGTGTAGACGCATTTTCTATGAGAAATGAGATAGAGATAGTGGTTGTCTAACGAAAGACTATGCAACAATAAGATCTTGCCTTGGGGGAGTTACGTATTGGACATTTTCCGCCTGGTTTCTAATTTTAGAAAGTCTATTTATGCTTTATCGACTTATTTCATATCATGTTTCGGGCGTTCAAAATCGGTTAGGTTTCCTCTTACTTATTTAGTCAAAGCTTATTTAGGCAAAGTAAAGGAATTCGAATCCTAAGATTATTTCAGATTGATCGGAACAAATAGATATAGCAAATTGGGTGTTATGTCAATTCCATACAATATATGGAATTCCTATACATATATACATAGAAATATGAAAAGAATATTCTAGATAGACTAAGAGTTTATAGACTAAAAGATAGATAGTATGTATGGTAAGAAAGATTCATCTATTTCTTTCTTACCATACATACTATCTCTTAGAATACTTAGAATACTGCCGATTCTAGTCCGCTCATTTCATTTAAGTTAAAACGAAAAATTGGAATCCTTTTAATTTGACTTATCAAATTCTTGATAAGAACTCAGAAGGAACGTTTCATTCAAATGAATTTGAAAATTCAATTGAATGAATCATTTTGACTGACTGTTTTTACGTAAATGATAAGTAGAAAAGCGGTAGGAACTAGAATGAATAATGCAGTAGCAATAAATGCAAGAATATTTACTTCCATAATCTCATCGGTTTTTTTACTTCGTAATAACTCGGGATTTAATCCCCTAGAGATGAAAAATCTTTCGTCTGTAAATTCAATGACTGAATTACCGCTCGATGCTATTGAATCCGATCAATATCATGAATAACAATATCTGATCTATTAAATCAATTCGTCGTCTAGACTTGAATAGTATAACATAGGAAATTCTTTTATCCATACCAATCCAAATTAGGATTCCTGACTCAATCCAAAATTCTTTTAGTTATTATCCATTTCCTTATTTTTTTTTTTCACCTACCTTGTGCCTTCCTTGTACAATCATCTGATGAAGGATCGTCAGATTACCTTTCCATTTCAATTAGTCACATAGTTACAAACCTAAACAGAAACAAACAATAAAAGTGAAATGGAAAAATAGGAAAGAAATGGAAATGAAAGTATGCCCCCGACACCCTTTACTAGTTCATAATAAAGGGAAAAATGAATTGATGCAGTTATTGGATATTGGATCCGTCGGGACTGGCGGGGCTCGAACCCGCAGCTTCCGCCTTGACAGGGCGGTGCTCTGACCAATTGAACTACAATCCCAGGGAAATAAGGGATTTAGCAGAAAATTTGATTATTTTTTTTTCTTCATGTG